>AZIM01000361.1:507478-520823 GCA_000516915.1 Ophiophagus hannah | reverse complement strand
GCATTAGAAAATATATTTACAGAAGGATTACATCAAGATAGCAAATGTCTATAGAGCAACTATCTTCTTAATGCTCTACTATATTATTCTCTTCACCTACATTTTATTTTTGAATTTTCTTATTTCTAACAGGTTGTTGTTGTTTTTTGCTTCCTCTCAAAATCCACTAGTGGTTGCTATCTCTGTCCTTCCATGCTAACATTTTGCATGGTCCTATCTCATCTGATACCCTTTTTCTTTGTCTGAGAATGCTGACAATTGCAAGCCCTGTACTTCCAATGCATCTTATCTTTGAAATATTAATTTAAATGGAATAACAAAGAGTGATTTGGAGGTAAGGCTAGACAAACCTAATTCTAACGTATTACTCATTTGTGTAAAATATTGGTATGAATTTCATTGTTAAAAAAATTAGGTAATGTCTTTGCACCTTAACATGTATGTGTCAAGGTTCCGACTGACAAACGCAAACGAGTCAGCACTCCAAGACTTTCAGTTTCCTCAGAGAACTGCTTTATTGAGTACATCATTTCAGTACAGATAATCTTAAAACCAGTTCTGGCTATTTCCCATGCTTTCAATACAATTAAAAATTATGCAGCTCTCTCCCTCCTTGTCACAGGTCACATTTTCCAATTAGGTGTTCTAGCGTCTCCTTGGTAATTAGGTGTTCTGGTGTCTTCTTCCAATCTCTGGCCAGTGTAGTGATGACCTTGGTTCACATGAGATAGGAAGTTGTTGATGTCTGGTTTGAGCTCCCCCCCCCCAAAAAAAGTGTGTCAAGCTGAGTGAGAAAGAAGAAAATCGGCTGTGACTGGCCCAATTCATTCCAAAGTTAACAATGTGGA
Source organism: Ophiophagus hannah (assembly GCA_000516915.1). Lineage (NCBI taxonomy): Eukaryota > Metazoa > Chordata > Lepidosauria > Squamata > Elapidae > Ophiophagus > Ophiophagus hannah. The sequence continues at coordinate 519,975 of AZIM01000361.1, read as the reverse complement.
CTTTACATGTGTATAATAACAATAGCAATTAGCACTTAGACTTATGTGCACTTAACAGTGCTTTACAGCCCTCTCTAAGCAGTTTACAGATTCAACATGTTGCCCCCCAACAATCTTGGTTTTCATTTTACCGACCTCAGAAAGATGGAAAGCTGAGTCAACTCTGAACTGGGGATAAACTCCTGAACTGCTGGCCATTGGCAGTCAGCAGAATTAGCCTGCACTACTGCATTCTAACCACTGTGCCTCTACGCCACCAAGGTAATCAGTGCATTCTTATAGGAGAAAAAAAATCAATGCTTCATGCCAGTTTCTTTTCACTCTTCAAATCACTGACTGCAGAATGAGCATTGATATTCTGGTTAATCAGTTCTTGAAGGGAAACTTGTCAACAACTTTGGATGACAAGAGTCAAAGTATTCAAGTGAGCTGAGAACAAAATGTCCTGCTCAGAAATAGAAGATCTTGTGTCTGAATGAAGACCTGAAAACTGAAGACCAGAAAATCATGCAAGAGTCCAAAGGCTTTTGGTGAAATGCTTCTCTAATTTGCTGCTATTTTCTTTTTCCTTAGGGGCCTGGTCTCTCACTGCATTGCTATCCTAAAGGTACATTTCTTTTTTTTCTTTAAAAATCATAATGTGAAGATAGAAGGTGCATGGAAGCACATGTAAGTCAAGTACAATTAAGTAGCAAACTCCCACGTAACACTCATTTATCTTACTTTCTGAACAGATCTGCCACACTCTCACTGAGAAGCTTGTTGCCATGACAATGGGGTCAGGAGCTCAAATGAAGTACCCAGCAAGTCTGAATGACATTATTGTAGTGGCCAAACGAATCAGCCCAAGGTGCGAGTTATAAAGAACTTATGGGGAGCAGGACTCTGGATTGGTTTGGGAAGAAAAAGTCCATTTTAGCCTGAACAAAAGATGGGATACAAACCAAATGAATAAATAGAAGGGAGGATGTACAGAATGTGATTGTGGGATTATTGTTTAAGCAATTTACTTCTTTATGAAAAGGACTGTTTCAACTGGTCATACTTTGGATGGGGATTCTTCCATGATTGGGACAGTTGCCCTCGTTGTTCTTTGCCCTCTCTGTTTTTAATGCCCTTGGATTTGCAGGATAGAAGAGGAAGGTTTTAGAGAAGGGGAAACTGGGCTGCAATTCTGTTCAAGATGCTAAATGTATCTGGGTATATCACAGGAGTATAAGAAGAAGGAAATGCAGCAGGATACCTCAATGTTCTGTCTTGGGTACAATGCTCTCAAGCATCATAAATTACCTAGGTGACAGCATTAAAAGGGTGGATGACACAAACCTGGGCGGGGGAGATGTTAACATTTTGGAACACAGACTCAAGATTCATTAGGATCTTGACAGACTTTGAGCATTGGTCCCTATCCAACAAGATGCAATTCATTGGTGAGAAAAGTAAGGTCCTGGATGGAAGCTTGTTAGAAGGTGATCCAACCTGGAATTAAGGAAGAATTTTCTGCCAGAAAATTAATCAATTGGAAGAGTTTATCTCTCGGAGTTGCGGGTGCTCCATTGCTGGAGGTTTTCGGGAAGATTGGGCAATCATTTTTCCTGGTTGAGGATCCTGCCTTGGGCAGGGGGTTGGACTAGGTAATCTCCAAGATCCCTTCCTACCCCATGTTTCTATGGGTTTAAGATGCAGTGAGATATTTATCTTTCTATCTCTCTGTGTCAGGTGCAAGCAACTAGATCCACATATGAAGGATTCAGGTTGACTATTTTATTCTGTTCTACAAAAACTGCTTGTCTGGCTAGGAACTTTACAACACCTTAATTTTATCAGCTTAACCTTAACAACATTTGCCTGAGACATAAGGTCTACCCTCTATATGAAAGTAGGCAGAGGTGATCCTGGTAATGCATGTCCTCACTAACAGTAGGATAACAATCTTTGGTGCACTTTGTCACACTAAGCTAATATACAGAATGCAAGAAAGACATGCTGGGGAATAGTTCGTAAATTCAACAGGAGCAGAAAGAAGCAAGCTGTGCTGCTCCCCTGTCGTCCTGCTTATACTGGACAGACAGAGAAGGGAAGGGATAAGTAGATGGATAGATGGACAGACAGATGCATAGCAGTTTTTATTTCACTTCCTTAATGTGTACATTATTTAATTACAACTAGCCATCTTTGTTTTCTTCATAGGGTAGATGATGTGGTTCGATCTATGTATCCACCACTGGACCCCAAACTGTTAGATGCTAGGTGAGTAGGCATTGCTTGGGATGGAAGATGTGATACCTATACATTATTTTAGAGAACAGGGGGCCTCTGTTTGCATTGCATAATCAATCTTCCTGAGCCATCTTTTTCTTTACGACAAATTTAAATTCTAATTATGTTTTGAGAAAGAGAAAAAATACAAAGAGAAGGGACATGCTATCTTCTCCAAACAGACCTACAACTCATGCTTATTTTTGAAATGATCACTCATGAGAAAAATATAGATGTCTGCCTTAATTTCTAACTATATAATCTAGAAAACAGTATATTTCTTGGAGAAATCTTCCCTTGCTTTCACTCCCACATTTTAGGATGTCTGCATATGTGGTCCTTCTGGAGTTCTTCATCAAGTTCCTTTTGGAATATATTTCAACATATCTCATCGCCTTTAGAAAGGCTTCCCTTAATCAGTGCAATCTTTTTTTAAATAGAATTTTATTTTTAAGTATAAGTTTTTAAGTTTAAAAACAAGAGTAAAAATCAATACACACTAAAATAAAGAAAGGGAAAAAGAAGAAACAAAAGAAAACTAAAGTGAAAAAAGAAAAAAGGCAGAAGAAAAATAGAAAAGAAAAAGATATTAAGAATTGATTTCCAATCTTCTTTACAGGAATCATAAGTACAGTTGTAAATTTATCTCTTTCTCTAAAGTTAGCTTGTCACTCTCTTCTTTCTATAATCTATTCTGTCTAATCAAAACCAGGTCATAAGTTGTTTTTTTTCTTTTTTACACTAAAAGTTGATGAAGAGTTTCAGTTCAGAAATAAATATTCAGATAGTGTCTTTTCTCTAATCAAGCAGGTCAAATTGACTATCTCAGCAAATTCTATCATCTTCATCAACCACTTTTTCGTTGTAGGTATTGCCAAATCTTTCCATTATTTGCATACAAAATCTTGCTATGGTTATTCTATGCAAAAACAAAGGCTCATAACTTTTTCCCAACTGTTATCCGTTAGTCCAAAGAGAAAAATGTTAGGTCTCAATTATACAGTAATCTTCAAAATCCTCTGAATCAGTATATGTACCGTATGTGAATCCAATTTTTTTTAGCTTTTTACATGTCCATAATAAAATTACCCTTCTTGCCATTCACATTTCCAATATAAATTTGAAATGCCTTATACATGCTAGACAATTCTTCAGGTGTCACATATCAATGGTACATCATTTTATAAAAGTTCTCTTTAAGGTTATAACATAGTGTAAATATTAATTTCTTCAACATTTTCCCATTGTTCCATTTGTATATTATAACCAAAAAATTTAGCCCATCTTAACATACATTCACTTGTTCTTCTTCTGTTTCATATTCCAATAAAGGTCTACATATTTTAGCAATCATATTTTCATCTTTGGACACAATTCTAGTTCAAACAGAACATTCGGTACCATACATTATTTTAGCTTCTTTGAATCTTTCTGATTAATCATAAATAGGAAAACTATTGACAATTAGGTCCCTGTGTCATAAGTTTTTCTTTTAATTTTGTATTTCCTTTGACAGAATTTTATTATCTCACACTATGTTAACCATTTGTGTTTGCCTATTATTTCTCAGCATAAGTAAAATACTTATTTTATGTTTTTGGGTGCAACCTGGATTTGTATCTATTCCATACTCTCAATATGGCACATCTAATAATGATTTTTAAAACTGACATTAAACTTAACGTTATCATACAACAAATATTCAGCACTCAAATCTAGGTCATGTTCTTTTAATTCTAAAGGAGATCTATTTCTCAACACCCATCCAAATAGTAAACTGCCAATTACAATATCAAATAACATAAACCTAATCCTTCTCTTTCCTTTGCTTCTTGAAACAACTTAATGTAAGTCTTGTTTTTTTCCTTTGACATGCAAACTTAGATGTATCCTTTTGCCAGTTTAAAATAGTACATCAGTTGTCAAAAATAGTATTGTCTGTAACAAAAATACCATTCTAGGCAAAATATTTTATCACAGAAATTCTCTCCAACAATGTAATTTCTCCTATCTTATCATTTTTAACTTCATTTCATATTTTAACATATTCGTCGATCCATCTTGTTTTAGGCCACTTTTGTGGATTAAATGGAATCCATTCTATGACTACCTTTGACTACCTGCCATCAATTCTTCTTACCAGTCCATTTGCATTTCAGTTCTTTTACTCTCTTGATAATATTGTATACGTTCATTTGTCACAATCGATACAAAGGCTACAAGTGGCACAAAAAGCCATGGAAAGATACATGCTCAGCATTACAATAGAAAGCCATGATAGAAAGACCTGTCCATGGATTTGAGAATTTGCTATTAAATCATATGAAGTAATAATTCATGAAAGCTTTGCTTGCATTCCAAACCATTCTTAGATCTGAACCTTTATTAAGATTATTTTCAAAAACCTCTTTGAATTTTTTTTACAACCCTCCACTATTGTTTCTTTTCCTAACGGTAGTTCATTTAATTTCCATCTAAAAATATGGATTTCCATTTAGAAACCAAGTTCACTTTATTATGTTATGGAAGAGATCTTTCCTGATATCCTTACTTTATGAGCCTTACGTCATCAGCCTTACACTTTACACCATCCATTTTTCACTGAGCAAAGAGCTCCTCCCGTTTGACTGGCTTGCGGAGATTGCGCTGCAAACGAGTTTTTTTTTTCCTTCTGTTCAATCTTGCCTGCTTTCCTGTAGTTTGGTGAGTTTTTTCAGAAGTGGTTGCAGTTGCGTCCTTGATTAGTGCAAGATCACCCAGCTAGCTTTGTATCTAAAGTTGGACTAGAATTCAACTTCTCAATTTCCAGCCTGAAGCCTTAACATCAAACTGGCTCTGTGCAAAAGTGCTAGAGCTGCATTAAAAATGTAATCATATTAATGTTAAATAGTCACTTAGAATCAGGCAGCATCAAACTGAATAAACAAATACGGTAATTAAATATTAGTATTATAATATCTTTCACTTTAACAAATTGATCACACGCCCATGCGCGCCTTAAATTAAAAAAAAAAAAGCTGAACCAGGCACCTTGGCAGCGGGGTATGAGGGGCGGGGCTTCGCTCATCAGCCCCGCCCCAATTCCTGTTTCTTTTGCAGGACGACGGCGCTGCTGCTCTCGGTGAGTCACTTGGTGCTAATCACGCGGCATGCCTGCCAGTTCCCCAGCCGCATGGATTGGATCGACCAATCCTTGTCCGCGGCGGAGGAGCACGTGAGCGTGCTGCGCGAGGCAGCCCTGGCTTCGGAGGCGGAGCGAGTTCCTTCAGGGTCGGAAGGCTTTCTGCACGAGCAGTCTACAATTTGAGAACAAGGGGGGAGGGGAGCGGATGCGTTGTCGTAAATGGCTCTGGGCTTCCTCTTCCTCATTGAGTATTGAGCAGCGCTGATGATCTGGCACAATGACTGTTATCCTGAGGATGACAAGCGCCACCTCCACTGTTCTAGTCTGGCATCTGGATTAGTGACCCTGAGATATACTCATGCTGGAGGGGGTAGAACTGGGAAGGAGGACATAGTATTATTGTTAGTACTTTTTGTCCGCAATCAGAAATATTTTGGCTGTGGCATTCGTTGTTAATTGTAGTTAACAGCCAAGAAAAAAGGAGGGAGTTATATACAGATAGTCCTCGACTTAAGATCACAATTGAGCCCAAAATTTATGTTGCTAAGCAAGGCAGATGTTAGATGTTTTGCTCCATTTTATGATTTTTCTTGCCACACTTGTTAAGCAAATCACTGCAGGTGTTAAGTTTGTAACAGTTGTTAAGAGAACCTGACTTCCCCGTTGACTTTACTTGTCAGAATATTGTAAAAGGTGATCACGTCATCACTGGGACACTGCAGTGCAGTCCCCATAAATACATACCAGTTGCAAAATGTCCGAATTTTGATCATGTGATCATGGGGCTGTTGCAATGGTGGTTAAGTGTGAAAAATGCCACTTTTTTCAGTGCTGTTGTGACTTAATGGTCACTAAACAAATGGTTGTAAGACAAGGACTACCTGTACCAAAACTCATGTGGGTAGTTAAGTGACAGTGGCCCATGATTACAGCAATAACCCCTGGCCCTTGGTGTCTTTGATAGCAATTCCCCTACCGATTACCTACCTGATTCGGAAATACTTTCAAGTTTCTGCAAAACCAATTCTACAGTTCTTTGGATTCTAACTCATGTTTTCTTTCTATATGAAAATAATGTGTACAGTGTAAATTGGGAGATTGTAGAGGAATTAGCAGCTGATTGCGTCAGTAAATTCCTCTTGAGCAACTGCAGGTTGAACTTGAAACCATTCAGATGTATATAGAGGGAGTTTTCCCTCTCATTCAGACTTTTGTAATAAATAGTCCTCTCCATGTATTCAATATCTTTTATTGCTAATATTAATGTATGACAAAAATCTCTTTTCTTACGAAGTTATATCTGAATGTTAGCTAACATCTATTGTTCATCCAAGTATTTCCAGACTGGGTCGTTTCCTGGTTTGCCTTTTGCACAGATTTTTGTTTACATATATACTACCCATTATCACTACCACTTTCATGTAAATGTAATAAAAATTACAGTTTCAACCACTTCAGTTTGAAAAGGAAGCATTTATTGACCAAGTTGAATCTTGCTTGCTTAGGCTGTTCATAGAAATCAGCAGCATTACTGAAAGAAAATACACATACATGCAATGCAGATAATAAAATCATTCACTTTTGACAAGAATCTGTCTTCTCTAACCTTTAACCTTCCAGATGTACTAAGTTACAACTTCCATAACACTTACGCCCCAATTCTGCTTCATTACAAAATAACTGCTAGAATAATTGCAGCATGATCTTAAAATTAACTATGTAAAATAATGCATTCCAGAGTGCATAATTGCAGAGTTCTGCTGAAAACAGTCACATTTTCTGCCACACCCAAGCTTATTTTGCTTAGATATTATTTTCCTATAACCTTCATATACTGGATCAAGCTATACTTTGCTGAGTTCACATTTGCAGAGTTGTGCCAACATTTGAAGAAATAGTTAAAATGCTAGTTGCTCCCATTTATAGAAATTGGCAACACTATCAACATTACTTTTGAGAGCATTCAGTAGTCTCTCAGAAAAGATATAGAATAGGGATCAACATACAGTCAACAAATGTAATGTTGATATTTTTTTTTTTGCCAATTCAAGGATAGGACTTTCATTCAGCAGTGGTCAGACCCTGATGTAACTTGTTAATGTCCACTTCAACTTCCAAAAGGGAAAAATATTTAGAGAATCTTAAATGACATTGTCTGACGTTTACATTATCATCATATACATTATCATGTATATCTGAATCAACTATTTCCCTCTTTATATTATCTGTTCATATTAGAAGATGCATTTCAATGAATCTGCTATAAACCAATAATCTCAATTTTGTTGTTTTTGTTTTGTGCTTTACTATACCATTCCCTCTTCCCATGGAAATAAATTAGTGGCATAGTCCAGTAGGTTCCATGATATGAGAGTGATGTTGATGAGAAGAAAAATGCTTGTAGGGTCATTCTTGCTGGTAAGATCAACAGAAGAAGGGATAGTGAGAATTATCCAAAAGTGAAGACAGGTGAAACTGTACAGGTATAAGCTTACCAAAAATCAAAGCTTGAAGAAAATAATGACATGTAAGTGCTCTGTTTTTGCCAAGAAAACTAGACTGTTGTAACCTTTAGATGAATCTAGATGGCAACTCATCCAGAATGTGCCTCTGGGTATTGAGAAAAATCAGAAAACTTTCATAGGTGAAATTTGGGAATGAAATAACCAGACCAAAGTTGCAAGTATAATATGTAAATATTGTGATTCATTTTAGCCTTATGTGACATGATCTCTCTCCTTCCATCTGCAATCAGACTGTCATCATGTTGCTTTTGACTCTAAAGAGCTACGCACAGCAGCACTGTATTTGTGGTCCTTCAAATTTGTGTAAGATTGATAGACGTGAATCTTTTAGTATGAAGGTCCCTTTGAGTTAGTCCAGCAACCCTGCACCAACAGTGTGCAGACAGCTCCCTGCCATGTATCAACATTAGGAACATCCTCTGTGGAAAAATCATTGACCAGTACATTAAAATGGTTATCATGTAGTACGGCTAGACTACTGTTAGCACTAGTGACAGCTTTCATTCCACACTCTTAAGGGATTTTTCCCACAAAGCTGAAACAGTACATTGCTGGTCAGATATTCCTCCTCTCTACCTCCTTCAGAGGAAAGCATTCATTTCCTTTATGAAGAAAAGAAAAGGAAGATGAGGAAAATCCTAAATAATCAGACAGCTTGTAATGTCTCCTTTGTGAGATTGACCTCTTTCATGATTGTGACATTGCTATAATTATTTTATGCAGCAGATGTTGTCAAAATGGAACCTAGGAGATAAGGAAGTCCTGCAGTCAGACCCACCCTTAGTCCTCAATCAACGTGCTGCTTGATCTATCTCTCTACATGCTTTCATCTATTTCGTGATGATGAATTTTATGTGTATGGTCAAAATGGAGCTTAAGAGGAGACTAGGCAGGAAACCAAAAGTAAAGGAACTTCTAACTAGACTTATCCTGTTCCTGAAGAAATTCTATGACTGGTAGATATTTTCCCTGCTAGCTGTTTGGGTGTTGAAGCACAAAACAATCAAGCCAACACAATACAAATCATGTGGTTTATCTTGCAATTGTGAGAAATCACTGCTTCCTGATAGATGCAGATGGAGTGGAATCCTTTGAAATGAAAAAGAGGAGGGCACGGGGAAAGGTCTTTTCCCTCATGTGCTGATTATTGCTTTGCAATTTACCTAGAGAGCTGTTCTTATGGCTTCACATGGACAACTTAGCACACACATAAGGAAGCTCAGTTCGTGCATGTAAACAGTACAGGCACTAAATCATAGCCAAGAGGAAAGATGATCTGATTCTTTAAGTGCTAATTGCTTCTTTCATTCTTTTCCGACAAAAACATCAGGGAGACAGAAGGAACAACAACTGCTGTCTTGATGAATTAATTATTTTGACTGCTTAGAAAGGGAGCCGACTTTGAGATGGTAAAGCTATTAAAATCAAATGCATATCTCAGATTTCCAGAGATTGTTAGGGAACTTATACGCATTTATTTATACATTATTACTAAATTCTGATTAGTGAGCATTACCGCGCATGTTAAATTTAAGTATTTTTTTTTAAAAAAGCACAGGCAGGGGGCACCCGGATTTGAACCAGGGACCTCTTGATCTGCAGTCAAATGCTCTACCACTGAGCTATACCCCCTGTTCCGCAGCTGCTGTTGTTGTTACAGGTTTTTTTCAAGGGAAGGAAGTGAAACTAAATGTTCTGTTTAATGGTGGAATTTCTTCTTGCAGTTTCATTATCTGCCCGAAGATCCCGTTTTTTTTCCAAATCAAATACATATTATAGAGCTTTTTGTTTAGTGACAATAGGAAAGATCCACATAACACAGGATTTGAAATTGTTCCATTTTGACCCAAAGTTGTATATTCTCTCCTTATTTATTGAGCCTACAAATATATGTGGAATATATACTGAGAGAACCTGGACTAGAAGATCAGCATGGTTTTAAAACTGGATGAAGAAATACAGGATTAATTATCTGCACTGTGACACTTGTAACACTAAAAATGCAAATGATCCACAAGCACAATAAAAAAATTAAAATTAAAAAATGGGACAAAGTTAGATATAATGAAGATGACTAATGATAGAGCAATCAAGCTTGGAACTCACAAAAATATTGAAGTTGTGGAGACTTCTGCTTTTTAGGCTATCAATAATAAAGTAACCAGCAATCAAGACACAAATTGCAAGCAACATTGAATGAAGGTGTTGGAAAAGATATGCAGGTATCAGGATGTATCTCTGTCTATAAAGATCAGAATCATGCAGACGAGAGTTTTGCTGTGACATAAGATTGGATTTTGAAGATTTGGGATAGAAAGTGTACTGATATTTTGAACTTTGTGTTCTCCAAGACTCCTGAGAATATTGTGGACAGCCAAGAAAACAAACAAATGATCATCAAAGATATCAAATTATTCTCACTCAAGGCACAAAGGACCAGGCTCAACTTTTCTTACCCTATATTATGTGAAGATCTAGTTCCCCAGGAAAGTCTTATGTTGCAAAGGCAAAAGGAGAAAGAAGAGGATCATTAGGAGGAAAGTAGGACTCACTTATATGGCAATGGGTACACTATTGAAAGACCTGAAAAACTAGGCTAGATCACTTTGAAGAAAATCTGTGCAATCACGAAGATAAACACCAATTTGTGGAAGTAATTAACCAATCAATTGATCATTTTGACCATTTAGGAAGGGAATAATTTAAAATGTAATGTCCCGAGACTGAACTTAAGAACTGGGAATGGATGTTTTGTTTATTGTTTATTGAAAAGTTTGTTACGCATGGAGTCCTGTGAAGAATGCATAGGATTCCTTACAGGATACTGTAGGATTGAGCATTGCATTATAAAAACTGTCTGCAGCCTAGTACTTTGAAGAGGTATTGACTATATAATATTCCCTCCCAGTATAGCAAAGAAATGTTGTGAGAGTTGTAGCCTGATACATATTGAAAGTATGCATTCTGCCACTAAACGTTTCCTGACATCTTAATGTTGATATGAAATCAACATTTTCACTGGTCACAAGCCTAAACTTTGGATCTTTCAAATATAATTCCTGAGAATTATATATATAGTACACACAGTTATTGGGGTGAAGGAAGAAAATGAGGAATATTTTAGAACAGGTAGTGGGGCAGTGAAAATAATTTTGTACAACTGCCTTTTCATAGTTTTAATATTTACGCTTGGCTGATTAGTTTATTGTTCAATGTATCATGTCAGCACAAGAGTCTGAGCTGAGAAATTCATGTTCATTTAGTCATGTGTAAGCATGATTAAATGCAACCTACTTATCTTTAATTAACAATTGATTTCAATGAAATGATGTTATTATAGCTAACTTGCTGTTTAATATTTGTTCAGTCGGTACCATTTCTCATTTCACTAATCATTTCCCTTGTCCCTCTTTCCAGATATATATTAAATATTGTACAACAGTAGCACTCTTGATCTTCAAAGCGTCATAAAATTTGCTGTATGAGTTTCTCTTCACTTATGCCCGATTTAGAAATTGTAAATAGTCTGAAAAAATTGACATTGTGTATGATAAATGAAACATTAATTGTTACCCCAACACTCACAATACCACCTTTGTTCTTTTACTAAGAAAGCATGGATTGTTGTAGCTCCTAGAATAACCTAGTTGATTGAGACCCATTAGTGGAGTGGAATGAATACTTTCAGCAGCACTTTCTCAACTTGGCACATTTTCAGACTATTATATTCTAAGATTATCCAACTGTCAGTGTTATACTTCTAGATTAATGAAAAGACAGATTTGGTTTTCGGTGGGGTTTTTTTGCATAATCCATATTGTTTACAGATTATAGGCAGATTGACCAAAATATTACAGTAGAAATATTCTTGATACAGGTTAGAATTGATTAATATAAATTACACAAGAATATTTTCCTCTTCCTTTTCTTTACTCACTGCCACTTTTTACTGTCCAATGATATCATCTTTAAAATATAATTTTTCGTGTAAAAGCATTCAGAAACTATTTTATTTCTGTGCTTTTTTCAATTGTCTCTTTACTCTGTACAGACTTGAGGCAATATGCAAATCTAAACAAAAATACACTACTGTAGGGCAAAACAAAAAAAAGTGTGCGAAGCCGCCTCCCCTCCCCCAAAGAATGAAATGTTTTGAGGAATATTTAAAAAGACAGAATATTATATTTCCCTAAATAAGAAATGGAGAAACATGTTGTTTTTTTAGAGGGGCAGAAACAGACTCATCAATCTTTCTTAATAGCCCCCAGCTGATATTTTGTGCCCATTAAGAAAGATTGCACCAGCCCAGAGCAGTCCAAAGCCCCTTCATTGCACCATTCCCAGAGCAGTCTGAATTTCAGCCACACTAAGTTCAGACGAGTAGATAGGATTTGTATTTCCTTTTTTGCCTACAGAGCCAGCTATAATCCCTACATGATCCATAGGAATCTTGGCAACAGCCAATAGAATACATGTTCTTGCACAGGAAGAGGAAGCTCAAGTGCAAAGCCCAAGAAGGTATAAAAAACTCCCACTCTCAACTCCATTTTGGTCAGCTTCCCATGTGGTTCTGCTTCATCAATAAACCA
>AZIM01000361.1:490180-504039 GCA_000516915.1 Ophiophagus hannah | reverse complement strand
TGGCCAATAAAAAGAATTCTAATTCTAAAAAGAATTCTAATTCTTTACATGATCTTGATTCCATCCTTCTGTTAATGCAGCCTAGGATAGCATTAGCTTTTTTGGCAGCTGCAGCACACTGCTAGCTCATATTAAGTGGTTGTCTACTGGACTCCAAGTAACTCCCTCTCACAGTTACTTCTATTGAGCGATGTTTCACTTAATCTGTGTACCCGTCATTTGGTTTTTCTTGCCTAAGTGTAAAACCTTACTTTTCTCTACATTGAATTTTATTTTATTAGATAGGGCGCAGTATTCAAGTCTGTCAAGATCCATGTGGATCTTGAGCCTATCTTCTGGGTTGTTGGCTATTGCTGCCAGCTTAGTGTCATTGCAGATTTGATAAGTTTCCCTTCTATCCCCTCATCTACACCATCAAGATCCTCTTCAGATGCTTCTATAAATCAATCAAAAACATTAGCCTCAAATCCTCCTCAAATTTTCAAGTGCAGTCCTGAAAATATTATACATTTGTACAGCTATTGTTGAATGGGGGAAGAAAAAAAAGGAAAATAATAGAACAGATAATGAAAAGGTGAAAATTATTGTACAACTGCATTTTCATAATATACTGAACTATAAATTAATCACGTTTAGCTTATTTTGTTACACAAATTTATCCTAATTAGTTAATCGTTCAGTATATCAAGTCAATTCATGAGTCTGAGCTGAGCCAATGCAATCTATGTTTCAAGCAGCAGTTTGATCTCATGCCTAAATTGCTGTTCAAATTTTGGTCAACACTTCAGTTAATCTGCCTTATTTTTTCCTGTTCCTCATTTCACTTCCAAAATATTAAATTTTATACAATAGTAGTACTGTTGATCTTCAAGCTGTCAAGAGTGTTTCCTATATTTTTGCAAAATATTAGCTTAACTACTCTTTTTGTCACTATAAATAGTAACTAGAATTAAACCCGTACCTGTTTAGGAGAACTTTTATCAGGATTCGAAAAATTAAGATTGAATATTTTAAAATGACCGACTCAGTTTGAATATTCTTTTTAAAATTAAATTTAAGCTCGGTTGCAAGGAACAGGTATAGAATCGCCTATACGGGAGATGGACGACTAATTAAAAGTACTTAAAGAGGGCGCTTCTTTGAATAAATACATACATATTTAAACTGCAAAGTCAAACAAGAAAAAAAAAAGATGCCTAAAGCCCTCTGACTAAATTCACCTTTAATAGTATATTACTTTAGCAATTAAAAAAAAAGTAGGACTATTTTTATTTCCGTTTCCGGCATTCACGTGACATGGGACTTTGAAAACGTATTAGTTATCCCAGCAACCCTTGCGCTTTCTTTCTTTTTTTTCCCAGCCTCCCGAGCAAGATGTCTAAGCGAGGTAAGGCCTGTTAAACCGCGAGATAGTCTGGAAGGGAATCCTCCTTCATCGCTCTAGTTTGGGAAGATATTACGGTCTCTCTATCGGGCATTATTGATGGGTGAAAGTTAGGTTTCTGACGAGATGAATATTTTCGACCACCCAGTTCAAAAACAATATTTTTTTGGTTCGTGGGATTTGAAGAAACCATTGAGGTAGGGCGGGAAGGTGAGAAGTTGATTGGAAAGCAGTACGCTTCAGCTGCTTTAGTAGGATTTTACTATATAATATATTTGCGACATAATCTTTTCCAGACCTCGTACTCCAGATATTGGCCTATCATCGTCCCCTATTTTATTTCTACTGTAGTTCTGTAGATTAGTATTTTCACAACTGGCAACTTTTAAGATATTTTGAGATCCCCAACTAGCATGGAAAATTGCAGTCCATACATCTTCAAGTTGCGACGGTTGAGAAACCCTGCCTTAGATCTTTGAGAGGACAAAATGAATTATTTATGCTTCTCCCATTTGGGTGATGAGGGATATGCAACTCCCCCCCCTTTTTTTTAACCATAGTATGGAGATCGTAGAGGCTTCATAGATCAGTAGAGTAATTGCTTAGCTATCAGTATGGGGTTTTTCAAACTATTAGAACAGCAATTAACGTGTGAACATTGTGTAAGTAGAGTGATTTCTTAGGGAAAAAATTGCCTGATTTTAAGACTTAAAAAATCAAAAAAGGTGGTAAGTATTGGCATATTTTAATTGCTTTAATGAAGAAACATAATTCATCCAATTTCTTTTTAATAGGACGTGGTGGTTCCTCTGGTGCGAAATTTCGCATTTCACTTGGACTCCCAGTGGGAGCTGTGATCAACTGTGCAGATAATACAGGTATGTCTTAATTGGGTTAATTTTAATAAATAATTCTGGGTAGCAAGTCTGGGGATTTTCTTAAAACACTTTTAAACTGATCTTTAGCCAAAAGGGCTCCCAAGAACAGCTTACAGGTAACAAGGTTCAGACTTTTTCAATACCTTGATAAGGCAGCATAATCAGTCCTGAAGTAAGTGGGAAAATGCTAGTTCTAAGGTCTCCTTAATGTTGGATTGGTAAATATTTAAGCTTTGTAGACAATTACAATATTCATGGTAGGAGATCTTATATAATGTTTCCTCTACTTTTGGATAATGGAAGGTATTTCTAGAATTGGATGGAGCTTCTGTTTGTCCATCATGAAACACCCTAAGTGGTGAACAATGTATTACATAAATGAAGAAACATCCTTTAGTTCAATTATTTGCTGCAAAAATCTAGATCAATAAATATTTTTCTTAGATTTAGATAATTTTTGTAGATAAATTTTTACTCTCCATAGAATGAAAATAATCCAGAATGTGGTTGAATTTGGGCTGGATGATATTTGGGTGCTTTATTCCAGTGGAAGTGGAAAATATACAAGCTAATATTTGTGAGAGTTAATTTCTTATACTGAGGAAAGGGTACTAGTTATCAAAACAACAAGCCCACAAACTGCTATCTTCTGTACAAGAAGTGAAGCAGGCAGCCTTCTACATAAAAAGAGTGAGAAAGTTTGATTATGACAGCATAGTAACATGACAAATAAAGCAGGCAGGAGTTTTGCCATTTTAAAATTGCCATATATAAGTTGAAAGTAGAGTACTCACTTGAATTATTACCTCCCTTCTAATATAAAAGCATTTTATTCCCTGAATTAACTTTTTGCAGTTCAGAATCTAAGAGGAGAGAACTCTAACATTATCCCTGTCCAGTTCAGCTGAAAAAAAAACAATCCTAGTAAGTTCAGATGTGAGCCATAACAGTCATATTAAAAGAACAAGTGATGCAGACTAGAAGCAATGGGTTTTCCCTCCAAAAAGCACTTGTTGGGTCTGTTTTCCAATGGCCCAGGGAGTTGTCGTGGAAGGGTAAAGAAACAGCATTACTTTTGGGTGAGGTTACAGCTTGTGCTGTTGTTCCTCAATCGGTGATGCAACAAAAATTTTGAGAAGTCTTTTATATCTTTGATACAAAGTTTTTGTTAACAGCAATAACTCCTTTTTTTTCCCACAGGAGCCAAGAATCTGTACATAATATCAGTGAAAGGCATTAAGGGCCGTCTGAATAGACTGCCAGCTGCAGGTGTGGGGGACATGGTAATGGCTACTGTCAAGAAAGGCAAGCCAGAGCTGAGAAAGAAGGGTGAGTGATGGAATAAACAAGATGTATTGATTTACAGTCTTGTTTATATTACTTTGGGACTGTAAGAGAAAAGTAGTTGGAAGAAACTACAGTTATTATCTAATCATTATTTATCCAACATTTTCAGCGTTAGAAGTAATTAGAAGTAAGAGGGTTGGATGCAGTGATCCTTGTGGTATATTGATGGGATTTATATTACTTGTGAATTAACTATAAAGTGTTTTTGCCCGAAATGATTAATGTTCGATGGAATCTAGTTTGGGTTTATTTTAAATTAATTTATGAATCGGGTTGTGTTTTCATCTTCTGAATTCATACATTCTGGAAAAACATTTATTTTTCCTTTGGGAAAATCAATTTAGGCTAATGTATCTAGTTTGGGTTATATTTTAGAAGAGTACATTAATTTAGGCCAGAACAGAATATAATTTTATGCCAGAAATACTGAAAGTGATGCATATGTATTCCATCTATATTCTTCAAACGATAACTCCCAGAGTTTCCAGAATATAGGGGCTGACTGAGCTGTAGTCCATAACAAAGTTACTAGTTAAGGAAAGACTATTCTGTTTTCCAATTTCCCCCAAAATATGAATGTTTTATAATAAAGTAAAATCATATACTTTAAAGTTCTGTCTATTAGAAATCTTGTTTGAGCACCAGAACCATACTAGAGGCTTAAGAGATCTTGCTAAAGCTGAGTATTGAAGTGCTGTTAATTAAATGGTGTAAGCACATACTTACTGTAACTGTTGCTGATACCAGTAAGTCAAACAGAATTTAATACTACTTGGAGCATGTTTTAATTTTTCTGACATATATACATTTAGGGTTTTACATTTTATATTCTATGCTGCCATGACCTGCATTTTAATAAGGTTGATTGATTGTTTTCAGTTGCAGCATTTTATTTTATAATAACTCTAAAACCAATGCTTGATTTCAAATTCAGGTGTTGCATACTAAACTACTGATTTTGAACTTTTTCATAGTACATCCAGCAGTTGTGATTCGTCAACGGAAATCATACAGGAGAAAAGATGGGGTATTCTTATATTTTGAAGACAATGCAG
Organism: Ophiophagus hannah; assembly: GCA_000516915.1. Classification (NCBI taxonomy): domain Eukaryota; kingdom Metazoa; phylum Chordata; class Lepidosauria; order Squamata; family Elapidae; genus Ophiophagus; species Ophiophagus hannah. Next base: position 499,375 of record AZIM01000361.1, on the reverse strand, counting down.
GAGTGATAGTAAACAACAAAGGAGAAATGAAAGGTATTGTTGAAGGGATCAAAAAATTAAAAAGAATATCATATTTTGCTTCTTGCAAAAATATTCAGTCTGTATTAATAGGTTATTCTAGTGAGCTACAGAATTGTAATTCACAGTGAAGCTAGTTCTTCTCTGGAGTGTCTCATTGCTATAGAATGACTTGTTAAAATGTCCTGGGCACTCATTACAGTTTTACAAAACCAGCATAAACGAATAAAGAGAAGAAGCAAGCAACAAAGAAAACAAAAGTGTAGAAAGAATAAAAAATTAAAAATAGAAGTTTACAATTTATTTTGCAGCAAACATTAAGTACAACATTTCTTTATGATTGTAGTAAACCCTTCATTTTCGATGTTCTGATCCTTTTCTAATCAAAATCACATGAATTCTTCTGTTTCATGCAGAAACAGTCAATAAGGAATTTCCAATTGATCATAAATGTAGATATTTGTTTTTATGATAGTGTTGGGCTGCTGCTGCTAAGTAATATTTCTGATTTGTTCTTTATTTGTTCCAGGCTCTGCTATCACAGGCCCTGTAGCCAAGGAGTGTGCAGATCTATGGCCCAGAATTGCATCCAATGCTGGCAGTATCGCATAAATATATTTGTTCTTTGTAAAAAATTAAATAAAAGTGATTGGCTCAAGGTTTTGTGATATGAATATTTTCCATATAGGAAAGGAAAGGAAACAGACATTCTGAATTAGCTTGGATATTATTAATAGAATATTGAATCAGAAAAACTCTCACACTTGGATGTGCTATTTTAATAAATCTTGGTGCAAACCCATTTTGATAGATTTTTGCTGTTTATTAAAATTCCTTGGGTCAGTGGACAACCTTAATTCCACCTTTTAAAAAGTTGTAAGGTTAGAAATATGTGAAGGAGAACCATATTTGTATAATCTTATTCAAAGCAAGAGAGGTATACTGTAACTATGACTGTAAAAAAGGAGACACCAGAATTATTTGCTCTCTAGTTGTCCAGTGATATGCTAACTCCTTTTGAATGTTTTTTAATTGCCATAAAATATAAATTTATGTAGAATTCTATTAAGTAATTTACATTATTTTACATGTATGTTGGTAACAGTGCTTTGATTCATGTGGGTCCTCACGCCCCAGCTGAATACAGTATATTTTTGTGCTAAGTATCTCCAAGTTATGCAGGATAAGCAATGAGATGCTTGCTGGTCTATCTTTTTCCCTGCCTTTCCCACTGAGTAAAGTTGAGCAGATTGTATCATTTGAGCAAATTAAATGAAAGAAAGCTTAACAAAGATACACCCATGTGAACTTCTTAAAAAAAATATTGAACAATTAACCAGCATAGGCCAATGTAACCATAAATTGTATTGCAAACACTCCTGTTTATAACACATGAATGATTATTGCACTGTACAGTGCATCTTTGGACAAAGGACAAAGAATACCTAATTTGAATTGCAGTCAAAAGCATCAGTTAAATATATAAATCTGGAAATAATTCAGAAAGGCATATACTTTTTTCTATGCACCATTTACACTATTATTCAAAAGTGGGAACTTAAAGTCTGAGCGATTTCACTGACGAATAAAATCCATGGAACTGGTTATTCATTTCTTTTAGGCTACATGCTACTTCAAATGTTCCATAAATATATCTAAAAAGATTGTGTCTTGCACTACAGTTCATGTATCAGGAATTGTGAGCTGCACAGTACTAAAGGAAATTCTCAAGGGCAGAAGGGCAAGTTTTATGTTGTATAAAATAAAATTAGCCATGTTACTTAAATTTAAATATAAATTAGCATTTTTTAAAAAAATGCAGGAACTATAATAGATTAATTAATACAAATGTAAAACAGTAATATTGAATGAACTATACTAAAGTAAACTACTGCACCAATGAAAAAGCTATGCCAGCTTCAGGTTGTTAGGAAACAATTGTCTCTGTTGATAACATCACAGAGACTCTAGTAGGGTAATAATGAGAGTTGCTAGGAGAGAGGTAGCATATATATATGGTGTGGTATGATGTGGTGAAGATTAGTGTGACAGCTTTTTCTCTTCTAATCATGACTTGTATTACACGGAGATACCTACAAAAGCAAAAGGAATTCATCCTGGATGGTGTGGCAGTGGACAGCATTGGTAGCAGCTATGCCCATATCCTCCCCAAGCTATGGTCTGCATTGCCACCTTATAATGCTCAGTTAGATATCCACGCTGCTAGCTATTTCTCATCTCCAGTGGTCAAATCACTGCTAAAAAGGACGGAGCAGGTAATGGCATTTGAAAGTTGAAATGGAAATCAGTGAAGTAGATGATTAGCAGGAGATAATAACAATGCAACTTAATATGCTAGAATATAGTCCAGGTTCCCATGACTTGTAGACAGTATGATACTTTAAAACTTTTGCTGAAATCAATTTCTGATACATTCCTGTGGGAAATAGGTCAAATAAGGATACATAAAATACTTGAATAGCTTAATATATTTAAAGGGGGTGGGGCATTAACATATTGGGCTTGTCAAATTATTGGCAGTTTGAGACCCAAGTACTATATGACAAAGTGAGCTCCTATTCTTGCCCCAGCTCCTGCCAACCTAGGAGTTGGAAAGCATGCAAAATGCAAGTAGATAAATAGGTACCACTGGTGGGAAGATAACAGCATTCCATGCATCTCGGTGTATAGTCATGCCGGCTATATGACCATGGAAGTTTCTTTGGATAACATTAGCTCCCTCAGCTAGGAAATGGAGACGAGCACCAACCCTTAGAGTTAGACAGGACAGAGGAAACCTTTACCTTTAATATATTTAAAGTAGAATTCTACCCAACACAGAGTACCTAAAAACCAAAACAAAACCTCTGAAAATAGAGCTCCAGCTGCTTTTATATTGCATTGGCTATCAAAATTGGCTCTGGTTGCAAAATGCTGGCTTGTTACTCTGATAATCCACAGAGTAACACATTCCTTTCTTCAACTAAAAAAAAACCCCAAATAATTTATTTAGATTTCTAAAATAACTAAATACCATCCACCTTACCTCTAGTCTAGAAGATATAAAGACAACCTGTCTTAAATATGGGGAAAGCCCAAGTAATTTGTTTATGCTTCCAAATTATCAGATGCTGGTTCCTCCTAAATTATAGTACAGAATATTCCTCTTTTATGTGCTCTTACACACAACTCCTTAATTTTTTTTTAGAAGAGATGGGAAATTGTGGGCAACAATGTTCTGTTCCTTGGACAGAGATAATTGGTAATTGGTTCATTACACACACTTTAGAGGGCTATTAAATATAAATGTATCGTGTTTCTAATATTTAGATTTTCTTTTCTTGGAATGTTTGGTCTTCAGGCTTGATGTCACAATTCTCTTTATGATCTCACTGTAGACATTACTCATTGCATCACATTTAAGAAAAAAAGAAAATATTCTATAATGATAAAAATTAAAACCAGTCTTGTATCTCTCATACTCTGAATATCTACCACCCCTGAATAATTATTTGTTTTTAAACCGAATTAACTGGACTTTGTTTTTCTTTTGTTTGACAGACTCGTGGTGGGACCTCTAGGGATGGGTGGATAGTGGACTATTTCCATATCTATGGGCCAGGCCAGAGGTATTTGAACAGGAGAAACTGGGCAGGAGCAGGTGAATGAAGCATTGCACCCATCTCTTTCTCTGTCTTTCATTTCACCAGCAATTGTTTATCTTCCAAACTTTTAAAGTAATTCAGGAACTATGAATGTCTATATAGGTCAGTGTTCCAAGTAACAACCTCCAAAGCAAAGAACTCCAAGACCATCACTGATTCAAAGATCCGTTTTATTAGAGATGTCATATTGGCACATCTGGGGAAATCCCAAATCTGAGAGCTCCGGGCTTTCCCCACCACCCCAAAAAAATCAAACTCCATCCCCTGCACCCACAAGTCCATCACATGGTCCAATCATTTCTTCCTCCCAACTGGAGACTACCCCCAGTCACTCCCCTCCAGGTGTAGGGCAATCATCCTTAACTCCCAGAGAAAGGAATGTTGTTATGGCTAATCTTCTACTGCTCCTTGTAATCCCCCCTCCCAATTTCCCATGCATTAAATGTGGCAGCTCAGAAGCCTCAGTCAAAAATGGCTTCCGAGCTCTGTATTGAAACTACATTTCATGGCACAAGTGAAAATGATTGTTTATATATTTTAATAAATATATTAAACGAGACACCATGTTTAAAATCAGCACCAGGCATACCAAACTGAATAGTAATAGGCAGACAGTTCATAGTATTAGTTCATATAATATTAGGAACAAAAGATTTTTGTTGGTTTAAGGAAGATACAGCATCATAACTCCTTAAAATGAAAAGCAAATTTGAACAATTTCTCTCCTTGCAAATGAAACTTAGTATTAATCTGTATATCACAGGACTTCTTTTATGGTGTGGAGCTGTAGTTACCTGCTGAAGGCTAGTATCGGCAAGAAAAGGAACAAAATGGAGAAAGTTTTGATAGTGTGCCCCCTTTGGTGACAAAAGCCTGTCCAGCTTTTCCTGGACTAGCCATTTGTTTGCATGAACAATGTGGGTAAAAATGCCACAGCAAATTTTGAGAGTGATGCCACTTTGTCTTATTTTAAAAAGAAAACAAAAAAACCCTGGGCAACTCATATAGGCATCTCCCCAAAATCACTGAGCTATCCCAAGGACCTCTGACTTAAAGCATTATCCCCAGAGGAAACTTCAATTCTAATGGTATAAGCCAATGTCCCACTTTGTCTCCTTTTTATTCATGTCACTGAGGGCTGTAGAGTAGGATTTTTAAAAGATGAAACTTTGAGTTTCTGAATAAACATTTTGAAAATGAATGCCATGTTAATTGCGCTCTGGACTGTGTAAAACTTCTCAATATTTTTCTAGGAACAAGGAAAAAAAGATACATAATGTTCTTAAAATTAATATTGTATGATCACAAAAGAATATACGTATATTTGTTTGTTATTGTATTGATATATTAATGACTGCCCAGAACTCGACAGAGTAAATTGAAAGCGCTGTCCCACATATTTTTACTGAGGATTATTTATCATTATTTAGAAATAAGTTTTATACATGTTTAAAATTTTATTATACAATTTTTATCATATTTGATTGATACTCTAAACCATGGTCCCCAATCTTTCTGGCTTCATGGACTGGCAGCAGCAGCAGCAGCAGGGGAGGGAGGATGGTTTTGCATACGCAACCTGGTTCCCACACATGTGCAATGAAGCTTTGCAGTTCACATGCTTGTACACCACTTGCAAGGCCTGGTTCCCAACAATCCACAAATCAAGAATTGGGGACCCCTGCTGTAAACAATGAGTGATTAAAAATGGTTGAAACTAATAAAGTGCCTGGTGGCAACTAAAGCAAATTACTTTATGTCAGGCTCATAGTTGAGAACAACGCATAACAATTTTTCCAAGCTGAGTTTTTTGTTTCACATCTATATACAAAACATTGCCAGACTGAAGACTCTATTTACATCCACAATATACTCTGTGAACCATTAAGGAGGGGTTTCTACACTCCCTCCCTACTGGGGATTCACCACCTCGCTACATCCCATCCAGTTTTCCTGTCATAACTCATATGGGCACTTAAAAATATAATAATTCAAGAGTGACTTTAAAGCTTGTTAGCTCTCTATCTTAGTATTCCTCCACTTACTTGTTTTACACATAGGGAGCCAAATGCACAGAGCATGAAATTAAAGTGTGAATTGAAGAATAGGCTGGTAATATATTATTGTTTATGTGGATCAAGATGACATTTGTTATAATAAGAGAACTGCTGTGGCTGGTAGGACACAGCAATATTCTTTGTTTTTGGGTTGGGTGGAGAAGAACACTGATTAATCATAATCATCTCTGGAGATTCTCCCATTGAAGGCCACAGAAATGAAATTTAACTTTAGAGGGATTACAGAGTGGACATGGCTGTGTGTGTGTGTGTGTGTGTGTGTGTGTGTGTGTGTGTGTGTGTAGATATTTAGGATACAATAATCCATTGCTGATAGGGCTGTTAGATTATACAAAGTAAAAGAAAAACAAGGAAGGAATTGAAGAAAAAGCATTAAGAGATAAATACTGTAAGAAAAATGGTGTGTTTTTGTATAAAGGTTGTATTTTCCAAAACATAATTCAACATACTTTGGATGGATGATCTTTAGTATTTATTTTTATACAGGTCACTCTCCAGAGCAAGTAGCTGGTCACCATCTATACTTGATGGGTGCAAAGCCAGCAACAGGTTGGAACGGCCGATATGGTTATCGCCGCAACACTCCTGATCTTCGCACACGCTCTTCTTGCTTTGGTGAAGTAACATGGCTCCCCATCCACTGAAGAACATCAGATTATATCAATCTGTCTCTTCTTCTAACTTAAATCCTATTCATATGTTTTCTTTATTCTTGATTTTTCCAAATTAATAAAAAACTTAATTTCTTATTTAACAGTTTGTTGCTTGTGGGGAAGGGTAATTCTGGCAGAAGATTACATTAGGACAGCATTTTCCTAACACAGCATTGTAGATATGATGCTTCGGGAGAGGATGAAAGCTGTACTCTAGTCGAAGTTGGGGAAGAAAAAAAGTGGTAAACCAATTTCGGAAAAAATGTCCATCTGGGTTCAATTCCAAGTGAGGAGAAAGACACTGGAAACATGGAGACTGTTTGGAAGGATGGTTTAATGGATCAGAACCATTAAGCATATGGTCCTGGTGCAGCTGAACACATGGAGTGGAGAGTGAGATATATTTATACCCTCTCTTGGGCTTTGCAAGAAATGTATCCTATTGGTTGTCAGACTCCCAGGGCGGTTATGTGGGGGTCCAGATAACCTTGTAGGCTGTCTGAGTCCCAGGCTTGGTTGAACCTTGCTGGGTGATGATGTAATGAAGAGGTTTGTGTTCTGAAAGGTTTGTGTTCTGAAAGCAATTCCTGTTATGGCTTAATGACTTTTTCCTGGTTTGGATCTTGAGTGAGGGCTAATCCTATCACCCTGGAGCTGAAGACCTTTTGTCTTGTAGATAGGATGGCCCAATCTTTTTGGGGCTAGTAACAAAGGTGGGGGCTGCTTTCTAAAAACGCCTTTCTCATTTTCTCATCCAGGGAGATATAATATTCTGCCTTTTTAAAAATTTCCTAGGATATTTCAATCTTCTAGGAGAGGGGTGGGTGCTAACTTTCTACAATCCCCTTTTGGACAATAAAAGTGTGGATTGAACACCTTTTCTGGCCCAAGATTAGGAATTGATGATCAGATCGAGGAGACTTGATGAGTCCTTTTAATTTTTCTAATGCAAAGGGGAAGGCACTGATAACGGCAGCCCAGAAGGATTCCTTCAGTGGCTCCCAAAAGGAGAGCTTTCAACCATGAAGGTCTAGCAGCCAGGGCAAACATTCTGGAAAGAAATTTACAGTATCCAATTTTCCATGCCAATTATTTTCAGATGTTAGATATTACTTTCTGTGAGCTTCCAATCAGGTTTCAAGCAAGCACAAATTCCAAAATTCTTCACAGCTATGGTTTCGCCTTAAATAACTACAGGCTGTCCATTTTCAAGGGTTGGTTCTTGATCCTGCCTTAGCTCTTAGTTTCCAGGTTTTGTGAGGTTAGTCATTGTGCAATCCAGGCTATTTAATATTTTNAGCCAGTGTGCAATCCAGGCTATTTAATATTTTTAAAATTACACACAATGAACCTTGGGACTCCTACTAATGAGACCACCAGTGCAGCATATCCTGCTTTACTGGGCAACTGGGCAGCATCATTTGTGAGTCACAATCAGGGCTTGGGTTTTGGAGATCTCTTTTCTGCTACTTCTTCAGTGAGGGAATTGCCTGAGGGAGATGCCCCCGCCCCCATTGAATTGGCCCGGAGATATGATTGCTTGGGTCTTAGTGCCACAAGGCAAAAACCAGTCTAGGAGAAGCTTTCTGTGGAGGTGTGTAGCTGCTTCTACAAGACAAAACAATACAAACATGCTGGACATATTTCCCTACCACCAGACAGAAGGCCAAAGTGTTCAGAACTTGCTGTGCCAACCACTTCCAAATGCAATCTCTCCATGAGTCCATTTAACTGAATACAACATAAATGAGACAAAGAAATCCTTACAATGAATTTCCACCCTCCCCCATAGCCTTTACATTGAAGAGTCTTTTAGTCTTTACTTGTCCATCTCAAAGTCCTTTCTTTCATGTCTGCTGTGTGGCATTAGGTTTGGCTTGGTGATAAGGGTGATCTGTCAGGCTTGGGAAGGTCTGCTCCACTCTGGTTGCTGTNNTGACTTTCTAGTGGAGGGCTGGATCCAAACTCAATTTCTGGCTCAATGAATGGAGGGTCTCCTCTGGAGGCAGCATATGGATCAGCATTATCTGCTTCCACTGGTTGCAGAGTCCACAAGCATGAGCACAAGACCCCCTCCCCCTATGTGAATGATCCTCCCAGGAAAGGCATTGTAAGAGGATTAGAGATGGGGGGGGTTGGAGTGGGGGGGAGGTAAATAGCTTGCAGGCAGAGTTTGAGGGGAGGAAACCATCAGTACTTACAGCTATCAAACAGATAAAGCAATTATAACAAAATAGAGACATCACAGATGAGGAAGGAAGTAAAACTGGATTCACATGCTTCAGAAAAAGGATGGACAGAAAAAATCATTTAAACATACAGTATGTCAGGTTCAAAGTAATGCAATCTCTGTGAAGCCTGAATTTAATTTGATGGTGGAATTATATGAATTCAGTTTGACACAGTAAACTTTTTTTCCTTGTAAATGAAATCAAAATGTTCCCTAATAAACTTGGGCTTCCCTTAAAGGTACAGAGAGGAAAGTAAAATGAACTCAGTTTTCTTCACCCTGTTCTGTAGGCCAGACAAAACAGGCTGAAAGCATTTTCTTTCAATGGTTTAACTTTTCTGTAGCGATTTTTTAAAAAAATGTCTTTTGGATTGGAGACATTTTATAGTTTCAATTACCTCAGGGGTACGCAAAGACTTAGACACACATATATACACAAAGACAAGAGAAACAAAACAGAAAAGGAAAACAGAACTCTCAGGTTTACACACACTGGTCATTCCCACCATAAATCTCAGTTAAAGTAGTGTTGGAAGAAATATCCTTCTGGG
>AZIM01000361.1:463205-485267 GCA_000516915.1 Ophiophagus hannah | reverse complement strand
AGAGGGGTGGGTGCTAACTTCCTACACTAAGGAAGGCACAAATCTTAAACATATAACATGGTTGCATGGAAGACAGAGAGCAAGAGAAACAATCAAACAAACAAACAAACAAAACAAAAAAACCCAAAATTCCTATTTATATATTTCCCTTTTCTGTTAAGTACCTTTATTTAGCCAAATTGGTTTTCCAGCTTTGTCTCATTCCTAAGCCCATTCTTTACACAATTTTCTCACATCTTCCTCTTACCAGCCAGGACAGGCTTCTGCCGTTCATCCTAAGCAAATCTCTTAGGGAGGTTTCTGTCACAACCCTTGAGGTACAGCTTCCCATGTTCCCTCTCAGATGTGGGGTTCACTTTGGCCACAGCCATAGTTTTCAGACAAAAAAAAAGTTTGAGAGGATTCTGGTTCCCTCACAGAGTATGGCCACCTGCTTTCCAGGGAGCTATTAACAATGGTGACGACTGCTTTCCAAGAGCATGTTTCTCCTTTTCTCATCCAGGGACGTATAATATTCTGCCTTTTTAATATTTCCTNNAATATTTCATTCTTCTAGGAGAGGGGTGCATGCTAACTTTCTACACCAACATTCTGCTTGCAACAAAAGTGGCTTAATTGTATATTTTGTGCTTTGGAACTTTTGTTTTTAGGCCAGAAAATGTGTTCAGATTTTATAGTATTGGATTTTTGTGCAAAATCTCCTCCATTGGGTTCGAATTTCCCACTGGGAAGCATCGCCGGCGTGGCATAGAAATAGAGACGGAAACAGCTGCTGAAAGCAAGGTCCTCTTTATTTGTTGCAGGAAGGAGCACACGCGGCGCAAGCAGCAGCGAGGACAAGTGTTCCTGGGCTAGCAACTTAACAGTGAGTAACTGAAGGTTTTTATACCCTTTTTCCCTTAGAAATTTGCGTTTCCAAACTTTGGTGCTCAGATTACCTTTAATGCTTTGTTCCTGGTATGATTTTTGTGGGTAATTGATTTATTCCCTATTTGGGCTTGCTTTGGGCTGGCGGGGAGTGCTTTCTATGGCTGATTGGATTTCTGATCTAATCTTCTTATCTGTGTTAAGTGTCTTTGGAAACTGGTATGGTGTTCTTAATTGATTTTGGGTGTTTTCCTGTTAGCTTCCCCACGTAATCTTGATCAGTTGCTTTAGGCATTTTGTGTTATCCTATCTTGAAATCTTTCTATTTCTGTCTTTCCTCTTTCTGGGCTATTGGTTTCTCATTCTAAAGTGTTTTGCTTACTTTTTGAGATAACTTCCTGATCTTAATAGTTCTTGACTGTGATCTGTGTTTTTCTGGCTATTCCCAATGATTTTATGTGTCTTCTTTATGTTCCCTTCCTACAATAGCAAATAACTGTACACTACTTTGGGTTTCAACAAGCATTAAACAGCAAATCTGAATATTTTTAATTAACTCTTTAACTGATTTCCATTCCTGTCATTTCTATTCCTTGCATATGAACTCTGATAGAAAAATATGACCAGTATTGGAAGAAAAATCTGGTCTGGTTCCAAGCCTGGAGAAAGATGCTGAAAATAAAATGGAGGCTGGCTGTAGGAAAGCTGTCTTGTTTATTTGAATGGCAGAAACTTCAGTGACAGCAGCATGTTTCTGGGCTGGCTGACTAAATGGGATTGAGATTGGTGGGCTTTTATACATTCTTTTGAACTTTGTGATTGAGATGTCTGTTCCTATGCAAGAATGTGTTCTTTAATATTTTAATGGCTGTTGCCAGATTCCCATGGGGTCATGTAAGGTCATGTAAGGGCTCTACAAGCAAAAGGGGAAATGGAAATCCTAGCTGTTTGTCTGAGCTAATATTGTCAGTTTGCCTAATTGTATTCCTTATTTGGAGTATCTTTGCTTATGAATAGATTGGCCCAGTCTTTCTGAATGGATACAAAATCTCTGCTTGAAGCGGTTTTCCTATGGTAGGAAGACTGGGGCTGCTTTCTGCCTGTGTTAGGATTTTTCTCCATTTCACCTTTGGGGGAAATATTCTATCCTGCCTCTTTTTAATATTAAGAATTAAGAATATCTAAACTGACATATCAGGATTATTTATTGTAATTAATATGATCGATTTTGCCCACAAGAGGAAAAAAAAAAACCCTGCAGATTCGACAGCGGAAGCTTTATACATAGCTAACCATTTAAAAATCCATCACTTCCGCTTTGGGAGGAGCGACGTTTGAGAACGGTATAAAGTATATCGTCATCACTCTGCGCCGGTCTAAGTTCAGCAGCCCAAGAAGGAGAGGCGCTGTGTCGAGGCTGCTGCGGCTGCAAAGGAGACTGAGCTGTCGCCATGGGCGGAGGCGACGTGGTGAGGCAAAAGGAGGGGATGGAGAGGAGNGAGCTGTCGCCATGGGCGGAGGCGACCTGGTGAGGCAAAAGGAGGGGATGGAGAGAAGCCGAGGTAGAGGGCGGGGAGAGGGGAGAGATCGAGAATTGAGACAGTCCGGAATTGCCTCGAATTTGAGTTAATCGAAACTAAGAGCCGATTTCTTAACTGCATCCGGGGTTCACTTACTATATACACATCTGGATGAAAATATAGGGATATTTCGTATAATTATATACTATATTATTTTATAATTCTATTATTGAAATGTAAGGAAGTATTTAAGGGTGGAGAGACTTGATCTGGGGTGGAGGGAAAGGCTCAATTGGATTTCAGAGTTACGAAAAGCAGTTCAGAAGAAATGGGGTAGGGACAGCAGCATACCTTCTTCAATTTAATCACTTGCTAGAGGTAAAGAGCATCTTTATAGCAACCTGAGTGGCTTATCACTAAGTCATTATCTAGTTTGTCTAGTTTATCCGGGTGTGATACCTTAGCTGTTTCATGTATCACCAATTCATAATCTGTTTACTTTTGCTTTAGCAACTTATATCTTAGCCATTGTTTACAAGCCATGGTTTATGGTTTAATGTATGTGGAGAGCCCATTTAGTATTCAAATGGTATATTCAACCATTTCTAAGAAAAGCATAACTTTCTATGATGTGTGAATCTAGTTGGTGAGTATAGGTCCTTCAACATGCTCTTAATGAACAGATTAAGAGATGGTGGAAATCTCATTTGGAGTGGAGGAAAAAATTGAATAGCTCCATAGTCCAAATCTTGTAATATGCTATTCTAAATCAGTGATATGAAATTGACTGTTGAAGCAAGCTGTCTGTGTTATGGAGTGGTTAGCTGCCATTCTGTTATAGAACATTTACTGTAAAGTATAAATTGAGGGAACTATTTGAATAGAAATATGAATGTAGAGCAAGCACTTCTATGTACTTAGTTTTAGTTCACTGAAGTTTGCATTCAGATATTTTTCTGGTTGATATTTGATATTTGGTACAGCTTTTGTAGAGGAAATTTTCAGATTAAATCAAGATAAATTTAAATGCTTAATCTTGTCTATAGAATCTTAAAAAAAGCTGGCACCCACAAACCCTCCGTAATGTGGAAAAAGTTTGGAAAGCGGAACAAAAGCATGAAGCCGAACGGAAGAAAATTGAAGAGCTACAACGGGAATTGCATGAAGAGCGAGCACGAGAAGAAATGCAGCGTTATGCAGAAGATGTAGGCGCTGTCAAGTATGTTGAGTTGGATTTACTGGTTTGTAAACATAAAATTGTAGCATAGGAAAGAACTATTTAGGCTATAAATTCTCTACACTAATTCATATTAAAGTATCCCTGACAGAGACTGTTTAGTCTCTATTTAAAGAATTGAAGCAAAGAGAAAACACCACATATTTGCATAATTGATTCCACTGTTGAACGGGCTTTATTACAATATTAATTTACTTTGAATTTTCAGTTTGGAGATTTAAACACTGACCTTATTGTCCAATTATAGTACTTAAAATTTGATAGCATTTGACTTCTTAGCAGCCAAATTGGTGAACTTCTCTAATTCAAGAATTAAAAAGGGGATAGTTTATAGAAACAAAATTCACTTGGAAATCTAATGCTTCTTAATAAATATTTTTAATTCAATTCAGGAAAATGTGTTTCATATTAAATTCACTTTGATAAAACTATGGAGATCATTGAAAAAATAAAATGTACCCCTTCCTCTAACAATTGTATTTACTTCTATCAGCCTTGATAAGTATTAATATGTGTTCATGAGCCTTTTGTTTTCTCTCATCCAAGAATTCAAAATTTTTATTTCTTGCATTTAGCATTCCCCCAATCCATCCCAAGGTCTAGATAAATCCACATGTGTAATGTGTTATCATCCTCTTTGTAACCTCAGCCCTCAAGAAATGTTAAATATTCTGCTGCTTTACCTATTAAAGTCATTCTTTTTTTTTGCATCAACTTCTCTTTTATATATATATATATATATATATTCTTCCAAATAAATTAGAAAAAAAGATGAGAAGTTGGAATGGATGTACCAAGGACCAGGTGGCATGGTGAACAGAGATGAATACCTTATGGGGCGTCCAGTTGACAAGTATGTCTTTGAGACAACAGAGGACAAGGAGGCAGGCTGTTCTTCTGAGACTGGCCTTCTGCCAGGCTCTATCTTTGCCTCCACGGGTGCCAATTCTGCCTTGGATATGGCTAGCAAGATTCGGGAAGACCCTCTTTTTATGATAAGGTAATTAGGATTGTTTTCAGTATGAAAAAAAGGAGCAGAAAGTATATAAATAAAATAATCAATGAATGGCTGATGAGTAAGTGAGGTGATGGCCAGGATGATTCATAAAATGAAAGCATTGAAGTATCCCTGATATTAACATTTTAAAAATCTAAATTATTCCCATTAATGTCTATAGTGCTTCTCTCTGACATTTTGTACTTAATTTGATGAGAGATGCTAATCCTATAGATTGAATATTGGGATGTTTCAGATGTTGTAACTATATTAGAAAACCTGTGTGTTCACTCAGCTTATACAAGATAATCTAAATCCTAAGGTAATCAGTAAAAGCAAAATAAATAAAGCCAACCAAATTTTGACAATAGAATCCTATACTTATAGAAGATAGAATCCAATACCTATGGAAGACCATAGGTGTCACCCTCTAATCACAAATTCGATTATAATACTGAAGTAGAATATCTGAGAATTTCACATGAATATTACTTAATAAATTAATATTTTGTCTATATAGGAAGAGGGAGGAAGAGAAGAAACGTGACGTTCTGAACAATCCTGTAAAAATGAAGAAGATCAAAGAACTGGTATGCTAATGCTGGATGCTCTGTGAATGTATACAATCAAATGGTTTTGAATTCCATGATGACAGTCCTACATATATTGAGCAAAATTCAGTGGTGCTTTTTTCCAATTTGATGTAATTGGTAAGATGTTGGCATGGAAATCGGAAGACTGAGTTTCAGTTCTGCCATGGGCATAGAAAACTGGCTGCCTAACTTTGGGCCTGTCATTCTCTTTCAATCCAACTATCTCACAAGGTTCTTGTTATAGAGAAAATTGGAGAAGGCGGAAGTATTAAGTATGTTTACCATTTGAATGGTATATAAAAAAGGTGGATAAAAGTAAAAATAACAAGATAGATATAGCTTACCAATATCAAATTATTATGGACAGAACTGGGAGTTCATCTTTTTTTGAGCTGGAGAAAAAGTAATTCCAACGCTATATAGACAGTGTGAAGTTTAATTTAGTCTCTGCTGATCTTGGTTTAGAGAGAAAGAATAATGTGCAGGAATAATGACTCAACTAAACAGATGCCCAATCCAATCCAAGGTCTTTTAATAGTGGTATTTACAACAAAAATTGTTAGAAATTAGTACAAATTGGAATTAGTTTTTTTTCAATCTTGTACAAGATTGTAGCTGGAGTAAGATTTCTAAGTAATACTACTGAAGATATGAAATTATTCCAAATATAATTAATGTAGAATAATTGCTATAAATCTTCACTCTTCTTAATGGCAACCAAAATGTTCATCAACATCTTCATGAAAAGTATCAGAAAAAAAATGGAAAAGGTTTCTGAGATAATACAAGAATATTGAGGAATGGTTTTGTGACTGGCCCTTCTGCTATGGCAGCTGTTTTATGAGCATGCTCATAAATATGCTCTCAAAATTGTAATAAGTACCTGTTAGTCCAAAAGGAATTGGGACCATGTTGTAAACTCTGGTGATTTTTATGAAACTTGTACTTTTTCAAATGTTTCAGTTGCAAAACAGTTTGGAGAAGAAGAAGAAGAAAAAGAAAGAGAAGAAGAAGAAACACAAGAAACATAGGCACCATAATTCCAGTAGTGGTGAAGATGAAGAGATTAAAACTAAGTATGTTTTGTACACAGTATACATTTATTCATTCGATCTATTTTAGAAGTTGGGTTTGACTACTGTTCATAATTGCAGAGAAAGGAGTGGAACTCAGTCCCCCACAAATACATGCTACTGTTTTAAGGGGCTTTTGATATTTTAAAGGTGGTACATGTAGTCTCTGATTAACAACCATTCATTCAGCAACCGTTCAAAATCATGAAGACACTGAACAAGTGGTACTTACAACCTGTTCTCAAAGTTCTAGTCATCTTAACCCCCACTCAATCACGTGGTCACAATCCATATGCTTGGCAACCACCTTGCACTTATAATACTGGGAGTTGCAGTATCCCATGGTTACATGTTTACCGCTTGTGACCTTCTTTGCTAGTTTCCCATAAATAAAGTCAGTGGGGAAGCCAGTAGGGAAAGTTGCAAGTCACTCCCGTAAATCATCCCCACCACTTTTTCTCCTGAGGAACCCAACTGTAGAATACAAAAATACTCTATAGCGGGGAGGCCTTTGCAGCCTATCCCCTGACTTAGTAGCGCAAGCCCACCCAGCTATACTCATGCTGCAGCAGCCATGTGCTCCTTCCATTCTGCAGCACCATCCCGCTACAGGCTTGCACTGCAGCAGCCACTTACATATCCACTAGTCTGCTTGTTAGCTGCTTAGAACTTGCTACTGGCTTTCTAATTGATTTTACTTTTTGAAAGCTGGTAGGAAGTTGCAAGGAAGTCCTCGTTTCATAACCCATGATCTTCATTTAACCATGGGAATGGGAACTCAGGATTGCTATTACTAAGTAATGGGTCCCATGAGGTCGTGCTTTATAATTGCATCACTTAGTACAGAAATTCCAGTACCTATTATCATTAAGCAAGGACTACCTGTAGCGTGAATGGGCAGTGTATAGAGACCATTGATAGAGACCGTTTATCATGCTTTATACCCCAGAGGTGCCACAAACAACATATTTCTCTTCATATTTGAGCTAGTGTCTGTATATGCTGGGTTTCTATTCATATGGGCTGGAACTGGCATGTACATTACCAATACATTTAAAATAACAGACCTATCACACTGATGAAGTGATATAATTTAATTTTCTTTTGCTTTAGGTCAAGGGAGAAAGTAGAACATCTTCATCCCAAAAAATCAGGATATGGATTGCAAGTACGTACTGTATTCTGTAGTATTTACTATACAATATAAAATAGAAATGCTATTGATTGGGGTCAGTTTGACTCAAGTCATAAAGTATGTGAAATCTCCTATTGTCATTGAATTCCTTGCTAGTATAGATTAACTACCAATATCTTCATAGTCACAGTTTGGGACATCTGTCTGCTGTCAATTGAATATAGCAATATTTATTCCCTAATAAAGCAATATTTTTCCATGCTTAAACTCTTTAAGAACATAGCATTTTTCTCATAATGTTAGATTCCTGATAGTGGCCATGAAAGGATATCCCGTAAACTCCAACAGAGTTTACGATCAGAGCAACAAAGCCATTCTCCTGAAAGGCATGTCAACAAGAACATAAATCAGGAATCAAGCAGGCATAAGAGATCAAGATCACCTAGAGATAGTAAACAGTAAGCAAAAATTGGGCAACCAATTCTCCTTTTCTATGATATGTTATCTTAATTGCTGTGGAATTACTCAAATTTTAAATTAGTTTTTCTTTCATGCAATAAGATATAAGGACTGAGAACACTTGAAATTATTAATCTACTATCTATTTATTGTAATTTTTAATGTAAATGTTTTCAGAATATATAATTCATTGTTTAAAATTAATAACAATTTAATATGGCATGTTGTTCCTCTTGGTCAATCAAAAGACAAGTGCAGTCACTAGATTGAAAAATATTATGCATTCTGGTAGTATAAGGTGAAAAATTAGTAGCAGAACAGCTTAAACTAAGCAATTATTAATTATTCTTATGGAGGAAATAACATTTTTGAATTGCAGGGACAATGATATGGAACAAAAGGCAAAAACAGAATACAAAAATTTTCATAAGGAACACAAATATAGAAGATCACAGACTTCAAGGTACATGAATGGATATGGCATTGGTGTATTTTCAGTGGGTTGTGGCATAACTTTCTAATGTATTGTAGGCAGAATATTTTGGAAAAACATGCGTGCTATAATGCTTGGCAATTAAATAAAAAGGTTTATAAAAATGAGATTCAGCAACTTCCTCTTATTTAAAAAATCATCATAATTGCCCATTATTTAAAGACCCCAAATGTCCAACTTTAAAAGATCAATCTCCTCCAATTTGATGGGTGAATGATCTACATTACTAAGGAGACTACTGAGGCTCAATCTCTGCATGTCTATGGAAATTCTTAGTCATCCAGGTCATGGGTGTCTCAAAGGTGCTTTTTTTTTTTTTTCAAAGAAAAAACAAGAAAGTCCAGTTGCCTCTGGGGCGGGGGGGAGCACTTTTGGGACTGTCTCTGTACTTGCTTCCTGCTGATTTCCAAGCACTTTGGAAGCTTAAATACTTTTGATGTGCTGGATGCAGTCCAGCAATTACATCAGATTTGCAGTCCAGCAATTACATCAGATTTGCAGTCCAGCAATTACATCAGATTTAAGGTATAAATTTGTTTAAGATTAATTTGGCTATTAAGTAATCCCATAATCATAGCTCTAGAGAACCCTATTTCCCTGCATATAATAGTCAATAAGTTGATGATGATGATTATCATTTGAAAAGCCACTACTATCCTGTCTAAAATCATATTAATCTATTTTAAAAAGAAAATTATCTGCAGAAGAGCTGGAGAAAAGACGGAAGGAAATGATGGAGAATGCCAAATGGCGAGAAGAAGAAAGAAAAAACAACGTAAACAAACACAGAAAAGAAGAAGAAAGAGAGCAAGCTCTAGAAAAACTTTGCCAGTCCAATGGGAAGTTTATACAGTGAGTGGCCCCCTTCCTTCTAAAATTAGGGAAGAGCCGTAGCTCAATTGGAACATCATACATTGAACACAGAAGGTCCTCAAACACTCAAATGATCATTACACTTGATATAAAACAGCAGCATCCTATATCTCAATTTGATAGCCTATGCTGCATGCTTGTTTCACCTATTAAAGTATTAGATATAAGGAGGAAAGATTTTCCTTAACTTTTAACAGACACATTTGGAAGTTTCATACTTTTGTTCAGGGTTTTTCAACCTCAACAACTTTAATGTGGACTTCAATTCCCAAAATTCCCTTGCAAGTATGCTGGCGGGGAATCTGGGAATTGAAGTCCACATATCTTAAAGTTGCTAAAGCTGAAAAGCAGTGATCTAGTTTCTCTACAGGTAGTCTTCAACTTATGACTACAATTGAACCCAAAATCTCCATTGCTAAGCAAGATGTTTGTGAAATGAGTGTTGCTCCATTTTACAACCTTTCTTAACATAGTTGTTAAGTGAATTGCTGCAATTTTTCAGTTAGTAACACAGTTAAGTAAATCTGGTTTCCTGCTTGTCAGCAGCTCACCAAAGGAGATCACATGACCCTAGGACACTGCAGCCGTCATAAATATAAGTCAGTTGCCAAGCATCTGAATTTTGATCACATGACCGTGGAGATGCTGCAATGGTCATGAGAAACCCAGTCATAAGTCACTTTTTTCAGTGAAGTAGTAACTTCGAACAGAGATTAAATGAATTGTTGTAAGTTGAGGACTACCTGTATATGCATGTAGATGGTGCTTCTGCTGGAACAGCCAGTAAAGTGGCAAATGCAGACTGCTGGGTGGAGACTTCAAAGCAGTTCTGTGAATTTTCCAAAAGGTAGAGTTTCTTTAACAATTTGAGGGATGCTTCACTTTCAATAGAACCCCTTTTAAATAATTTGCAGAATTGCAATCATTTCCTCAGCATTTTCCAAAGTGTGCTGATTGTGTATGAGTTCGAGTCTAAACATATTATATGTTTAGGATAATATCTTGCTAAGGATTAGGTAAAAATCTGGATATAAGGGAGAAACTACAGAGGCATAGAATTATTTTGAATAGGAAGAGGGAAACTTTTTTATGTGTAAAGAGTGATGCAGAAAATAATGCATGTGTAAATTAGACTTGAAAGAGTTCATGTTTTGCATTGCCCCTGCCCCAGATATTATGCAGAAGGGCATTTAGACAGTTTTTTAAAAATATTCTGTCAATGTCTCCTTTTTTGTTTTTGTTTTTTTAGTGAGAAATGTTATGTGGGATAAAATGGATGTTTTTCTAATTCCTAATGCCCTTCTTTATTTCTTTGACCTGCAGTAATATAAAATTGGAGAGTGCATCCACTTCTTCTCTTGAAGACAGGGTGAAGAGAAACATTCACTCTATCCAAAGGACACCAGCAGCCCTGGAAAAAAACTTCATGCATCGATGAAATTGTTTTGTATCCTATCACTGGCCCGCTAAGGACTTATGTTGTTGTTGTTGTTGTTTGTTTTGTTTTTCTGTTTGTTTTTTTCCTGAGAACCAACTGACCACTCAGGAAATCTTCATAGGCCAGGTTATTTTTTCTTTGGTCTTTATAACACAGGGGAGTTCACTGTGATATTCCATTACAATGTTTTCAAATTAAGGTATGTTAAATATGTACAGTTTGAGATATTCCTTTAGGCCAATTTGTTAGAAAGCTCAGCCTTTTTCTTTTATATTTTATAATATAGTGCTATAAAAAGGTTATATGAGTTTTGCTCTTCTTCCTGCTGAAAGGAAAGGTGGAATTAGAACAAGTAATTCTGTTATTTTTAGTGATATTACAAAGAAAATAATTACAGAAGTTTTCATTGTCTAGTAATAATTCCTCTGCCTTTCATGTTCTGAAATATGATATACTTGGGTCCAGCCTAACTGGGCTTATGCTACTGTTTTTCAAAGTTTCTTTCCTCTCCAGAATGGTTCACATCACTTTATTTGATGCAAAATATATTGCTGTAGAAGAAAATCCCTTTCCTAAAAGTAGAGAATAATTTTACTCTTTTTTTTTTACTGGAGACATTTTGTGTCTAAAACATTCTACTGTATAAGGAGCAAAGTTTCTTAATAGGCAAAAGGGAACATACAGAACTTTAGGACAACAATCTTTCATATATTCTTTTTTGATATGTAAATATTCATCTTTGTATGTCTAGCTGGCATTTAATATATGTATATATCTTTATGTAGCCTTTTGGTATTTTTGTGGTATTTTTAAATATCTAGAAATGTATGTAGTTTTTTACATTCTGCATTTTAAACTTACTGTACCTTGCAAGCTGCTCTGGGTAGCTTGCAAGGTATAGTAAAAATATCTATTATATATTTAAAAATGTAAAAAACTATTAGATAAAAAAGGGCATTAAAAGACCTAGGAAAATATTTTAAACCTGGGGTCCCCAACCCCCGGGCCACAGCCCATGAGCTGTTTAGAACCAGGTGACATAAATGGCAGGCGAGTGCATGTACATGCATCCCCACTTGCATGAGCAGTGGATGCGTGTGTGTGCATGTGCCTGCTGCTTGCACTAATGGAGATGCACACTTGTGCACACTGGCCCACCACTCACACTGAATCATCCCCTTTTTCCCTGGCCAGTCCTCAAAGCTGGAAAACTGTTTTAAACTATAATAAGGAAACGGCCTGTTTAAATTTAGATAGCAATTTATTGATAATATGAACCTGCTCTGGAAAAAGTTGGATGAGTTGTTAATCAACAACAAATTGTTAATAACTTCCTTGGAAGAATTTGTAAAAGGTGCCCCTTTAATAACAGTATGATATTGAATGGAGTAAACAGGCCTAAAAGAAGTATGGGACTGAGTCCTGTAAAGTTTTAATACACAGTTGCAAGCAGGTTGATCTGGGAAAGCAAAGTTTCTTTAGTGTGAGACTAATGTTAGACCAAAGAAGATCCCATTCATCACTCATAGAAACAATTCTAGATCAGTTGTGGTTTGAAAACTTGAGTTTAAAGGCTGCAACACAAGGAGTATTTTTCAGTAGTCCCTGTATGAGACTACCAGTATATAATTCACCAAAATAATCTCTCATTCATATAGAAATGAACCTCCTGCATCAGCCAAAGCTGATAAAGTTTGTGCCATTTATGTCTGCATTGGATTCAGGACAATCATATATAGCAAATCTATTTCTTAAGAAGAAAAAACGAACAGATATAGTCCACAAATCTTTAAACATACCTTCCAACTTCGATTCATTGTTTTACACCCAGTCTCTTACAACCTGAGGATGTATGTAGGCTATGGTGACTCAAGAGTGCAGGAAATGAGAAATGAAAGCATTATTGGCATATGCTGCTAGCAGTAGATGTAGCATATCAGTTCTGCTGCAGTTCTTTAGCAAGACATCTTGTACAGTCAAGTGAAAAAGTATACCCTCTTTGATGCCTGTGCTTTTATGTATCAGGACATAGTAAAATCATGTGATCCTTAGCAGTTCTTAAAAATAAAGTAAATATAACCTCAGATGAACAACAACACATAACATACTATACCATGTCATCATTTATTTTGCAAAAAGAAAGCCAAAGTGGAGAAGCCATCTGTGAAAAATTAACTATACTTTATGATTCAAAAGCTTATAGAATCACCTTTAGGAACAATAACTTGAAGTAATCATTTTTGTATCACTTTATCAGTTTCTCACATTGTTGTGGAGGAATTTTGGCCCACTCTTCTTTACATGACCTCAGTTCATTGAGGTTTGTGAGTGTATGTTTATGCATAGCTCTTTTTAGATCTCACCATAGCATTTCAATCAGGTTGAGATCTGGACTATGATTGGGCCATTGTAACAACTTGCTACTTTTCTTTTTCAGCCATTTTGTGGTAATTTCCTAATGTCCTAATCGTCCTGTTGAATGACCCAGTGTTGGCCAAGTTTAAACTGTGGGCCAGATGGCCTCCTATTTGACTCTGGAATATTTTGGTACACATTCATGGAAATTCATGGTTGACTCATTCATGGTTGAGTCATGGTTGTGGCTGCAAAATAAATCCAAATCATCACCCCTCCAAGCTTGACAGTATGTTTGTGCTGATATTACTGTTTGGTTTACACCAAACGTGGTACTGTTTGGTCTACTTTGGTCTCATCTGTCCAAAGGACAGTATTCCAGAGGTCTTGTGATTTGTTCAGATGCAACCTAAGCCATGCTGCCATGCTCCTTTTAGCAAGAAGAGACTTTCTCTGGCACCTTCCAAACAAAACCATAATTATTTAATCTTTCTAATTGTACTGCATCATGAACATTAACATTTAACATGTTAATTGAGGCCTGTAGAGTTTGAGATTTTTTGCAGTTTCTCTGAGCATTGGATAGGTCTAATCTTGGGGTAAATTTGCTGGGACATTCATTCCTGGGACAATTAACAGCTGTCTTGTTTTCCACTTGTGAATAATCTTCCTCATTGTAGGAAGAGAGACTTTAAATTGTTTGCAAATGGCCTTATAACCCATTCCCAGATTGATGGGCAACAATTGCTCCTCTAGGATCATTGCTGATGTCTTTATTATTTGGCATTGAATTAACACACACCTCAATTTTGAGGATCAAACTCCTAAAACTTCAGCTTTTATAGAGGGAGTCACGCTTGCTGATGATCAATTGATCAAGGGTACTTGATGAGCAGCACCTGCTTGCTACTTAATCACTTCGTATCTATGGAAACCGTAAGGTGTACTTCATTTTTATACACGGCTTCTCCATTTAGTCTTTCTTTTTCTAAAATAAATGATGATATGGTGTAATATGTCATGTGTTATTGTTCATCTTGTATTGCAGGGGTCCTCAACCCCTGGGCTTTAGCCCACTACTGGGCTGCAGCCTGTTAAAATTTACCAGGCCACAGGAGAAATGAGCAAGTGTGCACATGAAGTTCCACTCGCATGAGCGGAGGGCGCTCAGGCACGAAGTTCCATTCATGCAAGCAGCAGCCACTTGCACTCGTGCAAAGCTCCCCTCATGCATAGCTTCACACACAAGCACAAGTGCCCTCCACTCACACGAGCAAAGCTTTGCACACAAGTGCAAGTCTCTGCTAGTCACGTGAGTGGAGGGCACTTGTGTGTGAAGCTTCATTCACGTGAGTGGAGGACACTTGTGCATGTGTGTGAAACTGCGCATGAGGGGAGCTTTGCATGTGAGTGCAAGTGCCTGCTGCTTGCGTGAATGGATTCACGATTTTAATGCTGATTTCTGCATTGATTCTGCTTGTCAGAAGCCAGCTGTGAAGTGCATAAATGGCAATCGTGACTGTGGAATCCAGCATCAGTTGTAAGTGTGAGAACTGGTCTTAAATTTACTTTTTCAGCACTATCATAACTTATAATGGTCACTAAATAAGACAGCCCTTAAGTGAGGATGACCTGTTACTGCTGACAATTTAACTCCAAATTACAAATGATTCTTCACAATGGATTCATACAGACATTAACACGGATGAGAAAATGGAACCTTGTGGAATCTCCATTCATGATCATTTCAAAGTGGTCAAACAAAAATTACAATGTTGCTGTCTATTTGTGTCCCCAAAAATAGTGGAAATAACATAGGAATGTCTCTATGTCCCTAGTTTCTCAAATAGTCTAACATTCTCAATGGCATCAAAATCTGCAAAGAAATATAGCAGTAATAAGAGAGTAATGCTTCCCCTGTCTCACTACAAATCATTCAACAGGACAGCCAAGGCAAATCTGGGAAAAGATCAAGATGATCCATTTCATTAAAAGCTCTTGGAGCTGTACTGTTTTCAACTGTTTCCTATTAACTTCACTTCAAATAAAATATTGGTTATTGCCATGTAGATGTTAAAATCATATGACTATAGTAAAGGCTTTTTAATAAATAGCCTCTTATAGGGAAATTTACCTGTAAAAGAGAAATAGTGGTCTGAATGACAACTGGAATGATTGAATTCTTCGTGACTTTCAAAGCTAAACTAGATAGGGGTCTAATGAAAAAAGTGTCACAATCAGACAGCACTTTCCTCAGGAGACAAGCCATGGAGCTGATTCTACTGAATTAGATGGTACACATCTTAAATAACTTCTCTTAAATGATGACATGAAGCCTAACAAGAAACTGAGTAATCTTGTTTGTTCATCATAAAACTCAGGAAATGTATGGGTGCCAGGCTGATTGGTGGAGATTAGGACACTTGCTTGTACAAGATTTGGATAGTTCCATGCAGATACAATCAGAGAGAAAAATCATTGGTTTTTTTCTTCCTAATTGCCCTGGCATGGGCTTTGTTAAATGTATTTGTCCATCTTGCAGTGGAGCTACTCTGGGTGGCTTACAACAATAAGGTGGAAAATGATTTTTAAAAATGTAAAAATGACAATAGTAAAGTAATGAATCCATAAAAATAAACAGTGAAAGTACAATATGAAAAAATGAACAGAGGAGCAGCAGGAAGTGCAGGGGGGAAGTGAGTCAGCTAGTTAGTCCAGCAACCACCTCCAGTGACAAATTCCTCTACTGGTTTCCCAGCCAACTAGCAAAGCCACGTCTTCAGGCCCTTGTGGAAGGATGGGAGGAGAGGGTAACCTTATCTGGGGTCAGGATGTTACAGAGGGCCAGCACTATAGCAGAGTAGGCTCTTCTGAATCTTTTCAATTGGTAGTTCTTTGACTGACAGGATCCTCAGCAGGCTTCCTCTACCAACACAAGTAGAGTGGGCTTCTCTAACACCTTGAACTGCACCCAGAAGCAAATGAGCATCCGTGTAGCTCATGAAGCGGTGTAACATGGGTCATTCTATTTATGATTATGTCTTTACTACATCCGGTCAGATACATCTATTGCCTGTCTCACAGTAGTCTCATCACTTCATATTTCATCTTCAGTTGCTTCCTCTTCTCTTTCCTTATATTCTTCCCAGCATTAGAAGGCCCTTCAAGGACCTTGCTCCCCATGTTTCTGCTGTAAGACCCTGTTTTGATACTGAACTCACGAGATCAGCAGAATGGGACAACTCGCCACAGTCAATTCGCTGCAGCCAACTCACCACAGTCAACTCGTGGCCAACTCATCACGGCCAACTCGCCATGAGACAACTTGCCAAAGGATAACTCACTGCTGGACAATTTAACAATTCAATTATTTAAAAGAAATAAAAAATTAATTTTTGTCATTCACATTTCGTTTTGTGCCTCTTTTTGCATCCTTTAATGATTCTATTCCACCATTTCTTTGATATTAGTGTAACTCTTGCCCTGAAGTGAGTTTTCCCATGGCAAGTTGGCCACCGCAAGTTGGCTGTAGTGAGTTGGCTGTGGCAGTTGGCCATAGGGAATTGTCAGACCCCAATATCAGCTGACCTTGTTGCTGTTGTACCAACCTCCCTGTTGTATAGTAACTTCCTTGCCTAAGCTGTTAAAGAGTCCATCTCTGGATTGGAAGTGAAATTCTGCAGACTTTTGATTTTGCATGACTTCAATCTGCCTTCCTTGTGTTCAGCTTCAGAAGCAGTTCAAGAATTCATGACCTCCATGATGGCTATGCATCTATTCCAGATTGTCACAGGTCCAATTTGAAACAGTGGTCACACACACCAATTCTAATATTTTATTGGTGCAATGTCAACATGATTTGGTGAGGAATCTAACATTATCCCCCAAACAGCCCCACTGAACTTGAATCAATACTCATCACAGTTCAATTGTTCAGCAATGACATCAGAATGAACTTTGGACTTGAAAAATGTCCTATATTATCCATGCAGCAAGGAAAAAATAGGAGTAGAACTGGGAAATGGAAGCATAGTGAAAGCATTAGCAAATGATGAAGGTTACAATACCTAGGCATATTGGAAGCAGATAACATCTTGAATGGAAAAGTCAAAGAGTCAATGCAAAAGGAATACATCAGGAGAGTCTGCAAAAATTAAAAACAAAATTGAATGCTGGAAACATAATTAAAGCCATTATTAATACATGGGCAGTTCCAGTGATACGCTACCCAGCTGGAATCATCAACTGGACTGTGGCTAAACTGGAAAACGTGGAGCAGAAAACACGCAAATTTTTGAATATGTACCACGCTTTACATCCACGAAGTGACATTGACTGGTTGTACCTGCCAAGAAGAATAGGGGGCAGAGGGCTATTGCAAATCCATCAAACTGTAGAAGTAAAATGAAGTTTGAATGACTACCTGAATCAAAGTACAGAAAAACTGCTGCAGGCTGTGAAAACAGAGAACATTATAAAAACAACACAAACAAAGGCAGAATATAAGGAAAATCAGCTGGATGACAGATTAAATGGATGGAAAATCAAAGCTTTGTTAGGTCAGCACAAAACGGAAGAAAGTGACCAGCAATTAAAATACTAGATGAACGTTCTGCAGAAAACCAGAATTTTTTTCACTTATTCTTTTAGCAACCGCTACTCCTGCCAGAAGTGGCGCTGTCTTTAAAGTCTGTGACATATGGTCATAATTTCCCATTCATAACTCTAGGTGCTCCGTTGTTGATTGGTTATTTGGTCCGTAAAACGGAGACATACCAACCTATTTGATACATCACTCTCTTCGGGACAAACTATCTTTTCAAGAAAGGAAAAGTTAGTGGATTTGCTAACTGCACGTTATTTTGACAAATTAATCCAAACCGCTTTGCTTTGTCACAACATAATTCCTTGACTCTTTTTAAATGAACTATTACTACAGTACTTCCCTCCTTCAATTTCTCAAATAGAAATGGAACATTCCGCTCGCCCCTCCCTTTATTCGTCGCCATCTTGACGCCTCCTTTGCGCAGAAGTCGATGGCACAACTTGTTCTGCGGTGGAGCAAACCACGGAAAGGGAAGCATGGGGGGGAAGGTGGGGTGGGGCGATATATTCATAGCGGATGAAACTAATCGAACTATGTTATAAAAGGGGGTTAAAGTTAGGCTCACTTGGGGAGGGAGGTAGACATTACTATTCGATAACTGACAGGGGGTGGGGCTTGGATCTAACTATGATGTGAAAGGGGAGTTATGGTGTGGTGCCCGGTTCTCTGAACGGAACTCTTGCTTGTAACGAGGGGAAGGGTGTGTGCCTGTGGGTGGTACTGTTGTGATTGGTGCGTGTGCATGTGCACCTGTGTGTATCTCCTATCTATTTGCGTGATTCCGCTGAATTAGGTGGAGGGAAAAGAACAGAAGAACGACGGGTGGAGCGAAGGTGGTACCGTTGTGAACGCTTTTTATGGNNNGGAGGGGGGGGAGAGGGATACGGCTGACTTAATTGCACTGGGACTGGTCTAGGTGGAAAAGGGAGGGCTGGATGGTACCATTTGGGGGGATTTATAGGGAGAATTAAAGAAATACCTCGGATTCGGATGACATTCAACCGCGGTTGAGCGGAGAAGAATAGAAGCTGTGCCTTTAACGGCCCACTAATCTGAAGGTCGGAAAAAGGCAAGAAGAAGCACCACTTCAAGTTTAAAAAGGTGGCATCAGTGGTGGTACCAATGAGAGGTTGCATCTAGTGGTACCTTGCAAGGAGGTGTCAAGTCTAACCAGCCTAGGTACCCATTGGTGCCATTTTGAGCTGGCACAAGTCCTATCCACAAAGAGTGAGGAGGGGAGAGTGTCTTGAGTACTGAAGGAGCAGAAGTCTGGGCCTTTTCTTGGAGAGCATTTTGACATGACTGCCCAGGTTGGAGGGGCCCAAGGAGAGGCATGAAAAAAATCTGCTTTTAGGAGGAAGCCAATATTTGTTCTAGCAGCCCCAAGGACCCTCTCTCTGCCATGGCTTCAAACTGTACTGGAGGCACAGCAGCTGCAAGCGCCAGCTCAGCTATAGGTGCTGCCCTCAGTGCTTCCAAGACCAAGACAAAGAAGAAGCATTTCGTTTGCCAGAAAGTGAAACTCTTTCGAGCCTCTGAACCGCTCCTGAGTGTCCTTATGTGGGGAGTCAACCACACGGTGAGCAAGAACTACTTCCCACAGTGCACTTCCCACCTCTTTGAACTTAAGACCTCTCAAACTAGAGAGGCACATTCTGCCATTGAATATTTGTCTCTTCTTACAACTATTTTGTAGCATCTCTCATGTTGATTATTAGGTACAGGGTAAACATCTTTATTTTGGTATCTATATATTAGAATTCATATCTTGCATTAAAACAAACGTTGGAAAATTGTAGCGAAAGGCATTTTAAAATGGAAAGCAGGTAAACATTTCTAAAATAATTACAAAGGGGGAGCAATTCTGTGTTGAATGAATTTCAAAGTCTTCCTCTACAGGAGATAGCGGTTCTTTACTATAATCTTTCTTCTCACACATGTGAAAGGGAATTTGGTGGAGCTGGAGCAAGTGGGTGGGTGTGTATTGTACAGTACGTATTCTTTAAAAAGCTGTGCTTTTCCTGAACTTGATTTAAGAAGGAACAACATTTTTGTTGAATCACCTTTTTCCTTCAAAATCAGGATTGCTGCACAGTTTTAGTTTTTAGAACAAACCAGCAGATTATGTTTATTCAGAAGTCAACTCTTGAGTTTAGGAACACTGCTCTGTATATAGGATTGTAGCTTCAAATCCTCAGCAGCAGATTCTGGTTTTTGTAACCTATGTTGTCATTCCAGGTTCAGTAAATCCCTCCTTGCTTATTTTTTACCAAGGATGAGTTTTGATTTTCTGTATTTTAAATGATTGCTTGCCTGGATAATGATCTTCATAAAGCAGGAATGTAACTCCTCTGAGTTAAGAAGAGATAACAGATGATCATTTTTTTCAATATCCAAAATAATACTATATAATTCTGAAATGTCTATAAATATTATGCTAAATCATTTTGTTGGAATCTGTCTGAATATATTTGAGGATTGTCTCAGTTGTACAAAGGAATAAAAGAGTCTTGCCATTCTAGAGTCCAGGGACAGAACTGTATACATCTTAGAAATCCTAGTGAGCATTGTCAACTAGTAGCCCCAGAATATCTGAAAAGTGACAGTTTAGAGGAAGGTTACTAAAAAATATTCACCAGCAAACTTTACAAGCTCTAGTTAGTAAGATGGTCCCAAAGAAATTAAGAATATTTCTTTCAAAAGTATCAGTCCTGACAAGTGGAGATATTTTTTTATATCAGTCTAACAAGCCCTGTGTATATACATATCTGAATGGAAAATTGTGTGTTGTATGTACATATCTGAATGGGAAATTATGATGTTGATGGACTACAAATCCCAGTATTTTTTTATAAACAATCATGTTTCCTGAATTTGCTGGGAATATTCATTCAGCAACATCTGGAAGATTACACAAGTAGTCTACGGTTAACAATGATAATTGCGACTAGAATTTCTGTTGTTAAGGGATGCAGTCATGACGTGTAACATCACATGACTACATTGCTTAGCACTGACAAGCACTAATTTTTGTCATTAATTTCACGGGTCATTAGGTGAGGACCCATTCTGATCCAAATCACTCCCAACTTTGTCCCTCCCCTCTCCATGCTTTGGTAACATAAGGGACTGCCTCCTCTGACACTCTGAATTCCCCTTATTTGCCTATCTTCTCCCCAGTCTTTCCCCTTTTGGCTACCTGCTAGCTTAGTCCTTATCCTACATCTTAGTCCTATATCTTACATCACTATAATACCAGCCGGGACCTTTTTTTGCATTTCCTTCTTTTGGGCCAGTGCAGCCTAGACTTCTCTCGCACCCCAGCCAGCATTTCTATTCACATGCTAGCCTGGGCCTCATTCATGCCCCAGTTGCCCCACCTGGGACTTTTTTTCAAGAAAGAAGCCTGGCATGTGAAAGTTTTGGCTAGAAAGGTTCTTTTAGGCTGGGGCTTTTGTTTATATGCCAAACATCTTTTTCAAAAAGGCTTTGGGTGGGACATGAGAGAAATCTCAGCTACACTGGTGCAAAACAAGGTTCTGGCCAGTGCAGTAGTGGCTTATGATGTAATAGCAATAGCAACAGCACTTAGACTTNTTAGACTTATATACCCCTTCACAGTGCTTCACAGCCCTCTCTAAGCGGTTTACAGGGTCAGCATGTTGCCCTCAACAATCTGGGTCCTCATTTTACCCACCTCGGAAGGATAGAATGCTGAGTCAACCTTCAGCCTGGAGGGATTTGAACTGCCAAATTGTAGGCAGCTGGCTGCAGCAGAAGAAGCTTGCAGTACTGCACTCTAACCACTGCGCCACAGAGGCTCCTTTGGTGGACATAGTAGCAGATAGGACCAGCTAGCAGCAGTGGGTAAATGAGCAGTTGTAAATTAAGATGGACTCAAGTGGGCCCAAATTTTGTTCATGTGACCATGGGAGTGTTGCAACAGACAGAACATTGAAGACTAGGAATAAGTCTCTTTGTTTGGCACCAAAGTTGCTAAAGAATAGATATTAAGCAAGATTTATTTGTAGGTGCTTAACTGAGAGGGAATATGATCTAGTGCCGTGATGGCGAACCTATGGCACGCGTGCCTTAAGTGGCATGCAGAGCCATTTGTGCTGGCACGTGAGCCGCAGGCAAACTTACTGCACATGCACGTGCCTCACAGCTGATTTTTCTGCTGGTTTCAGGCCTTTTTTGGCCTCCCAGAAGCTTGGAAAAAGCCTCTGCAAGGCTTTTCAGGCCAAATAGGCCCATTTTGTCACTTCCTGTAATATCAGAAGAGATTAAATTTATTTATTTATTATTTATTTATTCGACTTGTATGCTGCCCTATCTCCCAAAGGANTCAGGGCGGCTTACATACTAAAAACAAGAATANTATTCGACTTGTATGCTGCCCTATCTCCCAAAGGA
>AZIM01000361.1:447827-463197 GCA_000516915.1 Ophiophagus hannah | reverse complement strand
GGCTTACATACTAAAAACAACAATAAACAAGCATCAACAACAACAACAAATTAAAACCGAATTAAATCATGGCCGAATAAATAAAGATAAAAATCTAAAATTAAGAAAATTAAGAAAAATTCCCAAAATCCTCCTGTCAATCAAGGCCAGCCTCCTGAAAAAGCCAGGTCTTAAGGTCATGGCGGAAGGTGCGAAGGTCAGGGTCTATTATTCGGAATGAAAAGCCTTGCAGAGGCTTTTTCCAAGCTTCTGGGAGGCTGAAAAAGGCCTCAAACCAGCCGAAAAATCAGATGTGAGGCGCAGTGCAGGTAAGCGGGTGGCGGAGGGGGGTGGTACATGNGCAGTGCAGGTAAGGGGGTGGCGTGGGGGGCGGGAATGCACGTGCATGCCCAGGGGGCGTGGGAGGGATTGCATTCTGGGTGCTGGCTTGTGAGTGCG
This sequence comes from Ophiophagus hannah, assembly GCA_000516915.1. Classification (NCBI taxonomy): domain Eukaryota; kingdom Metazoa; phylum Chordata; class Lepidosauria; order Squamata; family Elapidae; genus Ophiophagus; species Ophiophagus hannah. The sequence goes on along the minus strand of AZIM01000361.1, from coordinate 462,759 downwards.
CATGCGCTGATTGCACACAATTTTTGGCACAGGAGCCCAAAAAGGTTAGCCACCACTGGTCTAGTGGTTAAGGCAACATCCAGAAACAGGAGACTGAGTTCTAATCCTGTCTTAGACATGAAAGCTGGCTTCTCTTTTAGCCCACAATGACCGGATCGGGCAACAAACCAGTCAGTCTATTCTTAATGGATCAATATTGACTTGATCTGAAAAAGTCCTACTTTAGGAAAAACAAGGAAGAAAAAAAAATCTGTAGATGCTTAAATTTGGTTTATGTAACTGCAATTGCAATAGGTTTAATTATTTAGAAGTCACTGGTAAATATTTGCAATGAATATGAATATTTGTGAATGTTTGGTGACTATTATTTATACGAACAAAGTGTCATCTCCAAGTCACTTTATTTAGGTGTTTGTTTATATGCTACATTATGGGGGGAAAGCAGTAGCAATAAATACTATTGAATAAAAATGCTTTGATAATCAGAGTTGAATATATTTAGCATCTATCATCTTGTTTAGAACTGGATGATTTTATCTGATGGAAAATTATTGGCCAAATACAAATTTATATATAGTATAGCACATGAAGTTGAGAAAAAACAAACTAATAAGAAAAATAACACTTTAGCAGGTGATTACCATACTTTCAAAACACATCTTAGCATCAAAATACAATTGGATGATTAATTAAAAGTATGACTGATTAGGACAGACCTGAAATTACTAATATAGACATAATTATCTGTATAAAAATTGAGAAAGAGGAAGAGAAACGTTACAGTGCCATATAAATTATACAAACTGGAGATAGCAACTGCTCATGATGATGTAGATGACGTAGCCTAAAACACTCAGATACCTATGATTTCTTCTCTCAATAAATATCACCCCTTTCATAGAACATAACTATGCTTTCTTGACCATATTCATTTAATGTTGAAACTGCCAATAAACGTTAATGGAATTTATTGGCTCTACCATTGTACATTCCAACAATTCAGGTGACTTCCTTTCTTTTTTCCCTCACATCCTGTTTAGATGTTGCATTTCTTTTGCAGATTAATGAGTTGAGTAATGTCCCTGTCCCTGTTATGTTAATGCCAGATGACTTTAAAGCCTACAGCAAGATTAAAGTGGACAATCATCTTTTCAATAAGTGAGTAATAAATATTTTTTGATTAAAATATACTTCCCCATTCCCCATTTAACTTCAGTATCTGAATAAATGGCTTGTTATGAATATATAATAACATGAATCAGAATGTTACAGAAGACAATGTAACATGAAAGAAACACAACTATTATAAAAGAATTCAGCACAATTCATTTGTCTGAATGTGCTCTATGTCCAGCCGTGAATGGATATGATTGGAGGGCCACGATTCATTTTCTGATAAAACCAGGACACAGAGAGTAAAATCCCTTCTGTACCAAATGTGTTGACTACTCAAGTATTACTGTATTTTGATGGACTAGCATATTTAAGGGATATCTATTTCTCTTTATGCCTCCCTATTCTTTAGATCTATTCTGTGTGTCATGTTTGATACAGTGTAGTAGAAATCAAAGAAATAATAGGTTACAATGCTTTGCAGAGGGAGAAAGGCATTAATGTTTCTGATGCATATCTCTGTGTACTTTAGAAGCCATATTAACTATTCATTGTGGCTTTTAAAGCTAGCTGATAATTTGCAGGACATTTTTTTTCTACTGCTGTTTTTATGATGCCTTTTGGAATTTAAATTCTTTTTTATTTATATATCTATGTCCTAATCCACTTTTTTATTTTAAAATGCTTGTTGGAAAAGCAGTTTGGAAATATTAAATGAGATTTTACATCTGAACAAACCTTGGGATTTGAATAAAGAATAGAAAGCAAACTGACTCCAGTGATAGAAATGTTAGGTTGGGAGAGCTGAGCTTGATAGATACTTGTTAATGCTGGTCCTCGACAGCTGACTTGACTTCGGGGAAGGACTGAAGTATACACACTAGGGGTGAAGGTGGCATCATTGACTCATCCCCAATATGCTTTGAAGGAGACTTAATCTCAAGCAAACATGTTAACCTTTGGTGAGATTACAATTGTCAGGCAACCTAGATCAACTTTTAATAATTAGATGATTGTTAATGTTTTTCCATTAATGCCATTAGTATAATTTGAATAATATGTATAGTTTGGACAACAGTTTTTAATGGATCAAGAATGTTTTGTAGATATAAAGAGAACTTCTTCCCTTCTTTATTTAGCCTATCATCATCATCATCATCATCATCATGGATTGACGACATCAGCAAGTATTGCGAGCCCAATTGGCAAAAGGAAGCTCAGAGTCATATTGATTGGAAACATGCGGAAGAGGCATTCTTCTTGCAGTGGATACACAATGGCGATGATGATGATGATGATGATGATGATAGGCTAAATAAAAGAAGGCCTGTTCCACATGTTTCCAACCAAGACGACTCTGAGCTTCCTTTTGCCAATTGGTCTCGTAATGCATGCTGATGTTATCAATCCATCTTGTTTTAGGTCTCTTTCGTGGAAGCTTTTTATCAAGTCGGATCCATTCTAAGATTGCCTTTGTCTACTGCCATCAGTTTTTCTTATTATGTGACCAGCCCATTTCTATTTTGATTTTTTCACTCTCTTGATAATATTGTATACTTTCATTTGTTGTCCAATCCATGTGCAGATCTTTCTATCTTGTCTTGTATTGCTGAGCATGTATCTTTAAGATCATTAAGGCAAATTGTCGCCATTGTTTTTTCATATATTGATTGTAGTAGGTTTATGTAAATAATGTCTGTGCCTTGACTGAGCAATGCTTTAATTATTGCTTTCTGGAATACTGAATCAAACACCTTTTCGTAGTCAGCGAAAGCCATGCATAGAGACATAGTGTACTTGTTGTGCCTTTCAATGACTTGCTGAACAACCTGGATGTGATTCATTGTGCTATAGCCACTTTGAACCCTGCCTGCTCATTTGGCTGTGCATCATTTAATGTTCTCAATATTCCTTTTGCTATTATTTTGGTGAAAGCCTTGCAGATGACTGAAAGGAGGATTTTATTTTATTTTAAACATTTTATGGCATTAACAAATTATCACTCATTTTTGTTTTTCATGATGTGTTTATCATTTTTATATGGTCTTTTCCACATCTTATCTTCACTTTAGTTTGTATCATTCTATAGTCATTTCCAACATTAAAACAATTGATGATAGTACAGTTGCAGAATATGATTTTATCACTTGCCATGATGTAGTCAACTTTGCTTTTGTACCCAGATGTACTCTTCCATGTCCAATTTCTGCTAACTTTTTTCTCATAAAATAAGTTCATGATATAAAGTTCCTGTCCTTTAGCAAAATCTGTTGCTTCTATTATCTCAATCACCACTTCCATACAGGCCAGTCACTTTTTCTCCAGGTATTTTTCTTCCTATTTTTGCATTAAAGTCACCCGTTCGTATTTTGTATTGGCATTTTTCTTTGTCTTGAAGCCAGGCTACATTGTCGTAACACTCTTCAACCTCATCATCACTCTTCAACCTCCTGTTCGCATGTAAGATTAGATGATTTGAAGCTTGTATTGTTTGTTCAATTGAATGATGTGTTGGGCTACTCTGTCTGATATACTTTCAGATTTTAGTATAGAGTCTTTCAGCTTTTAGTTGGTGAAAAAAACCAACTTTGCCACATTGTCCATAACAGAACCTCTAATGTAGGTAATGCCCAGTCCTATCAAGTGCAACTAAAGTTTGGAATTTTTGTCATATTTCACACAATCCAATGATATCCCAATGCATATGGTTGAGTTCAGTCAGCAGTTCCAGTCGAGCATCCGTTTTCATTGTTCTAATGTTGGCCATTCCTGCATCCAAAGTCCAAAAATGGCTTGCTTTAATCTGATGATTCTTAGCACCCTCTGTCTTTGGGCAGATCTTCCCACTGCTGTGGGTTGTTGCCATAGGGCCTCTGGGGGATGAAAGCAGAAAATTCTACTGGAAAATGTCTGGATATATGTCCATGAACTGATGCTTAAGACAAAGTGAGACATGCAGTAAGACAATGACCCAGAACACATAAGCATTTCAACCAAAAAATAATTAAAGTAGAAGAAAGTTATTGTTTTGGAATGACCAAGTCAAAGTTCTGATCTTAATTCTGTAGAAATGTTGTGGAAAGACCTGGAATGGGCAAGTTCATGCAAGGAAGCCCACCATCATCCCTAAATTGAAGCTAATCTGTAAAGAGAAATTGGCTAAACTTCCTCCAAGCAAATATACAAGACTGGTTAACAGTTATCAGAAACACTTGGTTGCAGTTATTGCTGTCCAAGGAGGTCACACCAACTATTGAAAGCACAAGTTCATATACTTTTGCCACACACAAGTATGTAGCTTTGGATCATCTACCTCTATAAATTAGAGAACATGTAAAATGTTTTTGATTTATTTGTTTTGTTGAACTCTTTAGTTTTAGGATGTAATCACATTTTATATAATTTGTACAGAAATATTGAAAAAAAGCTTCAAAATTTTTAAAATACTGTTGTAAAATGCCTCGATTATGTGAAAAAAGAGATGTTTGTATCTCACAGTTTCATATCCAAAAGTTATAATCACACAGGGCATAATTTGGAATGTGCTAATAATACTTGTGTTAATGTCAGTCAAACTATTTTAAAAAAGATTGAACAAATACACATAGGATCAGAGTCTACTAATATTTATGGTTATTTATTACTTCCTACAACATTGGCAGTGTGCCTTAAACGGGTTTGTGGAAAGTGACTATAAAAGGGTCTATAGCTTTTCTTATCTAAGTTTGTGAGCTTCCCAAATGCATCCAGATGGCTGATCCACCATGATTACTTATTGAGTAGATTTAGTCTAATCCTCCTACTAATAGTCCCCAGAAGAGATTGTCAAATGTTTATCTAATGAAGGGAAAATTTTAGGACTGATCATGAAAAGACAAATGTAATTTGAAAGAAAAACAACCATAAATTTAAGCTGAAATAAAGTTATAATTTATTTGTCCTCCTAAAGAAAAGGATGTGAAATGATAAAAAGTTATTTTCATGCTACATGCCTATATATGTTCACTTATAAAATTAGCTGCTGGCCATAAATTTTAGTTTCTTTCTTAGGTTTTTCAATCAATATATGAGGTCAGAAATTTTACAACTGCTACTAACCAACTCATTTGCTTTAATTAAACCTGATTAATCTTTCTCTAATGCCATAGTGGAAGATACATCGTTTTGCCTTTCTTTTTATTCTTTTTTTAAAAAATTTAATTCTTAGGCCTGATGGTGCCTGTACTGTTAACATTTACACAGCATTAGCAGTGTCAATATTAACAAATATAATTTCATTACAGAGGAAGCAATCAGCAGCAGTCAATCACAGTTTTTGATTAAGCAGCCAATAGTCACATACCCAACCTGATTTTCATCAAATGTCTTTGAACTGCTATGTTGCATTACAGTTCCAGAATTCCCATACAACACAATCAGATTTACAGCATATCTGGGAGAACATTGTACTAGTGAAGTCTGAATTCATCATCACATAAATGTGATGATGAATGTGATGATAAAAATAGTTATGTATGAAAAATGTAGAACTAGACATACAGTGTTAAGATGTAGTCTCTTTGGCCTGGGGACCAATAGGGGAGTTCCACTGAAGGTGTGGAGATTAGGCTGGAGGTGACAGCTAGATTGATGGCAAACTCCACCTACCCTTCCCACCCCTGCTCTCTGCTTCCCACTCGTCCATCTTTTTGGTTACCATATTAATGTATTATTCTCATTGCATTCCTTTTTCATTGTTTACTTTATTATTCTATTATTTTATTTCTGTTCTGTTTATACTTTCAATTTTTATTTCCTTTTATTATTGTAAGCTGCTTAGAGTAATCTCATGGTGAGATAGGCAGCAAATAAATTTAACAAATAATAATAATCTAGTATGTATCTTTAAAATTTACATTTACACGCTAATATCAACAGTATCAACAGTAGAGACTTTCAAGTTTCTAGGTTCTATATCTCCAAGGACTTGAAATCGACACCTAACATTAGAAACATCATTAAAAAGGCACAACAAAGAATGTTCTTCCTGTGTCAAATCAGAGAGCTCAAGATGCCAAGAATCTGCTGATACAGTTCTACAGAGGAATTATTGAGGTTGCCAGACACCTCTACTAGTGTCTGGTTTTGCACAACAACCAACAGGACAGACATAGACTTCAACGGATAGTTATCAACTGCACAAAAACGATCTCAACCAGCCTGCCTTCCACTGAAGATCTGTACTCTGACCACAACCAAATCAGGTTCTGACCAAAAAATTCACAAATTTTTTTTTTCTCACCGTCGATTTCCCCTTTCGTGCCATTTTTTTGTAAGTGCCAAATTTCTAAAATTAGGTTTAGGTCACAACCAAATTGGGTTGCAATCAAAGTTATGAAACAAATTATGGTCATGACCAGAGGTTCTACTGTATACTGCATGAACCAGAAAGAAGACTGAAAAAATATCTACAGACCCCTCACATCCTGAACATTCTGGACATAATTTATTTCAATTTCTCCCCTTAAGATGCCACTATAAAGCATTGCATGCACAACCAGACATATAGTTTTTTCCCCTGTGCCATTACTCTGCTGAACACTTAATTCTCACAGCACGTCTCATTTCTCATTTTTTTTCATCTTCTCATATTTCCTATTATCTTCTGTTGGTTTCCTATAATTTATCAATTGTTATTTATAACTTATGATTAATGATTGTAACTATGATTATGACCTATGATCTATTACTTACTGTTTATATGTACACTGTGAGCTTATGCACCAGAGATAAATTCCTTGTGTGTCTGATCACACTTGGCCAATAAAGAATTCTGGTCTGGTCTGGTCTGGTCTAATTTTCTAATCTATTTTCAATATTGAATCACCAATTCTTTGTGGCTACTTTCAGAGAGAATCTCCCAAGCCGCTTCAAATTTAAGGAGTATTGTCCAATGGTATTCCGAAATCTGCGGGAAAGATTTGGGATTGATGATCAGGACTATCAGGTAGGGAACAAACTAATAGCTTGTATTGAGATATGTCAATAATATGAATAATTGAGATATTAAAGTATTTCTGGCTTTGTTATAATTGGAAACTAATCTTGTGCAACAATAGCTGGTATCAGTGAATCAGACTGAATTATTTATTATATTGATTGCATTTGTATTTTCCTCGAAACAGGTTGTATATTTGAAACATACCGGCTGAAAAAAATGGTAGATAGAAAAAAAAGATGGATTTGGGGAGAGGATGATGAAAGCATGAGTAAAGAAAGATAAAAAGAGGGCAGAAGAAACTTATACTAAAGAATAGATATTGTATGTAAAACAGAGTTCCCCAACCTTTCTGGCTTTGTGGAACGGTGGTGGGGAGAGGGGATGTTTATGTCTGTGTGGTGAGCTCATGCAGCTCCATTTGCATGAGCAGTGAACACGCCCACCCGCCACTTACACAAATGAAGCGCTGCGTGTGCATGTGTTGGCCTACTCATCTATCATTTCCACAGCCTGGTTCCAAATGACATAAGACCTGGTAGTCTTATTGGGGGGCGGGGGTTTGGAGACCCCTGATGTAAAGAAATGTTCTATGCCCAAAAATACATTATGGCACAGAGGTTTAGCAGAACCATTTTGAGTGGGCCAAATTAAAATCTGGAACATCCTGTTTCGGGTTTCAACTGAAACAACTCAGGCCTGAGATGTGAATAGAGAAAGGTCTAGAACTTCCCTTTGCTCTCTTTGATTTCCTTCTCCACATCATCTATATGCTAGCTTACCCATCAATGTTCCTAGCACTTTTCTTCCCCATACCTCTTAGTTGTCATCTATATAGTATTAAATTCTCATTGACCTGATCTTTAATTAGGTGAGATGATACATCATAGGGAGGTAATTTTTGAAGCAACCTCAAATAGGCTAACTTACAGAATGTGTCCAAAATCCAGGACTCTGCAGGGAATGAAATTTGGGGAAATTGTGGCTGCTTCAGTGCTACTGGTTGCTACTGTGGTCACATGATGTTTGTGATGTTATGTAAGAGTTTCCCAGCCAATCTCTCAATCCCTTGCTCCTTCTCCCACTCAGCAGCAGCCAGTTACCAGCCTGCTGGAAATGGAAGGGAAACTGTCCAATGGTCCCTGCCAGATTCCATTAGGAAACTCAGTGGGAATCTGGCAGAAAGTTGGAAGTTGCTCCTACTCCCTCTGTTTTTTGCCTGCCTTTTGTTTTTCTGTGTCTAAACAGAGACACAGAAATATGGGGTTTGGGCTGTCTAGTTTTATACAATTGTGACATACCCAGTCATTCTGCTCTTCTCTTCACCATCATTTCCAAGTATGGATTTTGTTCTTCTCTTATCTCCACACAGAATTCTGTGACCCGGAGTGCTCCAGTATACAATGATAGCCACGGGCGGTGTGGAGTTCGCTTCCTTACCACCTATGACCGGCGGTTTGTCATCAAGGCAGTGTCAAGTGAAGATGTTGCAGAGATGCACAACATTCTAAAGAAATACCATCAGGTGAAATATATGTAGGAAGAAAGTATACTGTTTTGGTGGGCATTTTAGTAGATGCTCATATTTTGGGGGACACTTTTACAGAAATTATCCTGTTCTCTCCCAGCAAGAGAGAAAGAAGAAGCTAAAAAAAGAGTTTGCTTCTTTCCAGTTTATGAGATTATTGCATGCATAACCTATGAATTATGCTGCATTATTTTTATTTAGAAGAGACTATCAGAAACAGATATGCCCAGAGCTATTTTCCTCAATTTCTTTTTCACTTTCCAGTTATTGGAAAGACCTGCCATAATTAATTTACATCTTGTGATAAAGAAGCAACCTTCCAAATGGGGGAAATGGAATATCAAAAGAAAAAGGTCATAAACCCTTTTACCATCCAAATGAACAGATTTTGTTTTGTACTGTGGGGATATTTTTTTCTTTATCCTTCATTTATTTTATCCTGAAACTCATTTTATTTTCATTTATTTTTTTCAATTCAGGATATTCTAGCTGCATTATCAAAACGTTCTAAACCAATAGTTTCTCTTGAACAACTCATACTTGAGTTGATTGGTCTATCCAGGACAGTGGAAGTTTAAGGCCAATAATTAGAAGATAACCTAATTGTGGAAAATGAGTTTTTTTTATGATAACTGAAGAGATCTGAGCTTAGAAAAATGTGGCTGCAATAATTATTTTCCTGTAATTATCCAATTTCATTCTGGCAAAATGAGGCTCAGAACTATGTTCCCTAATTCTGAGATTAACCATTGTAGCAAAACAATTATGCTTTTCCAATGAAATAATTCTCAACCATTCTACAAAATAAAAAGATGTTGTCTGTTTGGTTTCATTTAGTATAAATAATTTAGTATATCAGGTTATATTATGAAATATTGATACTTTAAAAAGTGCCTCAGATGCCCTTCTAAATCCTCCTTCTGCGGCATCCTCAAAAACCTGGCAGCTTTAGACTACATTAATTGATTATATATTCTTTTCTTTTTTCCCTTATTCCCTTCAGTTCATTGTGGAATGTCATGGGAATACACTTTTACCCCAGTTTCTTGGCATGTACAGGCTTACAGTAGATGGTGTGGAAACCTACATGGTAGTCACAAGGAATGTATTTAGTCACCGGTTGACCGTGCATCGGAAATATGATCTAAAGGTGAGCATCTCTGAAGTTCAACAGTGTCACGTTCTGGTCTCAAAAAAAGTGCACGCTTGTAAGTTTAGAATCATAAGCAGGTACTTGAGTCTTGGAGTTGTGAAAAAAGGAAGGTATTGTTTGAAAAATATTATTTTTGTGTAATTCACATGGCTACCATAGGTAGTCCTCGACTTACAACCATTTGTTTAGTGACCATTTGAAGTTATAACTGCACTGAAAAAAGTGACATTTTTCACACTTAGAACCATTGCAACATCTTCATTATCAGATCTGGATATTTGGCAACTGGTTCATATTTATGATAGTTGTCACCTTTTGCGACCTTCTGACAAGCAAAGTCAATGGGGAAGCCGGAATCACTTAACAACCCTGTTATTAAATTAACAACTGCAGTAATTCTCTTAATAACCTTGGCAAGAAAGGTCATAAAATGAGGCAAAATGCATTTAACTTCTGTCTTGCTTAGCAATGGAAATTTTGAGCTCAATTGTAATCATAAGTCAAAGACTACTTTTATATTCACAAGGTTTGGTTTCCTTGTATAAGAATGTTGGTTTTCTCTGAGGGTTGAATCCAGTAGACCATGGCTACACTGAAGTATTAGGCCTGGTGTTAATTTTGTGCTCAGTATAAGTTTTATGCTGGAAGAGGAAAGCTCTCACCATGGAGTTAAAAGGAGAAAGATTATTTCCAGATTTTCTGTGTGAAATGAGATGTGGTGGTGTTCACTAGTATCGTAGTGTTTTTAATTCCTGTAATTTGCTAGTAGAGAAATCAAGTTTGGTATTCCCTATCTCCCCCCCCAAACTGGGATTTTTAAGGGACATTGGAGGATTAAGTAAATATTTTGTTTTGAATAACTGACTCAGAAATTTTTAGACTAATTCTTTGAAAATATTTTGGTTTCAGGTAATCTTATGACTATTTGACAACTTCTGTTTGCATATAATGCAAAGAGTAGCTGACAATCAGAAGTGAAATATTATTGCATATATTCCTGCATTACACATCCAAAAAATGTCATACATTAGTGCATTGATGCACTTGATTTCCTAGATCAAACGCGATGATAGTTTTAAGGCAATTCGTTTATGGTTCACTGAGATGAGAAAATTCAGGTGTTGTTTTAGTATATTGTATAAATCCATAAAACCATAAGTGTTTGTTGGACATATTACAAACATAGCAGTTCTATTTTATTTTTCTGGATCAGATTTAGCATGTTCTTTGAATCCTGCTAGTCTGTCTGTATAAACATTCTGCCTTCAGCCATGGAGAGTAGATGCCTTCTTGCAGGAGAGGATAATGTGATTCTCATGGATCCATGTGATCCATGAGGATCACAATAGGAAAGTGAGAAGAAGACTGTTGACCTTCAGTAAGTCATTTCTAAATCACAGACTCATAAAGTTGGAAAGAATCTCAGAGGTTATAGGTCCTCTTTTTCTGTGCAGCATCATTTAAAACTAACATAGAAAAGCTGACTTAATGTATTCAATTCTGGCAGTGGTGATATTCTACCGGTTCAGCTGAACAGGTTCACTCCAACGATCAGCTGCTGGGCCTACCCGCCCCAGCTCTATTCTAACCTTTATTTCCTGGTTTTGAAGCTCAGCTGCTTCACATGGCACAGCAGATTGCCGCGCGTCAGCTGTTGAAGATGCAGGGAGCATGCAGGATTGCAGGAGAAAGTCAGTAGCAAACCCAATCCGTGCACTCAAAGCGCACCCATCAAGCCATGCCCACAGAAACGGTGGTAAAAAAATTTGAATTCAACCACTGAATTCTGGGAAGTGTAATATTTTCCCAGATACAACCTTTTTATGGTTTAAATGTTTATAAAATGAAATTAGAGTAAATAAGAGAAAGAAAAAATGCACTGGCTTATGGTAGCCCTTAATTTATAGATGCATAATCAGTTTTTTTTAAAAAGCTTTTTGCTTTAAATAATCACTTACTATTTTTTACTTTTCCTTCAGGGTTCAACAGTAGCAAGAGAAGCCAGTGACAAAGAAAAGGTAAAAGTCAATGTTAGAGAAAGATTTACAGTAAAAATCTTTGTGTTTTGAATAAACCTATAAAATGTTACTTCTGTATAAGTACTTCTAACAGGATTAGACAAAAGATCCTATGTTATACAAGTACCCAACCTAACCCAATATCCTCCCAGAGAGCATGATGGGAATTGTAGTCCAGCAAAGTTTTGGAAAATGACAGTTTAGGAAGGATTGGCCTGTGCTATATAAGAGAGGAAAGTGGCATATGGAAGGCTGAGAAGATGTATTAAACTGCATTTGGATAGCTACTTTGCAACATATATGGGGTAGAAATAGGAAAGAGCATACAGTGATTGTGTTCTTATCCTTCACATGATGACTTTGCATTCTTTTTTCAATTAAGTTTATTTTTTGGTTTTAAAAAGAAGCTGCTTTTTTTTAAAGGCTGTATTTGATAATCAAAATCATATATAAAAATATAAAAGTTTAATAGAATCTGGCAATGATGCGTAACATTAGCAGCTTGATACAATATTAAAATAAGTGGCAGCTAGTTCTTAAACAATTAGTACTTATGAAAATAAACATGTTTCTATTCTGGCTTAAGCTCTTGTTTGGGAGTAGAATATTTGTTCTAAACCACAGTGGGATTTTAATGTTCGAGAGTTGACTAAATGCATATAAAAGATTATTAGAAACTTAGACATCAGTCAAAAGTGGATAGCCTTGCTCCTTCCATTTCTCCCCTATAGACAAGCATGTTGGCCCAGGCATAATTTAAACATGCAATCATTGATAGTGTCTCTCCAGTTATAAACAAAAAACTGCCAGTGAGTCTGCCTGTGAGACTCCTAAAATACATTTATTCAGAGATTCCTCCTATTGGGATTCAGAGCAATAAAGACACAGATAAAGGCAGTTTAAACAGCATTTTTCCCTTTGGACCTTCTCCCTTTCAGATAGTCCTCAGCTTATAACTGTTCACTTAATGGTGGTTTGAATTAAAGACGGCCATGGAAAGGATGCCATCCTAACCATCGCAGTACATTATACCATTTCCTTAGATACAAGTATCTCTCTCATCAGGAGCTGAAAATCCTGCTTGGATTTCAGAAGAGAGGGTTTACAATTACGGAGCAAAGAGACACTCACATGTGGCCTGCACTGGATCTCCTAGGACCTCTCTCAGGCCCCTGAGGCAATCTTACCTGTGACTCTGTCCATTTAACAACCTGTGAGATAGCTTAATGACCACAACCAGGAGTACCGAAGCTGTGGTCATTGAGTGAAGCAATGAAGTGACATCTTGCTTAATAGCCACTTTGCTCAAGATTCCAGGTGCAGTTGGTCATAAGTCAAGGACTACCTATATTATAAATTATATGGGCACTCAAAATTATTTGCATTTCACTCCATAGCTCACTATGAATACAGCTGTCAAATAGCTCTACAAGTCACTCTGGATTCTCTAGTTAAGACAGAAAGTGGAAATTGCAGGTATTAGCAGAAAGCATAGTTGAAAGGAGTAAAGTAGGAAATGGGAGAATTGGAGGGGAGTTCTGGGGTGCACCTTGAGGGACCACTGACGACATATGTTGGCTGAATGTGCCACCTATAAGCATCCATGATTATAAATGTAAAGAGCTAAAACAGTATTTATTCTTTCTCTTGCTGTTCTGAGCTTCTAATTATGGTACTATTGCCACCATATCCTTTAATGAATTATTTGAATTAGATTGATTTCTAGATGTATCCATCTTTTGTCCTATCCTCTCTTGCCCCAGTTAATATTAGTGTTATCCCATAGCATATAGACTCTTAACTGCCCTAATTCTATGGTTCATGAACCCAATTTATTTTAATAAAGAAATGTTGTTGTTGTTTTTATTATTATATTGCTTTTTTGCAACCTCATTCTGAGATGGAGCAATAAGACTTCCAAATGTTACAGAATAAAAATACTGAAATACTATTGCACTGTTAAACATAAGCAATCTAGACAGGTAATAGGATAAGATAAAGATGGTATATCTCACTGAAATCTGAATCTGAAGTTTACTATGAAGACAAGTACTTTCAAGAGCAATAAATATGTTTCTTAATCACTTAATTGGTGAAAGAGAGCGTGTAGCGGTTGAGGCACCAGCTAGAAAACATGAGACCATGAATTCCAGTTCTGTCTTAAGCACAAAGCCAGCTTAATGACCTTGAGGCAATCATTCTCTCTCAGCCCTAGGAAGGAAATAATGGCAAACCACTTCTAAAAACTCTTGCTGATAAAACTGCAGGAACTTGTCCAGCAACAACAAAAACAAGGACAAGATTGATTTGTCTTTGTCCTGAATAGGAGTTTTACAACTTTTCTAATTATGGGAAATTTGATGTGTGTGTGTGTTTAAAATGGATGACATCATCCAGGAATCCCAAAGATGCCCTTACTATGTAGCCCCATCAAATAGATCAGAAGAACATAGGTTAGGAAGACGGGGCTTTTTTTAAAGACAGTTAATTTAGTATAGGTGTGGCAGGAATAAACATTTCTGGTTTTATCACAGATATATCTTCCTGAAACCTATATGGCTTTGGTTCCTTGGTTTGCCAGCTATGTGAGGCTTAACAACAAAATGGAAAGACCAATTCCTAGGAGGAGTCTCTTTTTGAAATGCTTTCTTCAACTGGGCTGTGTTGCTTTTCTGATCTAACCTGCCATCCTTCCTTACTTCCTTCCCACAATCTCTCACAAACTTTTACTTTTAACTTAGCAGTTTGTCATCAATATTTTCATAATTTTTTAATTATATACTCAAAGTTGATTGTAATTGCCTTTTCCCTAACTTCAGCAAACAGGATAGCTGCTTTGGATTGTATAATATGGAAGTAATGTTTTGCACTTACTTGAGTTCAATCCTTTTCTCTAGGCGAAGGATCTACCAACCTTTAAAGACAACGATTTTCTAAATGAAGGCCAAAAGCTCCATGTTGGAGAGGAATGTAAAAAAAATTTCCTGGAGAAATTGAAGCGGGATGTTGAGGTAGGGGAGCTACCATGTTTTTCAGACTATAAGACGCTCCGAAGTATAAGATGCACCTAGCTTTTGGGGAAGAAAACAAGAAAAAAAAATCTGCCTCTGCCTCCACCTCCCAGCAATTTGCCTCCTTGCAGC
>AZIM01000361.1:428282-438752 GCA_000516915.1 Ophiophagus hannah | reverse complement strand
TCAGAACCTGTTGAATACCACCTCTGATTTTGCCTTTGTTGATAACATATCCTCTTTGCCATCTGCCACTCCTATATTTGTGCCTTTTGTTTTTCTGCCCTCTATCAGGAACTTTTTAAGATTTTCATCTGAATCCATCTTAAAGTCCTATATCAGCAGAACTATAGCTGCCTTTTTTCTCTAGTCCCATTTTATCCTCTCTATTCTATTAACTTAATATTCAGCCTCTGAGCTCTGCTCTTGGGTGGTGCTCAGACCCATACGACACATATATCTATTAACAGTTGTGGAATTCCCCCCCCCCTCAATTATTTGCTTAATAGAAAAATTGTTTAATAATTTGAAATATTCAAAAGGTACAGAAAAAGCCTGGTGGGGAGGTCAAGAGCGATGTCATCAGCTTTTTTACTTCAGGTTTCCCCAAACCAAATATCCTTGAGGTGCTTTCGTTTACGCCACTAAACATGGGATTTGTAGACATACATCTGGAAGATACCTTTTGGGGAAACTGTTGTTACTTACATCCATGTATGGACGCTTGAAATTTGCTCACTGGGAATTTCTACAACTTTAACATTCCTGTTTCTTTCACACTCAAATTCTTAATCAGAAAATGACATCACATGGTAACCTTTTGTTTCCACGACAGTATTAGAATTTCCCCCTAATGAACATTAAATTGATCTGGCAATGCATTGAGAATGATGTACAGAATACATTCTGATCAAAGCATTGCCTGTAACGCTACAAGAGAAGTGGGGGAAAAGGAAGACATCCAATCTCTTCAGAGTATTGTTTTGACAGAGAAGAGCTGTGATTAAATCTAGATCTAATCACATGCTCCCATCTTCTATATCAGTGATTCTTCCCTGCCTGGTATCCTTAAATACATCATTCTAAAAAATAGTTTGTGGATGTTTTCTCCTGCAACTCTAAGGATAGAACTGGCAATGCAATTTTATTTCCAATTCAAGTATGTCCAAGAGTCCTTTTAAAACTCATTCATTTGCTTTTTTGCCCCAAGTTTCATTCCTGTAAAGGGCATGCATATTGGCACAATTTATCCATCAGTTTAGTCTGAAAATTGTTCCCATCCTTTGTTTTGTTGCAGAAGAGCCCATGTTGGATCAGAAGCAGATAAATACTATCTATTTGGAGATTTAGCAGTAATGTATGGCCATTGGTGCATAGAACTAGTCTCCTAGGTCAAGTGCTTTGTTTGGAAATCAAACAGATTTCAATTTATGCAAGGGAATGTTAGTAGCCACTCTTTCTTCCCAGTATGCATCATTACAGTTGCAATGACTCCAAGGTATAGATAACACATTACAGAAAGGAAGTCTTTTTCAGTACATCTATGATTTATCTTTAAATATATATATTTGGAGCAGATTTATGACTTAAGAAAGTTAGTGACCTGTTTGGAGGATTTGGGGGCATGTGTATTAGTCTTGTTCCTAAGTAGACTTACACATGTTCATTCTCAGTTGGATCATATCTAGCCAAAGAATGTGTGTTGTTGATGGTAGTCTTAGCTTTCTTCATCTGTTTTGTGGAATGTACTTCCTCAACCCTCCAGATTTATTGTAGCATACTTCCCAGCATTGTTAATTAACATGCCTATTCTAGAGTGAGATGGAACTCATATTCTAAAAGAAGTTTTTGTTCGTCATCTAA
This sequence comes from Ophiophagus hannah, assembly GCA_000516915.1. Taxonomy (NCBI): domain Eukaryota; kingdom Metazoa; phylum Chordata; class Lepidosauria; order Squamata; family Elapidae; genus Ophiophagus; species Ophiophagus hannah. Next base: position 437,075 of record AZIM01000361.1, on the reverse strand, counting down.
AATATCTTCAGGGGGAATATATACTAATAGTTTGAGTTTTGGCTATCATGTTTGAGGAAGAAAATCTCAAATCCGTTCAATGTATAGTAACTTCCACTGCAATTATTGATGTACCCCAGTCTATATTGTTAGGTGGTTACATCCAGTTAAGATGGAATTTCCTGCACTGGAAAAAATGTTGAACATGGGATTTTTAAGGGCTAAACTGCAGTAGATGGTGACAATCATCTTTAATCATGTCTGTTATGTTCATGTGGAGGAAGGGCTTGGGGAGGGTATCATTGGAAAGCATTCGGGTGAAAATGGAATCTTATAAACACACATAAATATTGATGGTCAGCTATAAGCCACATGGTCAAATAAAGTTTGCACTTCTTCATTATCTAAGTCTTTGAGAGCCTGATATGAGTGTGTGCAATGCCATCCTAGGCAATCTTTCAAAACTGTATTGTGAAACCATATATTATTTAAAAAGATAAAGGAAACAAGACATTTGTGTTCCAGCCATTGTCCATCTCTTCCTAATTGTATGCTTGAATACCATGTGAATATATTCAACATATTAATATATATAATCATATGGCATTTAATTTAAATGTATTATAAAAGCTGGTGCATAATGGCAAGCAGGCAATTACAAATTTGAATCTCCAACTAATACAAAACAATTTAGGTTTTTCATACCTTTTCTAAAATAAAAATTTAAAATCAATGTGCTTATAAAGTATGAGACACTGTTTTGAAATGCATGTATGTTAACAAGGTGTAAAGTCTCTCAGGTGGGTTGAACAAAATAAAAATGAATTTTTTTGTGTAAAACTGCTCTCAGGATTTTTTCTCCTGAAAATAAAGTGTTATAAGAATGAAAAAGTTTAACTTAAAAGACTTGACTCAGTGGTGCCAGTTGTGATTCTTGGGTACAATATCACACGATCATTTCAACCTTCCACTAGTTTTTCCATCTACCTGCATGCCAGATGCTGGCAGCAAAAGTTACAAATGGCAATCTTGTGCATAGGGATGCAGTGATTATCACAATTGCAAGCTGCTTGTCAAACACCCAAATCAAAACTATGGGACTATGGGGACTCAAAATCATTGAATAAATTGTCAGTAACTGAGGATTAGCTGCATATTTCCAGATAAGCCAAGAATATATCCACAAAATTGTGTTCAGTTTATTTACAAATGGGCTTCCATGCATATATAAGATCTATTGATCCAGTTGTGTTCACTTACCCTATTAATAAGACTTCCCTCCAAATGCTGGCCTTCTGCTTGCCCCACCACTTGAAAGCTACAGCTATTTCTTATTTTCAAAAGAACTTTAACACTAATTGAAATCATAGCTTAGTCTAGAAACAAGTCTCACTGAAAGGAGTAAGAGGTTTAAGAATACTATTTATCTCTGCTTATTTTATAATGCAGCATTTGGGGTTATATATTGTCTAGAATATGAGATTTTCCATTTTAGGGTTTGGAAAGCTAAATAAGAGCTGTCTTATGGTAGGCTCAAGATATATATATACCTTTGAAGTTTTAAACATGTATTGAAATGTGAAAGCAAATAAATACGCTCCAAGCATATAAAAATATTCAGTTATGACATTTTGAAATTAACGTCTTTTGTTGAGCTGAACTCAACATTACCTTGACCGTATCATCATATTTTTTGGGTGTTCAGCCTACAGATGTACAGTATTTGGGCCAAAATTAGGATGCACCACTACCCATGGGCAGCTCCTTTATGACTACCTTGCCAGTACTACCTGAACTCAAAAGGTATGTTTTCCTCAGCAGTCTCCAGCTGGCATGGAAAAGATGACCAAGTCAGATCTGAAGCACTTTTGCTCACTTTAGATCTGATCTCACACTGAATATCTACTGCAATCCTAGTCAAGTCCATGTAATAGGACATACTGAATTCAGCAGGACTTTTCTCACATTAATAGTAGTATTTAACATTAACAAAATGAGATCTGCCAATTTAGGTGGATGCCATTTTTTTACATTTACAATTTACAGATCAATTAGGTATGACAACCAGATATTATAACATCATCTGAAAATTATATTCAGAGCAACCCTTCATCTTTGATTTTAAACAAATCAGAATATACACAGCATCTACATAAAAATGAAAAAGTTATGCTTTTAGAAAAAGTTTATTCCATGAACAGTACATTATTTCCTATTTTGAGAGTTTTCTTAGTAGGAATTTAACTTAATCCATGCGAGCTTTCAGTGTCCGGGTAGTTATTTTGTCTTTCTCACTGGGGAAAAGGGAGAGAATCAAAATGAAAATTGTACTACAGTTAATCCTCTACTTACAACTAGTAATTTAATGACCGTTTAGATTTTTAACAGCCTCAGAAAGAGTTCTTTATACATGCAATGCATTTCCAGCCATTGTGAAATGTCAAGTCACACTCCTTTACCATCACATGACTCCATTTCAGGTATTTTGGCTACTGGTTTACAATTGGCTGCAGCTTCCTGCCATCATATAACTATGATTTGTGGTGTTTTTTGCTGATTTCGCCAAAACTACAACTGCTTAATGACTGCTATAAAAACAGTAGCTAAAATCAGCCTGTCACGAGATGCCTCAATTTACAACCATCATGACATAACCAAAATTTCAGCCCCAATTGCAATCAAGTCAAGAACTATCTTATCTCTATTAACAGTTAAATCTCAATTTTATCCACCAACAGATAAAAAAAGATATCTACAACCATAACTGGTTTCCCAGCAGTTGCCCATAACAACAGCACTATACCCATCCAGAGGGAAGGACAAACTAATTGTGCAAATAATTTTTACTGGCTTAATCTTGCTTGCTAATTACAGCTATTGTTCTTCCAGGCAAGCCAGGGAAATAAACCAGAGAAATACTGCCCCACATTTTTTTTAGAACTGATCTTTACTCACTCAGTTTCTACTTACATCACATGCACTATCACTCCCATACCAGACACAGCATCTCTGTCCACAGCATTGAGCATGGATTGTCCTATGGTTTCAAAGAGGTAATCAGGTTCCTGCATCAAAAAAAAAAAGTTAACTTTAATTATAAAGTTGTTTTTAAGATCTGTTCAAACTTAAGTGAATGAATGAGTATAAAAAGAATGTGGACTAAAACAATATAGCCATACTGTCTCTTTGAAAGACCCTAAAGAACAACAATTTGATGAGGATGGGGAGGAGAGGAATTACATATTAGATCTCTATTAAGATAGAGAATGTATGAATAAGCTATGAAGCTTCTCAAACAAGTTCTCTCTGAGCCACATCAATATATTCATGCATTCATCATGTAAGGATAAAGCAAAATTCTAAGCAAAGTAGCACACGAACAAGCTATTTCAAACTGAAATAGAATTTTTGTGCTGAAGAGAGGTTTATAAAGTGAAAAATACTGGGAAGAACTTATACGTATGCCCTAAAGCCCTATTCACACCTACTTTTTGAAGTCCAGAGCCTGGCTCTTATTAAAAGCGTTCTATTAAAATAACTAACTCTGCTATATTTCTTATGACCAGTTGTGTATTTTTTCTTACCATGTCTGGCTCCCAAAGTGACTCACACATGCCATACATTTGCTCTGTACAGGTCCCACTGACCACAAAATCATCTGTTATCATTGGACAACCAATCAAGTCTAAGGAGCAGATAAAGGGTTCATAAGTGACTGGGTTTAATCCAGCAATTACCGGTTCTGTATAATAAGGTCCAAACCTGAAAGGAGCAAGAAAAGATAGGTAGCAATCAAATTCATTTTTCCCGAGTAATAAAATACATATCATTACAATTAACTACATTTTAAAATTATAAATTTTCCTTGGCGTGACTAGGAAAGATTTAAAGTATGTCCACAATTTGTCTATCTCCAACACTAAGAAGCTGGGAAAAAATCCTCATCAGTTTTGAAGATTACCTACTATCATCTAGAGCAGGGAAATATTGCTATTTAATTGAAATTCCCATCTCTCCCAATCTTAACCATGCAACTGATGGGAACTAGAGTTCAACTAAATCTGAAGGAGCAAAAACTGCCTGCTAATTTAGCAAATAATCCTGATGCAATTCAGGAAGTAAATCCTGGGGTGGAAAACATTAAAAGTCACATAAAATAATTAATTTTTTTGCTCCTCACAGCCTTGATTAAAATGTGCTAGGAATGATTGTTACTGCTAGGCAAGAAATACACCGATTTTAATATTTATACCTTAATCTATGTATCATAGGGGTTCTTAAACTTTGCAGTAATGCAACACTTACTAGTGAGGAGCAAAACCTAGAATAAGTTCTGACACTTCGTCTATATGAGCCTCGTCAGTTTTAAAAATTAGTGCCTATCCAAGTAAGTTGCTCCTGACTCCTTCCTAAGGCTCCCAGATTCTCAGTTCAAAATTAATTGCCTTATCAAATCTATTACTGAATTTTTTTAATAACACGAACTACATCCAGGTATCATGAATACTTGACTCTTTACCGTCTTTCATATAGGAGATTAGACACCATGCTCATTAGGGTCTGTGGTTTAATTTGCCTCCCTTCCTTCAGTTCATAAAGATTTAGTCGAAATTTGAGCCTTTGAGCACTGTAAGAAGAAAAACAAACCAGTTTCAAATCCATGTTAAGCAAAATGACCATTCTCTTCTATTTACTATCCAAGTAGCACAGAAGCATAATTTAAAGCCTACTAGTTATGCCTACAAGTAATTATAAAATAGAAATCTGATGAAGACAAATTGCTTTAAATTTGTTATTTCCCACTAATGTGATTAACATATAAACACAGCCTGGATCCTTTACTACAATCAAGGCAAAAAGTCATAAATCAATAGTAAACCACAGTTTATGATTCTGGAATATCAGGGGAATTTGACTTAGTACCTTTCTGTTTTGTTAAGCAATTAATATGGTATACCTCACTTTTCATCGTAGAATTTGAACTTCATGTAAGCAATCTAGAGATGACTGCTTGGAGGCTTTTAAAATAACAATGATCATTTAAATTGTTCTAAAAGCAAGCAACCATTATTTAATTCTGTGAAAAGGACATTGAAATTTAGAAAATTAAACCCACATTTCTGAATAGTTTTACATTCTATCTCATATTGCATACAGAAATGATCAGGGTGAGCACTCTCCAGATGCCTTCATTTAAAATTCCCTGAGTATACACCGAGACTGCAAATTTATTTTGAATATCAGAGGAGTCAGCTTGTAGCTTATTTCACATAAATATTTATCCGTAGCTACTGCCAGATGTTCTTTATTTTAGCTACTTACAGGTAGAACTGTATAACCACAGTTGGGACCGGAATTTTGGTCACTAAGCATATAGTCATTAAACAAGTCATAACATGACTGGGGCTGATCATTTTTACTATGGTTGTTAAGCAAATCAAATTTCCCTGATTGAATTTCTCGTTGGAAGCTGGTGGGAAGGTTGTAAAACATGATCACATGACTACAAGATGCTGCAACTGTTGTATATGTGACTTGATTGCCAAGCCACTGAATTGCAATCATATCACTGTGAAGTGTTTATAACTTTGATGACAAATGGTAAGTCATTTTTTCCAAGTTTGCAACTGTGAATTATTGTTAAAAAAGTAGTCATGTTGATAACTATTTGTACTTTAGGTGAAAAAAGTAATTATATTGTTGATACTTTAAAACATTGTATTGAAAGTTAACTTGTTTCTGCAAACTCCTGATATTTAAAAGCTGTCTTCCAAGAGCCATTTTAGCCACTCATTTGATCCCAGTGACTCAAGAACCATAATCTAATTTACCTCCCTGCCTACCACTATAGTTGTGAACAACTGACTTAGCTTCAACTTTTCAGTAACTTGGCCAATCATGACATATTCTTCATTTCTCAATGTTGGAATAAGAATAAAAATAAATAAGAATAAACTAATAAATTAGCTATAAGTTAGTTACAGTTCTCTATGAATATTCTAGTTTTCTAGTTGCTTATATCTACTTAATGCAAAATACTTACACTGTCTGCACATCTGTGGCAAGACCAGCTAAACCAATGAATAATCTGTCTCCCATTGGAAAAATTTTCTGAAAGTCTGTGGCCACCATCTGAGCTTGAATACCAAACCTGCGATCGGCTGCAATAGCCACACAGTTTTTTCCCTTCATGGCCATAACAGCCCCTCCATTATAGGACATAATAGACTAGAAAAGAAAAAAAAAGTTTAATTGAAATATGTCAAAGGCACTTTTTTTACTAGAGGCTATTAAGATGTGCACATCAAGGTTTATCCTTATGAATATGAAGAACATTAGAATAAGCCCATTTAAGCCACAGTACAAATTAAATTCCAAATTTTAACTGCCAAACTGGACACAGAATGGGCTAAAAGAAATGTTCTATTTTGGTTCATGGAGAGACTAAGAGTTTTTCCCCACTTCATTGTAATCACAGTACAAACAAGCTCTGGTAAACTTTTTTTTTCACGGTTCCCATGATGTTGCCTTCATCCAATTCCTAATCCATGCTCCAGGCAGCATTAAATTGCCCTTAGTTTTCCCATTTTAAAAATGTTTTTACCCCTAAGTAGTCAATTACAAATATAATTCTACAAATCCCAATAAAACTGATGGTACTGTAAAATCACCTTATGAAAGTGGGATCAGCCTGATGTCTATTAGCCAGTATAGGCTTGTGTATTCTCACTTCCAGTCCTTGGATACCATCCTCCAGAAACAGGGAGGGAGAGGGAGACTTCTCTCTGCAGCTTCAACCCCCATCCTATCAGTAAACTGTTACTTGGGCTATCAGCAATTTGGGCTAATCTGGGTCTCTAAACCAGTGATAATTTTGGAAATCTGGTGAATAAAATGTTTCTCTCCTTACACTTGCTATTTTTCCTAGCCCATGCAGCCAATACCCACTCTGGGAAAAATAGCAGATGAAGCCAGGGCAAGTTCTAATAAATGGTTAATATTGTGGGTGTAGCCTTTAGTCAAAATCATGTAAATTATCTGATAGAATCTAACTGGATTAAGAGGCTGCATAACTTTGAAAAATAAGACAAAATTCCAGTAGTACAGGATGGGCAAATCCAATTGGTGGACATTAGGAAGTGAGGAGATGTCAAGATCCCCTTGCAGAGCAAATGAGAACATCATCATCTTGCTGCAGAACAGAAGCAATTTGGATTGGCAACGGAGACAACAGAATCTATGCCAATTTAGATTACTGCTGAATCAGAGGTGGAAAGAAAGCATTCTGCAAGGCTGAGCTATAATCAAACAGTCCCTGATTTAAATCTCCCGATATAAATTAACTACAGTGAACCACTATTATCCAAATCACTATTATCAAGTCTACAATGTTTTTGATAACAATTATATTTTCCAAGCAGAGTTCTCCAAAATGGTTAATATTAATCCCAAGGGACTATCCATTACATAGTTATTATTTGTAAATCTATTAAAATAGTATTTATTATTTTCATATAATAGATGTTGAGTGGTGGTGGTCGAGGAACAATCTGAAACAACATAAAGGAGTCAATGTGCTGAGTTTGAGGGACCCCTGCTTTAAAGCATGGTGAAAACGTCTGTTTAAACAGATTTTTTTTTTAAAAAAAAAAGGCAAGTCCCAGGGGCGCAATGATCACCCAAGGCCACGCAGGCAAAGCGCTTTCACTATCGCCTCCATAGAAATTCAGGAAAGGAAGCAAAAGCCTTCCCCCCCGCCCCACCCTCACTCCGCAATCAGCTTCTATGACAGGCACCGCTGACAAGTCCATCCCAAGAGTTGGGGCCACAGACCCGACGACCCCGGCATTTTCTTCTCCTCCTCCTCCTAAGCACATTGTCTCTGATCCTGGGGGGGAAATCGCACACTCCCATCAAGGAGAGCGGGCAGTGATCCCTCCCCGGATTTTAGCTCTTTCTCCTTCTCCTTTTACCTCCGTCTCCCCCGCCTTTTCTTTCCAACATCAAGACTCACCATGATGAAAACCTCGGTGAACGAAGAAAAAAAAAAACCCTTTCTCACGCACCACCGCCGTAGGAGCAGCTTCCTTCCGCGGCTGTTACTAAGCTCCGCCTCTACCAGGACGTAGTACTTCAACATAAACTCCTGCGATTGGACAGCCTGCCCCTGCCAATCTAGGACCGGAGATGGGCTTTCGGTACAGGAAATGAAGAGTCATAGCTGTTTGTCATAGAGATAAAATATACGAGTAGTTCGTTGCAGTCTATGAACACTGGATTTGTAGCTCGAATTTTAAAGGGCATTTTTAGATAATCCCTACTTTTCCAATTCGGAAATTAAAGTTCCTCTTAACGGAAAAATCGAGCTCCAGTACACGTAACTTTTCTTGAAAAAAATAAACTAGAAAATATGCCGCAGAAAAATAAAAGATAAAAAGACAATTTTGTATTAGCTCATTTTATTATTAAAAGTCTCATTTCTGATTCTTTGGAAATAAGGAAATGATTATTCTCTATATTTAATATGCAACGCTTTCTTCACTCTACAAAGATCTTTTTAAAAAAAAAACCAGTGAGAAGAAACATAGTAACACAAATCAAGCGAAGGAAAATGGGGAAGCTTGTGTGCATCTACAATTTCTCTGCTCCTTCGACTCCGAACGGAATGGAACCTTTTTCAGACCTTGGGTTACACATAGTGTAGGAAGTTAGCACCCACCCCTCNNCTAGAAAATTGAAATATCCTAGGAAATACTAAAAAGGCAGAATATTTCCCCTAAAAAGAGTAGAAACTCACCTCAGAAGCAGAAGCTC
>AZIM01000361.1:403595-427998 GCA_000516915.1 Ophiophagus hannah | reverse complement strand
CTTGGAACTGAACCCAGAAGGATATTTCTATCAACAATAGAACAAAGCTTCTTTAAGAAGCGAAATGTTTTTAAGGAAAAAAACCAAGGAAGTTCAGTTGCTTTGTAGAAAAGCATCTTTGGGACATCTATGAACTGCATGATTGAGATTCTCCTTAGACTAAACATCCTTTTTATGATCCTGTAATCCCTTAATTCAGGATAGAAAAAAAATTATAGAGGAAGGTACTTGCTGAATAAAAAATTGTTATAAGATAATTACAATAGAATGGGAGAGTTGCACCAAGATGTACTTCTGGCTAGTTAGACTAATGTATCTCAACTTCAGCAACTTTGCTATATTAAGGCAGATTTGAATTGCAAACATTGCAGTATACAGATGACAACTAAGAGAGAGAGGTTTTTTGTATCTCTGTGTTGCAGTCTGGATACAAAGGCCTGTCCTATAGTTTTTTGCAGCATTACAGTCCAGATTGGTAGCCTTATTAAAGCCAGCACTAAAAAGGGACATATCATCTTTGCTAAGTTTCTATTGGTCTGAAAATTTTATTTTTATTTGATTTGTAAATATAAGTCACACTGCATGATTGGCTGATGAAGAGAGGGAACAAAGGGTAGGGGAGAACTAAAGATCAGACAGAAGAATAATTTATAGTTATGTTAATATGGCAGGTTACAGATCAAGCTGTGATTCAAAAATTCTGCTCTAAAAGCTATTAGTATTTCAAATTTTGAAACAGCTGACCTATTTACAAGATAATTGTTCATTTTGCAGACAAACAATGATACAGCATGCAAATATTGCAGAACAATTTTAGTGTTTCAAATTTTAGGTGGCTACTAAATTTTAGATGAATATATTGAACTCTTCCATAAATAATGGCTTTCATATTGCAACAACCATTCTTTTATGTCTCTTTTAAAAGCTCCATTTTGAAGAGAAGATAGCAGTTGTTCTGACCAATAGGGTCTTTGCATGGGTATGTCTTTGACATCCCATATGCTGAAACTTATGAAGATCATAGTCCCGCACAGTTGGAAAACATCAAATCTTGAATAGTTTTAATACAATGCCATTTTTCAGCAAGATAGCCATTCATTATTTATCATATCCAAGAATAATCATACCATAGATATACTGGTCATCTTTATTTCTAGTCTTTTGCTTATAATCTGTAGGATGAATATTGTCTTTTCCCTTGTCAACAAATATTGAAGGAATTGTGAATTACTTTATGGATAGAGTGGATGAGATCCTGCAAAAGAGAGAAGCTAAAGGAATGAAAGGCATTGCTGGAAACCCCCCGTGGAGATGGTGAAAAACAAACATGCAAGACTGTGTAAACAGAGGTAGTGTTCAGACCAGTTCTGACCAGTTCTGGAGAACCGGTAGCAGAAATTTTGAGTAGTTTGGAGAACCAGCAAATATNTTGAGTAGTTTGGAGAACCAGCAAATATCATCTCTGACTGGAGATTTTACAGGATCCTTCCCCTGCCATGCCACACCCACAGAACCAGTATTAAAAAAAACTGAATCCCACCACTGTGTGTAAACTATAATGACGAGTAAAATAACAGAAGAGAGATAACAATGTCACAACTGCTGGCCTTTTATATGTAGGTTCCAATATCAGATGCAACTATATAAACCACAGATTGCATTATAAAATCACGGTGCACTGGCCTCCCACTTGTAGACACCTAAATTAAATGGAAGAATATCTTCTCTTCTTTTTTTTACACTTTTAATTTTTTTGAGTCTCTTACTTCTTTTCTGTGCTTTTGAAAGCATTGCCTACTAAGAAAGGGATTAATGTATTGAGTAAAAGTGAATGTGTAAACCACGATAGCTGGTTCCCACAAAACAAAGTACATTTGGCTTAGTGCAATATGTAAGTCTAATAGAGCACTTTTAAATTCAAGGGAAGGTTGCTAAAAAAACATAAGACTTTAAAAATGGAACACTAGGGGGAATTAGAATGAACTAAAGATTACAGTTACAAGAAGAGCACATTCAAATTCATCTTATAATACAAAATAAAGCAAACATTTTAACATTAAACATAAGGATATGTTTGAATAATAGAACCAGGTAAATTTTAAGAGTCTGCCTCTATAGATAGACTGTGTTTAAAAGATGTTATGGAAGAGGAACAAATTTTACCTGACAAGATTGAGATTGATTTGAAAATCAATTTAAAAATGATAGGCTGAAAGAATGACATTGAGAAAGATATTACACTGAATGTATGAAAGAAATCAGCTAATGTCTTAATAATTAAACAGGATATAGAATTAATAAACCAAGAAAGTGACCTGGATTATTTTCCTATATTGGATGTTTAAAACAGACTTCTTAAACATTTTGAGAAATTTTATGAGATGGGAGAAAGAAAAAAAATGAAAAATCAAATTCTAGCACCCTATTTTAAGGAACCAAAAATCAAGATTGCTAGAAGTAAAAGGAAGGAATGTATAGTTGATTTATTTGATCACAGTTAAATTGTTATCCCTGATAGCCAGGGGTGGGATTCTCCCGGTGTAACAACTGGTTCGGAGCCAGCTGATCATCACAGCTAGGAGTTTGCCTGAACCATTCCAAACTGGAGAACCCTACCCCTACTGATAGCCCTTAATGGTTTTTTGCCAACACCAGAACTAAAATGATATTTCATCAATTTGTTTATTGATAAGGGATGGGATGTGGGAAGAGGGGATATTTGCTCTGCTTTAAGAGAAAGTGATAAATTAATATAATTGTTTATACTCGTGATGAAGGTAGGAAGCCACTTCTTTATATATTTTTCTTTTTCTTTACACTCTTATTTTGCCTTTATTTTCCATTTTCCATTTTTATTTCTATTTTTTCTTTTCAGTGTTTTAGTATGTATTAGTAATTTTTAATAAAATTACTATAAGAATTAGTACTAAAATGCACTTCCAATGGAACAAGCAGAAGCAGGTAAATTGGGCTATGGACAACAAAGAATTCTGAGGACCCTTTATCTTTCATTTTGAGGAGACTGAAATTAAGACAACTGGAAAACAGGAACCAAAAGTGACATGCGTCCCTGGGTGGGCTCGAACCACCAACCTTTCGGTTAACAGCCGAACGCGCTAACCGATTGCGCCACAGAGACCTTTAAGTATTTTCTTTTTGTTGTGGATAGCCATTTCTAACCTGAAAAATGCTTTCTATATCCCGCCACCAGAGGCAGAGTAAATCGTGAGGAAGACAGGGGGAAGATACGAAGAAGAACGGAATAAAAATAAACAAAAGGTTTCGTTTGATTTCGACTACTTTTCCAAATGAGATGATTCCACGTCAGATACACAGTTCAGAGCCCCCTACGGAGCTTCAGTGATTTGCAACTGCCCTGCAAATGGCGCTGCCTCAATCGTCTCTCCGCTTCCCTCCCTTTACTGAAATACATGTTGTTTGTTTAACCCTCTCCCGGAAAAGACGGGGACTCTCCAGGCTCGGTTTCTTGAGTTTTCCGATTGGAAAAGATTTATTTAAGCTATAGAGAGAGAATTCGAAAGTTTTGCCCGCTCTTTGGGCAACTGTCAATCTTCCCATACAAAGACCTCGCGAACAGTGGCGGTGGGTCGTTTCTTGAAACAAACCGGCATTTTAAATTTGCATGGAGTCAGAAGAGGGTACTCGTTTTATAAGGATTACGGTGCCTGAATGGGTGACAATATTTGGGGAAAGCCGTTCCACCCCACAACGTGAGCGAAAATCTGCCGGTGGGAAAAGTTGTCTTGCGAGTTCCGTTTCTTGCTCGCTTCCTGTCCCCACTAGCGAGCGTCGGACTGGCTGGGCTGCCCTTCGCTAACCGGGGAGAGCGACTATCGTAACGCCACATATTCGGAGAGCCAAAAACTGACAGGCCGCTTCTTGACAGCGACTGAGGCACAGCACCTCAAACCAAACGCCGCCAGATTTGTCTGGGGCACTGCGTAACTGTGACCCTCTGCGGCGTTTCTTTGTCGCTTCCACTTGCTTTCCTTTCCGCGAGAGCTGGACCGGCTGGATCCCGGTTGAGCACGCTCAGCTCAGGGATCCCCAAGGGATTCGGAGCTGTGGGTCTCTTCCGCTGGTTTTGCGTTGTTTCGGCGCTGTTTGACTCTTTGGGTTCGGATGCGAGTCGTTGGGGTCTAAAGAGCAGACAGGCGATATCTTTGAGAGAGGCACCCTCAGAGTGGCATCAAGATATTCAGAATTAGGCAGAACTCTTACTCGGGAGAAACCAGGCGGTAAAGGGGAGGAAGGGTTCTGGCCAAGGAAAAAAATAATTGGCATTGGCTTCCAAGAGCCGGAAATGAGAGAGGGACGCGGAAAGAAAGACTGCTGTTGCCGAGGTACCTTAATGAGAACCAGCAACAGCCAATGTGCTGGGGTTCTAAGTGGAAAAATCTTAGCGATTTAGCGACCCTCTACTGGGAACAGACGAAAACTAACCAAACGGGCTGGATTTATCACTCCGCCAAAACACAAGCCTAACCCAGATTCAAAGAAGCCAATTGTGTATTGTGCCATCGCAGCCACTAGGTGTTTCTTCGAGCCGTCGGGTGAACACAACCAAGGCTGACGCTCTTTCGGGTGAGGGACAGAAAAAAGGAGCGCCCGTCCCACTCAAAGAAAAGAGGAGAAATAAGTAGAGCTGTATAATTATTATGACAATTTATATTACAGCATAACTGAATTTCGAAAAGGAAACAGGTGCCCCATCAACAATTCTCCTGAACCCTCTGGGGTTTCTCCCTCGAATCTAACCTTTCCTACCGAGGCGTCCGATGAAAAGTGTGCGTCAATCATTTTAGTGTCTCCAAAGAGCACCCATTTTTCTCACAACCTGGAGGACCGGATGCGGGCAGTAACGGGACTTTTGCCCCGCAGCCGCCTTTCGGCAAATCTTTGGAAACTTTCTCTGTGATCTCCAAAAGAGTTTGCCCTGCAGAATAACACAGGGCGGCGCCCAGCCCCCGCCGCCCCCCCACGACCCCTCTCCTCTTTCGTCAAGCAGATCCCCAGGCCAGCAGTTTTCAAAATTCATGTACAGACCTGTTGGGTGGAGCGGGATTTTTATTTATTGGCAAGACGAGGAGAGAGAAAGAATTTAGTTTTTCACGATTTTCCCCTAGACTGTTCTATCTCGGTTTCGGAATGAGATTGCCAAGTAAATTACACGAAGACTTATTTCTGCAGTTCGGCGGGAGGAAAACATTTTAAAGGGAAGACTGGATCTCCCTATGCTGTTCTCGTTTTCTGAGGGGCGATGAGTCGATACTCTCTGTTGTAACCCAGAGATGTCCAGAGAAAATCTTTCTGTAGGACTCTGCTGAAAATATACAACCACACTAATTCATCGGAGAATAAAGTTGAAGAGGTTATTGTCCTGCCGGTAGTTGAGAGGATTTTAGATGCATCTTAAAATGGGGTTAGCAAATAATAGCCTATATAATCATTTAAACTTGTTAGAGAGTTAGAAATGAAATCCCTTTAAAACAACCTGATTTACAAAAATGGGTTAACTCAAATGCATTTTTGTCCATTAAAATAAAAGTTCCAATCCGGAACTTTTTACTATCTGGCAGTAGTTGACAAATCAAAGTTCTGACAAGAGCCTGTAGGAACCAAGCGGTCTTAAAAATACCTTGTGTCTGTTATTCTGTTAGGAAAACCCTGTTTACCAGAAATCCTGGGGGCACTTCATTGAAAATAACCTTCTTTCATCTAAGTTAAACTTAATGAGCTTGTTGACAAACTTGCTCAGGGTTGAACTACATGTTCCTTGGCAAAAGGAAAGGCATGGAATTATACATTTTTTCATCAGGTACAATCGATAGTTTTAACCAAAATACCTTATTTTTCTTGCCTCTAGAGAAAGATTAAGTAGTGCTAGAAATATCATATCTGAATTATTTAGTAAACAGGATTATTATAATGTCCTGGAAATTTCCATAACATTAGGAGTTGCCTCTTCATATTGCTATTGATGTGTCTTTTTTCTCAGATGTTCTCACTGAAGGAGCTTTATAATTGTCATGTGTGTAATCAGTTGCAAACAACTTCAGGCCATTTTCTCACCGATGATTTAGAGTAGTAGTGCTCAAACGAAGTAAATTTAAGATGTGTGAACTAACTCCCAGAATTCACTAGCCAGTATGTTGAAGTCCATACATCTTAAGTTGTTGAAGTTGAGAAGTACTGATTTAGAGTGTCACACAACCATTATTTTGTGGATAATTTGGCTAGAAACTAGGAGATTTAGGCACAAAGCCAGCTTGGACAATCACTCATTCTCACCCCTAGGAAACAAGGCCAACCAAGTTTCAAGATCTTGCCAAATAAACTGCAGGAAATTGTCCAGGCAGTTGCTAAGTATCAAAACTGTTTTGAAGGCATTGAAATAAAAAGGCAGTGCTGTATCAGAACACCTGTAGTTAGATAATGTTGTGAATCATAATGTTCACCAATAATGGCTCTCCATATTTTGAGAGCCAGTTTGGCCTAATGGTTCAAGTATCATGCTCGAAACCAGGACACTATAAGTTCCAGTTCTCCCTTAGGCCAGCTGGGTGACTTTGAGATAGTAACTTTCTCTCAGCCCAGTTCAACTCATGGGGTTGCTGTTGTGGTGAAAATAGGAGGAAGGGGTATTACATATGGCTTGAGTTATTTAAAAAATAATAAAGAGAGAGAATAAATATATAACTAGCCCATTTTTTATCTAGGAGAATTGACCTGTATTTCACGTATTATATAAAGATAAAAGGAGAAAGATCAGCTACAGTTTTCTTCATGCTAAAGTGGAGTTAAATGTGGAAGGAACAGCTAAAGCAGTGAAGGTTACAATTTGCTTTAAAAACTTAAATAATTTTATGTGAACATAAGTTTTCAGTACTTCCATTTGTTACTATATCTCTAGTTCTATATTTTACCTCTGTGGGAAAGGAACAAGTTCTCTAGGCAGAAAGTGGGCAAAAAATCAGCTGAAAATTTTGGTATAGCAAGATTTTAAAAAGCACCATCTTAAAAAAAGATTTCCCACTTAATTCAATTTAGCATATTATACTATCTCTTAGCATAACAACAACTGGAAATACAACAGATTTCTGCAAGATAATCACAAAGTTGATTTTGCAGGCGTAGTTAAATTTGGGGATAAGCTCTCTTGGACCCATTGAACTTGTAAACCTGTATAAGAATCCTGCCATAGTCTCTTGCAAATATGCAAAGTTTGGCATTGCAAGGCAAACTTCATTTTACTTTATATATTACGGGTAGATGTATCTAAAATTGTTCCTACATAACTTGTATCTCTGTGAAAGAGAACTAACATCTTGTGGTGTTGGGAGTAGGGAGCAACGGATTATTAATGTGTCCCCTTAGCTTTCTGGAGTTTTTTTCTGTCTATTTGACCAGCAGTAAAACTCTGCTAACCTCGCCTGGACTAATCTCTTGGGTTGCACTCTTAATTCAGGTTAGTGCGCACACCTAAGAAAATGCAGGGTTCGAAAAATTAGACCGAAGGCTACAAAAAAAATCGGCATCAACTCTGAAGCACGATCTATTTGCTGTGGGAGGAACCGAGAGGCAGGCACCTGTCTTTGTGCAGCAGGATCGCAGGTGCTTTGTTGCAAGTTGCCGCTCCCTCCACGAATCTGGTCCCTGACTGGAGGTTGCCATCTACCTACCTTCCACCCACACTTCCGCACTCAGTAGGTGTGGGGGGGGGTTCCTGTGCTTTTGAGCACCGGCGCAGAGCAAAAAAGAAAGGGTGAGGAAGCCTCCTGTTCTAGATTTTAGTGACCCAGCCGCTCCCCTGATCGCTCCCTCCTCTCGATCCAGGCACAGGAAGGTCGAGACTTCAGTGGGTCTCCGGACGAGGCTGTGGCAAAGTCACTCTGGTCAGAAGACGACGCGGTGTTCTGAGAAAGGTTGGAAAATGCCTTCCTCCGGCTGTTTGGGCTACGCTGTGTACCACGGATAGGGCAAGTCGCATCCCAGATCATGATTGAATATTTGAAGAAACACCGAGAATCAGTTCATCCCATTCAAAGCAGCGGGACTAAATTAAGCAGTAGAACCCAGAAATATTTCAACTTCTGAGATTTTTTAAAAAATATATATTGGCCATTGATCTAATGAAGGAGGGAAACAGAGAAAAACATGGCTTCGACATACGCCCCCCACCCCCGAAAAAAAGAATCAGGGGAGGCGAAACAAACGACGGGCCCCTGCCTTGTCAGAACGATGGGACTCATAGTCCAAACCCTCCGGAGGGCACTGGCTGGGGGGAAATCTGGCACTTCGAAGGGAAGAATCGGTTCTCCCTGATCCACTCTCTTCGCTTTCAATTGGAGACCGAAAAGATAGGTGAAGGAATTAGAGAGACGTCTGCATGGGAGTGACAAGATTCGAAGGGGCGGTTTCTGCGTCTCGAGATCGTGACAGATCGCCAGGTAGGTTCGCTGGCCTGGATTTCTAGCGAGGAAAGGGAGGAGCTAGAAGGGGGAGCGGAATTCCTCAGCAACTAGCTGGCTCTACTCCGGCATTGATGGGNNNAGCTGGCTCTACTCCGGCATTGATGGGGGGGGGGACCCTGTTCTTCGAAGGAAGTGGTTTTCGGCTACTCTGAGAGCAACTCGGGGACCCCGTTTTGATCTCCTTTCTGGCGCTGACGGTGGAATATTCGAGGACTAGAGAAAAGAACAGCTTCCCCCATTCAAAAACGCCTGCTAGGAGGAGTGACGTCTGGCTGACGCGATTGTTCGTCCAGCTCGAGTGCGCCCAGTTGGCTGCGGCACTTGGATCTGGCTGCGCCCGAAGTCCTTAGACGCTCTAGGGCTGCGCGGTCTCAGCAGGATGCAAGGCTTCCGGTCGAGCACAAGTTCCTACACTGCGGAGGAAGGGTAAAGACAGCTATTAGTTTGACAGTAGTTCGTAAATAGCAGCGGCGCTATATATGTGTATATAAATAAATATACTTTATTCCTGAGAAGAAAAAAGTTAATATGTTCTAATTAGGCCGATATAAAGTTCCGAAGTGGCTTTAATTCTTCCGATTCTTATCCCTTTTTAATCAGGATTTATGATTCATTCACCAGCCACTGGATAGATCTGAAATCCGCATTGCTCTTCCCAACCACGTTCTCGAGTCGCCGCCAGGACTCTTAAGCAAGGAAAGAATCCACCTGATTGTCCAGGAGCTTACTCGGTAGTGTAGGAAAAAACACGCGCGAATAGGCGTGGAGTTTCGCCACCAGGCAGGCAGCAACTAAGTCCAGGTGGCCGCACCGACCACGAGCAAGTTGACTACACGAGGAAGGATTTACTTGTGATATGAGTAACTTTTCATGGAACTAAATGGGGTTGAGGAATTTGACAATACACAGTAGAACCACAGACGAATAGATTTTAGAATGCCACCAACTCTTTACCGCTAGAGAGAGTTACATAATGTGATCCGTTCAGGAAGGCTGGTTTTGAAGTGACCAGGCCATCCTGAGCGCAACAGCCATTGAACTATCCTTTTCTATCCTCTGGAAAGGAAGCTCAAAAGCAGAGTTGGGAACAAAAGTCCCCAAAAAGCAAATTCCAGCCACTCCTCAAAAGAGCTGACATTCGGAAGCCCATAAGAAAAAAAGGTAATCCTATTTTAAATTTAACTCTGCTCATAAAATATTTGCCGTTGCTTCCAAAAAGGATCATTTGTGATTCACCCAGCAGACTCCCGCAGCCCGAAATCCTGAACTCCGAACTGAAAAGCAAACTACTTCCTGTATACTCCTAGCCTCACTATACCTTTTAAAGTCGCTTGTTTGCAAAAATCAATCTGGACTGGTATCCCGCTGTCCCTAATTTTTAGCTGGTTGGTTTCTCACTGTCAAGAAAGATAATCCGTAATATCCCCCTACTCGGTTTCTATTTTGTGTTTTGTTTTATTTTCGTTATTTCTCTCATAATCATATCTCCTTAAGCTACCAAGGGTATAAACATTGGATCGTGTGGATTTAGGTTTTCAGAAAACTATTTACTATTAAGTATGGAGTATGGTGTCTTAAACATGCCCCAGTCCAAGAATACAGACACATGGGAAAATACAGTAAATTACTACTGGATTTTGTTATTCAGATACTATTCCCTCCTTCGCGTTTTTTCTCACCTTCGTAACGCGTCAGGTTTCGTAAGTGCTTCGACCTATGGAGCGAAATTGTCGCGAAATGCTATATTGGGGGGGGGGAGCATGTTTTATTCACGCGGCAATTGTTCAGATTTCAAGTAAAAGTCCTGGAATTCAATAGAGCTGGAACCGGGCAGAGTTTATTGTCGCTAAATTAATCTAAGGCTGTAGGACAGGAGGCGCGCGTGTTTGTGTATTCAATATCCAAAGACAACTGGTGTTTTTTTTTTTTTTTTGCAATTTAGCAGATTTTCCTAAACGTCTTCTCGATCCTTCTTTTCTTCCTCGCCTTCGCAGAGGCACCTCTTTTCTCCAGCCGACGCGAGGGTTGACCGGGAGGGGGGAAGGGAAGGGCGCATCAACGCGTCGGCTTTTGTTTCTTCACCGGTACAGCTGACTATGGCTGGCTAGTTCCGGTTCGGTTTTGTTTCAGCTGGGCAGAGGAACTTGACGCCTCTGTAGTCTGGCTGTAGCTTGAGGGCTTGGACCGTTGAGCAGCTTTTTCTCTTGTCTGGAGGCGGAGAGACCGAGGAGACCCATTGATTTCTCTCCTGCCGTTCGCCGCCGCTTCTATTTATTGTTTTTTAAAGGGACTTGGCTCTTTGGCAAACACCCTAAGGAATGGTATCACGTGGACACAAAGGGGGCGGGGCTTGCTGTCCAGAGGACGTGGGGGGAGGGCCCTTTTGTTGATTCCCCTGCCCTTCTTCTCGTAGTTCAGCCGCAGGAGGAGGGGCGGCTGCTCCCAGAAGCTCTGCTTGGAGTCTGTTATATACATATGTATATATTTAAATTGGAGATTGAGCAGTATAAACGGGACGAGGGGTGTGCTTTCCCCCCACTCTCTCTCCTTTCTTCCGTCCCGTATTTTGCTGCTTCGGTGCGCCCCTAGAAAGGATCCGCGATCAGGTAGGGCTGGAACACTTTCCGCTCCCAAAACCAATCCCCCTTTCACCCGGGAGAGCTTTCGCTGGCCCCGGGCGGTGCCCTTCCTCTTCCCCTTCGCTTCTCTCTTTGTCACTCCGTCGCTCCTGTTCGCCGTTTTCTTCCTTTCCCCCTCCTCACTTCTCGGTGTCCCTTTCAAAATGGCCGATCTCTCTCTCTCGAAATTTGTCAGCCCTTCTCGGCTTTCTTTGTTATGGTGGTGGTGGTGGTTGTCGGCGGGGGGTTTATTCGCTGCTGGGAGGGAGGCTGCGGAAGATTTTCCAAAGTAGCCTCTTCGGATTCCCTGATCTTGGAATCATAGGAGCCCCTTCCCCTCGCCGCCCTCCCCCGCCCGGCTTTGCAGCTAGGGCGCAGGGCGGCAGCTCCGGTTGTTCTTTCGCTGGTGCCTTTCGGCAGCAGCTGGGGCTTTGAGACCCTTTGAACTCGAGAGGCTTTTTCGCCAAGAGCCGGAGCGACGGGAACTGAGCTCGCTTGCTACAGAGCGGAACGTCCAATGGGCGCTAGAAAGCCCATTGGGCTGGGACTAAGCCTTGACAGGCAGCCGCCTGTAGACTGCAAGCTGGAATCCAAGGCTCGGCCGGGGAATCTCTCCTTTCTCCGTTCTTCTCTCCCCGTCGAACGCTCTAGGTTTGCACAGGCGAGCAAGTATGCGCGCAGTTTGTCCTAGGCCTGAGTGATCTCTCTCTCTCTCTCTTCCCCCCTTCCCCCCTCTCTCTCCCTCCCCGCGCGCGGGTGGATTTGTGAGGAGGGGAAATGTTATCAACTCTTTTAAAAAGACGGGTTTCCAAAACTCGTGCCTTCCAGAACTACAATACCCATACTCTTAAGCCACCTCCATAGCTGGAGGAGCGTGTAGTCCACAGAGCATGGAATTGCCAGGGTGGGTTGGATTTGATAAACGGGCGCGGGGGGGGGGTTTTGCTACAACCACAATATGGCGCATTACGTCGAGAAAATGGGGGAAGGGAGAAGGAAGAATATAAAATTTCGCTTTGCGTTGAAGTAGAAAATTTTGTGATATGCCTGCCTGCCTGACTTTCTTTCCTTCGCCTCGGGCCACAGCGGGTTAAAGTCTGATCTGGAAAATCTAGACTGGAGCGAGAAAGGCGTGTGTGTCTGTCATTCCTAAATCACGTGGGGACACGCTTTTCGGGGAGTGGGTGTACATGAGGGATAAAGGAAACTTCCTGGGGATTTTATAGGGACGACTCGTGAAAGAAGCGGGAGAAGGCCGAGTAAGGGTTGGCCTTTACCGTCGCGAGATTTGCCGGCTGAAGATAGGATGAAAAGTAAGGACTGGGAGAAAGAAACACCCCCCCGTCCCTCCCCGCGTCCCTGCCTGGAAGACCGGCTGGAAGGAATAAAAGAGAAGGAATGGCTCAATGTGGGAGGGGCTAGTGGAATTTTTTCAAGGGCGCCGACTGTTTAATGTGGGTCCGGTCGCTGTTGTCCTTTGCTCCCCCCACCCCGTTCCCTCCAGATGTTGTTTGGGCTATGACCGCGCTCGTTCTCAAGTCCAGAAATGGATGCGAGTTCTAATCAATCCCACCACAGTGAAATTCCGAATGGAGAAAGAGAAGTAACATTAACAGAGATGTGGGAACAGAAATATTTTACCTTCCTAAACATGGGCTATCCATTCCTCCTCACAAAATTCACTTTCCTGTCTTGGATTTAGATCCTTTTTTTTCTTTTGCTGAAGTAGTAACTTCTGCTTTATTATGGAAAACATATTTTGTTTGTTGCAACAAGTTAATTTAAGGAGTAGAAATAGATCTTGTTTTCTAGTATCCAACAGTTTTCTTGCATTGAAAGGAGGCATAGGTGCCCATTTTTTATATCCATGGATATAATAATGGTTACCATCTTTCAGATTTTCCTTGAAAAGTTAGGGGCTGTTTTAAAGTTTAGAATTAAACAAGGAATTACGTGCCTACAACATCCTCATTCAATTATTCCCCTTAACTTGGAAGAGGGGATACACTTGAAGTGAATGTCCTTGAATCTAAGGTGCCAATCGGCTCCTTTTTAACTTTCAAGGGAAAATGTTTTGGCTAGTTCTCCCATCTTTTGCCTTAAATTTCAAAGAAAGAATTTTCTATAGTCTTTTTAGAAATCCTTCTCTGCAGAAAGAGCCATTTCTCCAGAAATTTAAAAAGCATCCAAAATTCCAGCTGCCACAAGTAAATCACAGTCCAAAGTTCTGTGCTTAATGAAGATGCACCCATGTCATTGTGTCTTTGTTACTGTGCCCCCAATATTGCCTCAAGTCCCATCTTTTCAGCTTTGAAGAACAGGTTTGTTTAATAGCACCATTCCAGGTTTGTTGCCACTCTTGGGATTTTCCTCATGTCATGGGTTGGATTCCACCTTTGAACCTGCTGTATGAAAGCTGAGGGAGAAAAGTAGAAGGAGCGAGTGCTCCAGATTGACAGATGATATTCAATTGTTAATTATTGCGGGTGCCTCTTCTGCTCTGCTTCCCCTTCTCCCTTCCACCACAAGATCAAACAGTCCGTGAAAATGAATGGACTCAGCTATACAGGCACACGCACACGCACACACATGCACACAAACACACAGTGCTAACCTTGTAAGTAGTGTTTGCCTTGTATGGTGGTTTGGGAGAGATGGACAAAGAGGTAATTCTAGATCTGGAACTCATACTGTACTCTGTTCTGGGGTGAGACGAAAAATGATCAACCCTTCGCCAATCTGACACCCTCTACAGGTTCTTAAACTATCCCTCCCATCATGTTCAGAAACCAGGGCCGTGGAATTGGTTAGAACTCTAGACTGACACCTATGGAAATTGATAGGTCAGGGAAGTGAACAAGGGTTTAAGGTTTGATGGGGGGATAATTGATTAAGGAAATGACACTGTCAATCCCACTCAGGATGCGCGCCTTCCAGGAAACAATAGGCTTTCGTTTAAAGCAGCTTTCTCCAATCTAGTATCCTAAAGGTGTGTTGGGCTACTTGTCCATAAATCCAAGGTTGCGTGGCCATTGGAAGGCATCAGATTCGGGAAGGCCAGGTAGAATTCTTCCAGAAGAATAAATGAGGTAGAGGCTGACACAGCCGCGGCTCTGCCGCGGGTGATTGATTTCACAGATGGCGCAATGCACATATTGCGGAAAATATCGCAGTCATATATGCTCTGGATGAGGGGCTTCAAAATCGAGAGGTCCGTCCACACAATGATGAACGGGAGGATCAATCAGAGTGGAGTTCAATCAGAACTAAAGCCGGTGGAGCTTCAGTGTTTAGTCTTCTCCCGCCAATACACCTAGCCGCGCATTATTGGAGTCGGCACGACGGCCAGGTTAGATGGATATGATCCCAGCCGCGGGTCAATCGTCTCCCCTCCCACGCGTTGGCCGACCGATTCTACCCTCCCCACTTGGCTGGGAGAAATAGCCAATAGGAGATGGGCATCACAAAGTACTCGGCATCGGAAGCTTACCAGAGTTGCGGAAGGAAAGCGGTATTCGGAGTCAGGCAGTGGATCGCGCGCAGGGAGAAAGAACTGCTGCTCCTTCTCCCCCTCAAAGGGTTTTCGCTAATCGCCTTTTGGCTGCGAATCACTGGGGAACGGGTACCCGAGAAAGAGGGACCAGCAAGCCTCTTGGAGGGGGCATTTCGGGGTCAGACCCCCGTCTCTCGTCAGCGGGTGTGTCTGTGTCGGGGCGAGGCACACAATTCTACAGGGAGACGCCCACAAACCTCTAGAAATCGGAACTCTGGTAAGTAACTCTAGCTCTCCTTTCCACCCCCCTCCCAAGAAAACCAGCCGCAGCCTCTTCCAAATCCCTTTCTCTCCGCTGGATGAAATAACCGCGATTTTTCAACCAATGAAATTCCCGGTAGAGGCGGCTCACCGGACTGACGTCTCCCCACTTCGTTGAAAAACGTTCACAGTGTCAGGGCGGGCAGGGCCGAGCAGCCAGGTGCCTTCAGACAGGCTAGGCTGCCGCTTCCCTCTCCTTGGTGAAGATTGGAGAGGAAGAAGACCAAACATTTGGAGAGCGCCAACTTTTCTACGGCGCCCCTTGGCCCTTAATCAGCCCAGACAGTTCCTCCCCCTCGTCTCGCCCTGTTAAACTTTCGCTTCCACGGGACGGGAGTGGGTCGTGTGTTTGCTGATTTTGAGGACTGCACTTCGCCTTTCAATCCGACAGCTTTCCAGGTGAGTTAGGGCAGAGGGCAATACTATTTAAATTGGAATTGCTACCACTGGTTTCCCAGGATATAAATCCAACGAGTTACTTTTTAGTCAACGGGTTCTTTTAGAAACGGGTGCAGTCCAAGGATGGCGTCCCTTTTCCTCTTGCGGAGAGATGTATATGGGGGAATATGTACTTGTTTGTGAGACAATATGCACCATCTTGGGCTGAAGATCTCGGACTTGGCTGGGTCGAAAGCAAATGCTTTCTTGAAAGCAAATGCTTTGTCACCATCCGATGCTGAACTTGGTTACATTTGGGGAAAAACGAATGGAAACTGCGGAGTTTGATGACCTACAACTAGGGACTGTGAAGTACCACCATTTTTCTTTCTTGTCAACAATATTGTACTGAGAAAGGAACTTCTCTGCCTTTCAACAAGGGCAGACCTCTTCGCTTTCTGTGTGCTGAAAGTGATGCAAACTGGGAACTTAGTTAATTCTTGGTATTTCCAACGTTCTACATTGAATTCTGTTCTAATAAAACATTTTCTCCTCGAAGGGGGAAAAAATCTTGGCACCTCATATTTGGTTGTAAAAGAGGATATACATTGTTTAGTCCAGCATGGCAAATGTGCATGTTTGATTAGGGAATGCATAACTCAGAGATACCCCAAACAAATCCATCATGACATTACTTCCCTTAGTTCAGAGCATCCCATTGCTTAGATCCTAACTAATCAGTTTCAGTGAAACTAAAACCTGACAACAGAAGAAGTAGATATCATCAGAAGGCCAGATTGGACCTCCGGAGCCCATCCTTTCCTGCAAGTAGCCTTCTTTAACTTATTAAGGGACTCCATCTCCAGCCATTTTAGAAACCAGATGAAGCAAGCTTGCCTCTGGTTGGAAAAGACAAGGGAAGTGCTTTTCACTTCCAGGCCACAGGGTCAAGTTACATTTGTTTCCATTACCAAGCTGCAATCTCTTCACTGCCTACTCTGAATCAGCCTCTGGAAGTTTATTCCTGAGTAAAAAGGTCCAGTAGGGAAACAGCAACAGCAACTTCCTTATTTATTTATTTTTGTTTCTTTAGATGGAAGGAAAAAATCCAATGTGCATTTATTTGCAAGTAAATGGCACTGGATTTGGGTGCATATTTAAGAAGCCTTTTGAAGCAGTTTATGGAACAATTATAATTGTGAGTTTTAGATGAGAATGAGGGTTTGGCAGGTGTTGGTGGGAGAAATGAATTCAACAAAGAACTGGATGAAAATAACTCCAAACCCAAGAAGGTAAAGTGCTCCCAATGAGTTGAACTATCATGCACATGACTCACAAGCACAAGCATCTTGCTGGCCTGTTAGAGTAATCTTAATCTGTCTTAATCTATCTTCTTCACAGGTTGGGGAAAAGTTTCAGAAATAATCCTGTGGCAACCTGAAAATATTAATTGTTTCTTAATGTACCTTTGGTGGCTTACAACCTTTTCATCAAACCTGGAAGTCTAGTCTGGAAAGCTTGGTGTTACATATACATAGAACTACTCTGGTGTGCATGTGCATGCATGTTGGGGGAAAAGGAATAGTAAAAGATAAATAAATAAAAGTAAATAGTAAAAAAAGGGGAATCTGTGAAATTTACGCAGAGTGACTTTAAACAAGCAGTTGTAAAGTATGAGAACAGTATCCTGAGCACATTTTATGTGATAGGACACTTCAAATTTAATCCACAAAAAATGGGGTTGAATCTCCATATGTATTCTAGCGTACTTGTTTTGCAAAGAAAGCTGCCTTTATTATTCTTTGAGTCAGCCCCTGAAAACTGAAACATTCTCCCCTTTGTTTTGTTTGAGCCCAGGATGT
Source organism: Ophiophagus hannah (assembly GCA_000516915.1). Classification (NCBI taxonomy): domain Eukaryota; kingdom Metazoa; phylum Chordata; class Lepidosauria; order Squamata; family Elapidae; genus Ophiophagus; species Ophiophagus hannah. The sequence continues at coordinate 410,831 of AZIM01000361.1, read as the reverse complement.
TGTTATTTTTGGTGTTAAACTAATTTTCTTCTTCTTCTGAGTTTATAAAAGGTAGGTGGTGGCTTATAGAAGCTGGAAGAATGGGAAAGGGTCTGTTTCTCCCCCCCCAAAAAAACCCCATGGTTGGGGAAAATATTTTCTGTATTTTAATTTGAAAACTTTTCCAAGTTGCCAATTGGAAGGTTCTGTTAATTGGAAATCTAGTCCCATCAAGAAGGATAACATCAATGCCTCAGCCAAAATCCTTTGTAGGAGCAGAGGGAGGACTGTGACTTTTTTTTTTTGCAACATTTGTAATACTCATTTTCTATATATTTTCTATTCCACTTCAATGGTTATTCCAGAACAGCAACTGAGATCAATTGACTATATTTGTAAAATATGTAGGTTAAACAAAAATTATATTGATTCTCTCCCCTTAATCCTGGAAATTAATATCACCCTTACCTATAAGTTAGCCCCAGTGAATTCAAGGCAGGGAGAGAATCCCTGTGTGGGGAAGAGGTCAAGATATTGGTCTAGGATGGGGAAACCCAGCTTTTGTTTCACTCTCAGCCAGTGGAGAGGTCTGTCACTCTTTTTTAACCCAACCTATGTCACAAACTTGTTCTCATAAAAAAAAGAAGAAGAAAGATTCCTGGAGGCAGAGTATCAATCAAGTAAATATCACTCTGCTGTGGAAAAGTAATTTTAAATCTGAAAATGATTGATTTGTTGATAAGGAAAAAGGAATTATGCACAGTTTGAAAGTATGCTTTAATAATTAAGTATTTTAGATTTTGCATGATGATGAAATGAATATGAATATGGGTACTATACTGCAATCAGTCCTTGTGTGGGGAAGAAGTCAAGATGTTGGTCTAAGATGGGGAAACTCGGGTTTTGCTTCACCCTCAGCAATTGGAGGGCCAATCACTCTTTTTCAATTTAACCTACCAGCAATATGCTTAGCAAATACTAGAAGCAAAAATAATGAGATGAGCCTATAACATGTTTTTTGAAATCAGGCATATTGTGAGCAGTAGCACTTCTAATAGCCTGCAGTTTCCTAGACCAAGCCAGGGACTGGTACTGAACCCATCTACTTTTCTAATTGCTAGGGCCCTATGACTTTCTGCCATAAGGGTACCATTGATTCAAAGGGGGAATGATTGTAGTACAGTACCCATATTCATTTAATCATCTGGCAAAGTCTAAAATATTTCACCCTTGAAGCATACTTTTAAACTGTGCTTAAAAGGCACAAAAAGAAAGCTGTCCTTTTCTATTGTTTCCTTCCTACCCATGCCTCTTTGGAGACTGCTTTGAGATCAAAGGGCCACTTGCCTCTGAGTAGACTTTCATTAAATTGCCCCTTAAGTATTATGTGTATTGTGCTCAAATCCCTGGCCTGGCTTTTCCCCCTGCCTAATTAGAGGTCTACTAGGGAGGAAGAAGTGTTTCCTGGCTTTCTTTGATTGCCTGGTTGGGAGTGCAGCCTATAGCTGTGATTTTGTTCTTTAAAGGCAAAATTTTGTGACTGACAAATGCTAAAGATGGTGATCGGAATCTCAAGCTCTTTTAAGTCCTCTTTATTAACCAAAACATTTATCTACTATGTTTAGAGGCAGGATAATTTTAGGTATGTTTATTCAGAAGTAAACAGTAAAAGGAAGTCAGTGGGACTTTCTTGCAAGAAAGAATTTTGGGGGTATGGTCTCTTCCTTATAGGTCATTGCTATATCTAGAAGCGAAAATGTTTGATCTTTTCAACTGTGGCTTGAAAGTTGGGCCTGGGTTGGTTGAAATATATTTGAAAACTATATAAAATTAATAGGTCAAGGATGTAGGAAACCTTTATTTCTAATTTCTGCATTTATGGGAAGGAAAGTGATTCTTACAATTTCTAGCAAAGTTTTTGTGAGACACCTTCCTATTTTAATCTATGTAGCAATCCATCCTGTTCCTCTATCTTTTACTTGGTCAAATTTTTCATTTTTTTCTGCATACCTTTATGTATGTTATTCCTTGGTTGATAAAGGAAGGTTCTTTATAACAATTTTAATTAGTTTATTGCCTGGGCGACAACTCCCAGCAACTGATAAAAACCTTAGTTTAAACCATTTCATGTACTACAGTTTGGGGATTTAAAAAAAAGTTTATAAGGCCTTTTATAATACAAACCTGTTTAACAGACCATCAACTAATAATCTGGATTAGATTTGTATAACATGCTGACTAAAAATATGTGACTAAATAAGAATTTGTAGGGCATCAGAATGTAAATACTGTGATTTATGTATCCCAAAGACTGGAATGCAGGATATAAAGCTTTGAATCCAAGTATCACCATGTATTTATATATTGCTAAAACTCCCATGTCTGTAAACCTTGGCTGGCCAAAACAGTGCCTCACAGGGCAACAATTTTTGAATCAAGATAGCTCAAATGGGCTAACTTTCAGAATTGTTCAAAACCCAGGACCCATGTCTCCCATTGAATTGAAATTTGGCAAATTGTATCAAACATTTTATGACATAAAAATTATTACAAAGCATTTTATGACATAGTATAAAATATTATAAAACATTTCCTGAGCTCAATTCTTGAAGTTTAACTTGCTGCACAGTTCAACATGGACTATTTTCAAGGCAGATACATCTTTGAGTATCTCCGTGAATTTTAAAAAACTTTTCAAGTGAATTAGAAACACTGCATTTGCGAAATCATTGAGGAATCTGGTAGGAAAATATTTCTGAACTGATGACCCAAAGAATCATAGATTGTTTATTGTACATATAATTCTTGCATCACTCTTTACTATGAACACTACTGATTGTCTATCTTATATTTCAACATACCTTACAGTTCAGCCCTTCTGTGTGCATCCATGGAGAATCAATGAATTTTCACTTTCTGTGGATAAGGAAAATTGAGATATTACTCCTTCTTGTCTCAAATGCCATTTCATAGTTAAATCTTTGTGCTGGGGGCAGGGATCCAACCTTAAATCTCTGGTTTATCATAAAACTCACTGGAGATCTTGGGTCAATAACCTTCTGCCTTCTTTCCCAGAGATACCAAAGATGCTTGGAACTAACTGAAGAAAATGCGAATTTGATAAATTTATCAAAAGTACATTCCATAGAGGTAACACAATGTTTATATGCACAAGGGACTTTTGCAAACTTTCACTGCTGTGGATGTCTTTTAAAATAAAATTGGTGTTTTAGAATTAACTTGTAGATTTAATGTTAGTATTAATATTTTTTTAAAGTTTCAAGAATCAAATTAACATTTATTAGATTGCTAAAATGTTGTGAACTGGTTCATTTAAGATTGCAGTTTAGTTCAATGTCTTTAGAATATTCTCCTATGTATCATAGCAATATAGTTTATACTTTCCCTGGCAATAATAAATAGAACACTATTTACCCTTTGCCTCTAAGAGTTGGAAAATCTTATTGAGTTAGGTTCGATAGATTCTTCTACCAACATCTCCAAAATTCCTCATATCACCTTCCCCTAAACTCCTGCTGAAATTTAAATTGAAAAGTAGTTCTAATCTACTATAACCAATTGTCATAGGGACTGGAGGGAAAGTCTCCACGTTTCTGCTAGTGCATTATTTTCCAAATTGGCATTAGTAGCATTATTTGAACTTCTAAGTGATGGCAGCATGAGCACTGTTGATACCATATGTATTAAAATAATAGTCAGCACTTCTTTACTAAAGCCACTGTTGGGTAATATCACAATAAAGAAGAAGATAAGGTCGTTGTTAAAGAGGATTCAACTATTTTCTGATTCAGGATTTTTTAAGGATTAAATGTTTCACAAAGGTACCAATGATGGATTTCTGCAATATACATATTGTGTTATCAATTTCTCTGGCACTCCCATTTTATTCAGGAAGAAAAGTAACCAACCAAAATTGATACATACATTTCTGGGCAAAATTGCAAAATTTCTCCCCAAATTGGAAGAAGCACATTTAGCATATTATACTTTTTTCCAGAAAGGCAATGCATTTATGAAAGAGAGAGAGAGAGAGAGAGAGANAAGGAAGGAAGGAAGGAAGGAAGGATCTGTCACTCTCAGCTGTGAAGGCTAATACAATTCATATTCAACCTATTTCAACATAGAAATTTCCCCATGAAATAATCATGCAGTTTGTAAATATTAAACATATAATACTTCTAGATTAGTGCAGAGTAATGACTGAAGTAGTTTTAAGAATGATATAAAACATAGTGAATCATAATTTTTTAATTTAATATTCAATTTATATAATTTGTAATAGTTTTCAGATAGGAAGATAAATGATGTTCCTATTCTTAAATCTTTCCTTACTTAGAAATTTGGAATATATATACATGCTGCTACTACATCATTTACAAAACAAATGCAATATTGTGGAAGATCCAATTTAAAGATACAATAATTCTTTGATTTATAATTTATTGCAATGACTTTTATGGATAAAATATAAGCCCCAATGACTTCCCTCTGAACTGTAAATTTTTCCTGTCTTCTATCACTTCTTTTTTCCAAATGAGATACAGGAAGAGAAAGATCAAGGAACTGACATGCTGATTTGTCCTTGGTCTTACTGCTTAATTTGCAATTAAATTTTTGATTGTTAAACAATTTGATTGCAAAAATTAAAGTTCCAGAACTATGCTAATCATTTAAACATGGGAGAAATCTGATATCCTCTGAAATTTTTAATCTCAGGTGTGAGTGGGTGACTTGTACCTAAGTGGCATAATATGGAATAAATTCTGTTTATAGTATTTTGCTTTCTAAAACATAATTTTGAAATTTTTTGCTTAGAGCCATTAGTAATAAATTCAAAGAAAATACACAGCTGAATATAGATTAATGAATAGAGTAATATATGTGCATCCATCATATGAAAGGTGCTTCCATCATATGAAAAAGTTGTTCATTTTTTTATTCATTATTTATTTTTATTGTGAACAACCATGTGCTTTTGGGTAGTAATTGTTAAATAAGAATGAATTTGTTATGGAGAAAGGTGATTATATGTTTATATGTGTGCTATTGGGAGGATGGTACAGGAAGAAATCAGGAGTAATGCACTTACCCTCACCATTTTTTTAGAGGCAGACATTTAAAAGTATTCTGGGTGCTGTGAATGAGATTCTGAGTCTGGGCATCAGGATTTTATTAAAATCAGCTTTCTCACAGGTTGCTCTTTTGGCTCATTTTCACTGTTTAATTTTTATTTCAAAAAGAAAAAAGTTAGAATTGACATTCAAACCATATCCTTTGAATTGAAAGCCCATTTCCTATCTACAAATGTATCAGGGCTCAGGAAAAAATAATTTGTTCATTCAGTTCCCTTCTGATGGGAATTGATAGAGAGGAGCAGTTTTCATATGTTCCCCTTCCCCAAAATGTAAAATTTAAGCATTAATAATTCTCTTTTGGTGTTGGCACTGGACCATCAGGATCAGATACATTAACTATAGAAACCAGATCACCTTCTTTCAGTAGCCAGAAAATGCAACCTCACCTGAAAACAAAGTCACAAGAGAACTACTTGTAGATGCTGTAGAAGAGAGAGAGGAGGAAAATCCCTACCCAACATTTACCGTTTTTGGTCCCCATGAAGTGAAAGTAGGAAGAAGGGGGTTAATTACAGGGTAGAGGGGAACACTTCTGTGTTGACCTTTGATGAGAACTGCTCCTGCATAAGGCCAGCAATGATAAGGTGGATGCATTCGGTTGTTTTATGTTCTGGGTATCACATAGTTCAGCAAATGATTAAACATTACTTACTAGGCCAAGAAAGAAATGCTTTTAAATTTTCTCTTCCACATAGAGATAAGATAGGATTAGATAAAGCTAGAAAGATTTATTTTAAATGTCTCTTATTTCCATTATTCAGAGTTGTTTATTTCTCCCCCACTTAGTTCTCCTTAACCAGAACTTTATTCTCCAAAGCAGTATTTCTCAACCTGACAATTTTAAGATGTGTGAACTTCAGCCCTAAGAATTCTGCAGCCAGCATGCTCTTGAGGTTGAAAAACACTGCTCTAAAGAAAATGAGAAAAAGAAAAGAGTGGGAGTAATGGCGTAATAAATAGACTTTTGGCTTCTTCTATTGGAAATGTCATCTTCCTCTTCTCCCTGTTGTGGAGCTTTTTCTTTTGAAAAATGGCTTTGGGTGTTTTTTGGTCATGACATTCTAGGAAATAAATACTCAAACTCAAGAGATAGACTATACAAATAATCTCTCCCTCTCTCTCTCTCCCTGCTTCTGTTCCTCACTCCTGTACTTGAAGTAGCTATTCAAGGGACAATATTATGGTCTTCTGTAAGAAATGAATGGGAGTGAAAATATTGGCAGCGAATGATCAGAAATGGGAGATGATCTTGGAGTTTGTGCTTCCAACGCCATTTTGGGGAGTGATGAAACTAATGTTATAGATATAAGGGGTGTCAGTCATGGTATCAAACAAAATATGCAGAGGTGGGCTGCACTTTCAGTGGCGAGGGGTTTGCTGGTTGTGAGCGCTCGCACATGCTGCTTTGGGGGTGAAACGCAGCTTCAAACAGGCAGCTAATTGACTCAGGCAGCTCTGGTGANGCGGGGGGGTGGGGAGTTAGTTATTTAGAGAAAGCATAACACAAGGGCGGGCAGGTGGGGCCAGACAGAGATCACAGCTAGAAGTTTGCCCGAACCTCACCGACCACCCAGCAGCCCACTACTGAAAATATATGTCCCCTTGGCTTTATCCTCAACATTTTCTATTCTCCAGAGCCTCACTAGAAGCTTACAGCATTAGCCATTGTTGAAGTGATATAACATTATTTTTTTAAAAATGTTTTTATCTGCAATAATTTTATTAAAGATTACAGACTATGAAAAATATAAAAAAGAAAGAAAAAGAAAAGTTGAAAAAGAGAAAATGATGAGACTTTCTGTTTAATGATTAATGATTTCTTTAGCTTTATTTCTTAGGAAAGCAACACGTTTGGATTTTTCAGATGAACACTAAAATATAAACCTTATAGGTAGTCCTTAACTTACAACAGTTCATTTAGTGACTGTTCAGTTACAAAGACACTGAAAAAAGTGACATGACATTTTTCATATTTAAGACCTTTGACCTCATGATCATGTGATTTGAAATTCAGATTCTTGGCAACTGACTCATACTTATGACCATTGCTGTGTTGCAAGGTCATGTGATCCCTTCCAACAAGCAAAGCCAATGGGGAAGC
>AZIM01000361.1:330719-345926 GCA_000516915.1 Ophiophagus hannah | reverse complement strand
ATGGAGCAAAGCAGCATGATGCTGCTGGGGTCCAAGCAAGAATAAAGGAAACTCCCCCAACCCAACCAAGGGTCAATTCAGTGACCAATCAGGATTACAGATGTGACCACATGACATGAACTACATTTCCCATGATGCATTAACTATGTTTCCCATGACGCATTCCCTTAAGAGGACAGCTCCCAATTCCCACTTAACTTATACTGTCTGGACAGCACAGTTACTGTTTTTTGAGTCAAGTTTTGCCTAATCTGTACTTGTACTTTTGTTTTTTCTTGCCTAAAACCTTGATTTTCTTCACATTACATTTCATTTTGTTGGATAGGGCCCATTGTTGAAGTCTGTCAAAATCTTTTAAGAATATTGTTTGCTGTAAAATGACTTTCTCTATCCATCCTTTACATAAAGTTTACACAATTTTGTTTTTTCTTGATTTTAACCTATTGAAATTTTGTCTAAAACTAAATAGCTCAGAGAGAAAGCTATATGCCAAGTTTTCAGTAGACAAGACAAAGATATCCAATGTGGGTCAAAAAAAGTCACCACTGTGCTATCAATGCCTTGGTCTTTCTTTACATACATCACCATCTTGACTATACCTGCTTCCTATAGAAATCACTACAATTCCATCTCTTCATCAATTTAATCTGGCCTCCTATTCCAGTACAAAACCAGGTGGGGAAAAATGAATTTCTTTAATTCCATCTGTCTGATAACACACCAGATCACATATTTTATTGCAAATTTCTCTATTAACTGGCACAGTGTTCCCAGTATTGTATTAATACATTAAGTTTTATGGAAGCTTTCTTCTTCTGGGAAGGAATAGGGGCAGCTGAAGGGACAGCTGGCAACAGGAGCAGCCCCCACTGCCCCTTGGACGGCCTCCTTCCCCCAGCATCTCAGTTTGATGCAGATTTAATTGATCCTTGCCTCATAGCAGGAACTTGCTTCAAATTGTATTCATCAACAAATTGCAGCAATTAAAAGAGAGGAGTGGGCTATAGTCCAAGTGGGCTATGAGCAAATGACAGTAATTTGACTGTAATTAGACTTTTGAGGAGAAAAGTAAGGACAAAGAAGAAATTGGCATATTAAAATAGTAGCCTTCCACATATCTTTGTAGCTGGACCAGGCCTCAAATTGATTATTACTAATCTTGAAAGTGAGAACTTAATTTGTGGCATTCAGCTACCTCTTGTTCCATAATTTCTTTTTCAATTTCAAAAATTCATTCTGAACTGCATAAATGACAATAATGAAAACCACAAACTTATGGTTGTCCAGTAATGTGGTGAAGAAGGCAGCAAAAAAATAAAACACAGGAGAAAGAAGTTTGTGTAGTGACGTTGCAATATAGATGTTGCCATTTTGGCTTCAATGCAGTTAGCAAGGACTCTTACAAACACATTGTTTCTTGTTACAATTACATTGTAAAGGGGTTCACCTTTCCAATTGAATAAGCGGCCCACCTGTCCAGGAAACTTCATTGAGGGCAAAAAGCACAATTCCTTAAGAACTCTTCAAGTTTTCTGTTTGGTATGTTATCCTCTACCTCCAAGAGTACAGCTGTAAAGGCAAAGGAAACAGAAGGCTTTTCCCTGGGTAAACAAAATTAGAGTTTAAATTATCTGAAGCAAAAACAGATTTTAAAAAAAAATTGAAAATGAGATTGCCTTTCTTGCTGTATTAGCTGGGCATATATTCAAGCACAGTCATTCTATTCTTTTTCTATAAACATTGCTTTTCCTGATGAGAAGAGGGAAAGGGGAGAGAATAAAGTAGAAAAAGGGGGAAGGAAGTAAAACAAAGGTAGGCCATAAAGAAATTGTCTGGACAGGTTGCAAGGTCGAGGTTTTTTCCAGACACTGCAGCAGCTGTCAAGAGCATCTGTTTCTCCACTTTTCCCACATGACCTTATGTGACCTGGTGAATTGGAAGAACTACAGAGGGAATCCAGACTTTTGTTTTACCAGCAGCCTCTTCAGACAGACAGCTGGGAAGGCATATGAAGAGGAAGGAGGGGAGGGCAAGGCGGTGTTTGTGTGTGTTGATGGTGGTGGGGATAAAAGCCTGTGGCTGATCTCTGAGTTGAAAGCAGCCTGATGCTAATGACACTCCCAATTAAACCTTCCACAGTCATTATTCCAAAAGCCTGTGAGGTCCTCAGCCAATCCTGCTGCACCCTTCATGGGAGGAACAAATTAGTCTTTCACTATTTTTTTTTAATATTTCAGCTTAGGCTTATGAGGCGTATAGGGTAATCAACTCTGAACATGTGTAGACTTTTATATTATTATGTTCACTATTTGTTTATTTATTAGATTTTTATCCCATATTCAGTGTTGGTTAACTTAAACAAATTATATATATTTAATACTCCTGCTTCCTATTTTCCGTACCACAACAACCTGGAGGTGGGTTAAGCTGAGAGAGCGTGATTGAGACACCAGCCAAACTGAGCTGTTAATTGATTGGGGTGTGTGTGTGTGTGTGTGTGTGTGTGTAAAGTCTTTATGTTAATTGGAGTTTCAATAGCAACAACAGTGCAGTTTAGAAGACCATTTTGTCAGGACTTCAAGTTTTCAGTTCTCAGCTGGATTCATAGATCATACAAAATCTTAATTTGTTGCATCTTAGCATAATGTTTTATGTGAATCCAGCTGATGAGATTTATAAACCATGGTTTATTGCTTGGAATAGAAGTGCATCCCTTTAGGCCTTAGGGTTTTCTGTGGTTCCTAAACCCTTACAAGCAGTCCCCTAATACTACAAACATTACTACCACACGTAATGTCTTTTTTTGTTGTTACCCTTCAGATTTATTTTCTATGCCATTATTCTTTTATCTTGGAGGGTTCTTTATGTATTGATTTTGTTCTTAAATGTTTTCAACAATTGTAAACCACCCAGAGTTATTGAATGTCGGTTGGCAATGAAAAATCAGATATTCTGAATAAAAGTAAAAGAAACATTTGCAAGGTCAGAATGAGTATGGGTAAAATATATTCAGAGTGCTTTCTCAAGGCTGGACTTGCATATAGGTAGTCTTCGTTTTACAATAGTGACCATTCGAAGTTACAATGGCACTGAAAAAAGTGACTTAGGACTGTTATTCACAATTACAACCATTGCAGCATCCCCATGCTCATGTGATCAAAATTTGGATGCTTGGCAACTGGTTCATATTTAGGATAATTGCAATGGGATCATGTGGTTATCTTTTGTGACCTTCTGAAAAGCAAAGTCAACGGAGAAACTAGGTTCACTTAACAACTGTGATACTAACTTAACAACTGCAGTGATTCATTTAACAACTATAGCAAGAAAGATTGTGAAATGGGGCAAAATTCACTTAACAACTGTCTCACTTAGCAATAGGAATTTTGGGCTCAGTTGAGGACTGCCAGTACTTGCTTTGTTCATTAGCTGAAAACAAAACTGTTTTATTTACAATATATCAAATACTTCTGCCAATCCTAATTTCTAAAAGGGAGACCTTTTACATTCTTCTGGAAGGTTAAGGCTTATGTCAAATTATTAGCAATACATTTGAATAAAGCAAATTTAAAATACAAGAAACCCCATGTTAGTTAGCCAGTGCAATAGTAATACAAGTATCTTGTATTACTATTGCAAGGATCACAAATTTTATCCTACATCGTCCTTAGTTGGGAGGTTGAGCCTCAACTTTAATATCACATATTGTTTGGCCTTCAGGTTCCTAAACATCATCGAATTCTTAGGTGCCCAAGGGATTTTGTGATTGGGATTTCCTATCCCATATTTAAAAGCATCTGAATATTCAGTTACATGCTCTTCAGATGAGAGCAAAATTTGAAGACAACAACAGGAAATTAAAAAGAGAAGAACCTGCTGACAGTTATCATTGAGTGAAAGAACAGCGTGGCCAGGCTCCCATTGTGGGCATGTAGAATTTAAGAGAAGACACTCTGGTTCAAAGAAAAGGCAGCCGACAGCTACCGAAAGTCTTGGGAAATACCAGAGAGCAGCCACTCCCTCACAGTATTGGTTTGTAAAGGCCAAACTTGAAACAGTAGATTTAATAACTATCTGAACCAGGCCATTATTTCTCTCTTGCAAATGATCTATGTTAATGAAGCAAGTAATAGAAGCATGTTATCTTATTTATAAAATTGCCCCCCCCCCTTTTTTTTTAAAAACAATCCTAAATATTACATTCTCTGCAGAAGGCTCTAATGGTAGAAAAGATGGAAGAAAAGAGGAAAGGAGGACCAACAGCAAGCAAGATAGACTTATTACATTAGTGTAAATGCACTATTGGAAAACCTGAATGGCCATATTAGGGACATCATTATGAAGAAAATCTATTTTATAGTATATGGTAGCTGTCAGTCAACAATGACTTGATGGCACATAATCAATTAATTGACTAATTGTAACATGTGAACCAAAGGAAATATAGTTCTTTGTTTTTAAGCTCAAGTACTCCTGCAGTATGGCCCCAAAACCACTTCCACATTTTTGTCCTTTGTTAAACCCATGTATTTACAACATATGTTAGCCCTATTCCCACAACACTTTATATTCAGTCAGCTAGGAACCCACTCAAATCTTCTTACTGGCAGTGCACACACATCTAACTGAATTAAAAATCATAATCTTGGTAACAGAAATTTCCCACCCTGTTTTCCAATAAGTGCATAATATCTCATGGCATAAGGAGAATTTGCCATTTTGTCTCTTGTTCCTTCCCATTAACCAAGCAGGCTGAAATCTATATTTGGGTGGTGTCCTCTATGCTGCAAGTCTTCACCATGAATTTTGTAATAGAGAGACTTGCTTTTTCAGCAGCACTTTCTCTGAAACTCTTCTTCTCTGAAAGACTGATATGCAAAGTAGATGATTCAGATATTAGATTTGCCTTTAGATATAGCTTGTGGAGTAGCAGTGTGATTAGTGTGGGTGTAAGGAGTGTATTTGTGCCTGACAATTGGAAGAGTGATAAGATTGCTTTCCTATGCAAAGGAAAAAATAAAATACAAAAACTATAACATTAGTTTATTCAAAAGGAAAACAAAATCCACAGTGCAGTTTTATATTGGGCATTATTTTGCTTTCCATGTATTGCTGAGAATTTTATGAACTTTAGAATTCATAAATTCTATGAATTTATGAATTTTATGAACTTTATAGAATTCTGTGTATAATGTGCGGATATGTAATACTTAATTCATTCAAACAGAGTTATAACACAAAACACCAAAATATTTTTTAAAAAGGGCAAAAGAAGATAAAACACAAAAAACATTAGAAGGAAGTGCCTTTAAAAAAGGCTAACACATATGCGCATAATATCCTCCCTAGTTGAATGCTGATTAATATAATACAACAATGTTAGTTATTGCAAAACAGGCCAAAATAATTTTAAACTACTACATCTGGTTATAAATTATTAGCCTGTTATCTGTAAACTATATTAATAACAAAATAGTTTAAAAGGAAAAGTAATAATAACAAAAATATATAAAGTAATAAAATTATGAATAAAAGAAAAACAAGATTAAAATTCCAAAACACCAAGCACCAATTATATGATGTCCTCTTGGCTACTTAGGATATTGATGGATAAATGTGTAAAGAATAGTTGTTATGTTGAGGACTGTATGTGGGTGGACCTTGGGATGAGATTGCTAGCAAACAGCTGAAGAAAAGTAGATGAATCTATGTACCTTTGCAGAATGTTTACTAAAGATGGGGAAATGGAAATATCTTAAAATCTGCAAATGCTAGTACAGATGTCATGAGCAGTGGTAATCAGGTCCTCAGGAAAAAAGAGATAAGAAGATTGAAAAATAGTGTGTGTAGAGTATAGGGATATGGATAAAGCAAGGATGGTTTACAAACATAAAAATGTTTGGAGAGTTGCAATCAATAGTTTAAACTAGATTTATATATAATTCTTTTTTTTTACATCTTTAATTTATATTGTCTACTGTTTATAGCTTTTCTTCATTTTCCATGTTACCCACCCTGAAGGGGAATAGCTAGATAAGCAGGGGTGGGCTTAAAATTTTTTAGCAAAGGGTTCTCTGCCTGGTTGCTGAGTGGGTATGGCCATTGTTGGATACTGCCGGAATGAAGATGCAAAGCCAGGGATCTGTACACAGGTTTAATTTGGTAAGTATAGCAACACACAAAAGATGGTAATGGCTGGTGGGCAGCCCTTATATAGAGGCTGCCTGCCATGCTGTTACCCAATCACTTTATTTGTATTTCCCACGCTAGTCACGAAAGCTATTACATGTCCACGCCTGCGTGGACACAATACCCTTCACCATCCTGCTGGAATTTTAATTATTGTCAGTTACAGTCATATTCTCTTAAGTATGCAGGTTGTCTGTGGTTCTGAGTCAACCTTCGGTCCTCCTCGGTTCTGGGTTGCTCGTCCGTCTCATTGGTGTCACCTTGTCTTGTTTCAGGGTCATTGGATGTCTCTCTCTGGATTTCTGCCAGTGAAGCATTCACGATAGGTGTCATCTCAGGCGCTGCGCTCGCCTTTTCAGGTACGTCCCTGTCCTTGTCCCCCTGTGATTCGGTGTCCTCCAACTTGCTCTCGGCCTGTCATTTGTGGTCTCTCTGCAGCTGGTCAATGTGTCTGCACTACACCTTACCGTCCCTGAGTTCCACACGATACGACCGGGGCCCGTAACTTCCAATATATGGCCAGGTATCCAAATTGGTTTTCCCACATAGTTCCTTGCATACACCCTATCACCTTGCTGGAATCTTCTGACCTTGTCATCCTCTCATCATTGAATGTCTGTCCCATAGTCGGGGTGTACTCTATCCAGGTGTGTTCTCCCCATTAATAGTTCCACCGGGCTCCTGCCTGTGGCCACGCACGGTGTGACGTGCTGGATTAAGTATTTCTCTAGTTTCTCTTATATATTCCCTTGCTCCATTCTTGTGAGGGCCTCCTTTGCCATGAGCACAATCCTCTCTGCTTGGCCATTTCCTGGAGGTGAAATGGAGTGGTGAGTGCATGGCGGATGCCTTTGTTCACCAGGAATATCTCTAATGGCCTTGCCGTGAACTGTGGCCCGTTGTCAGAGACCAACACATCTAGCAGGCCATGGGTTGTGAACAGTCTAGGTGGTGGCATCTGTGGTTGTTGTGCTCATGACAGCTACTTCTAGCCACTTTGAGTATGCATTGAGGATGATTAGGAAGAATTTCCTTTATACTGGTCAAGCAAAATTGACGTGTATCCTAGGAATCTCCCATTCTCGTGGCAGCGCGATGGGGGGGTGGGGTGACAGTCGCGTCTCTTGGCAGAACTTGCAGCAGGCCACCCACTGTTCAATATCTTTGTCCAGTGATGGCCACCGCAGGTAACTGCAAGCTAGTGCCTTCATCTGAACGATCCCAGGGTGGCCTTCATGTAGTGTCTGTAGCAACGGTTCTTTTAGTTTTGGGGGGTATCACTATGCAACTCCCCCACAGTAGGCAACCTTTCTGTACAGATAGTTCATGTTGCCTCACCTTGAATGGCCTAAATTCTGTGCTTGTTGGTTCATTTGGCCACTCCCTTCACACCCAGTTTAGTACACTTGTTATTGTTGGGTCTTCCTTAGGCTTTCTGGCTACTTCGGTGGCCATGATCAGTCCCATTTGCAGTGTCTCTACTAGCAGTACTGTTGCTATTGGTGCTGGGTCTTCTACTTGTTTAGACAATGGGCATCTGCTAAACGTGTCTGTGTGGCTTATGCTTGCGCCCGGGCGATCTGTGACCTTATATTGATAGGCTGCTAGGAATTCTGTCCGCCGAATCATGCGTGGGGACAGAACTTGTGGTGTCTGACAGTCCCCTGCGAGGAGGCCCAATAGTATTTGTGGTCTGTTAAAAGCTCGAATTTTCACCCATAAACATACTTGTGGAACTTTTTTATTCCTGTGACAGCAGCTAACGCCTCCTTATCGAGCTGGCTGTAATTTCTCTCCACTCCGGATAGTGTTCTTGAAAAAAATGTGACTGGTGCCTCCTTTCCATCTGGAAACTTGTGGCTTAGTACGGCTCCAATTCTGTACGGTGAGGCATCACATGTCAGTGTCAAGGGCAGGGTCTCATTGTACTGTACCAGTACACTGTCTGATGTGATTAGGTTCTTGAATTGTTTGAAGGCCATTGCTTCCTTCTGGCCCCAGGCCCATGATGTTTTCTTGTCTAGTAGCCTATGCAATGGTTCTGCAATGGATGCCTTTTGTTTGAGGAACACGCTGTAGAAGTTTAAGAGCCCTAGTAAGGCTTGGAGCTCCATTCTGTTTGTGGGCATTGGAGCTGCTTTAACTGCCTGTGTCTTCTCCTCGATTGGCTGTAGACCAGCTGCATTGATGAGGTAGCCTAGGAATTCCACTTGTTCCATGGCTACCAGGCACTTCTCCTTTTTTACCTTGAGTCCCACCTGTTGGAACTTCTTGAGTACTGCCCGCAATCATTCAAATAGTTCTGGTTTGTTTGCAGCGGAGATCAGGATGTTGTCAAAGTACGGGATGACTCCAGGGATTCCATGCAACATCCTCTCCATTGCACTTTGGAAAAGTCTGGGGGCAACACTCACCCTGAACTGTAGTCATCTACACTGGAAAGCCCCCCAGTGTGTGATGATCATCTGGGCCTCAGCTGTCTCGTCATCCACGGGGAGTTGCTGGTAGGCCTGGGCATGGTCAAGTTTTGTGAAGATCTTGCCACCTTCCAACAAGTGTAATAGGTGTTGTACCACCGGGACGGGGTATGCTCTCTGCTGTAGCGCTATATTTATTGTGCATTTGTAATCCGCACAAATCTGTATTGACCCACCAGGCTTCATAGGCATCACAGTTGGGGTCTCCCACTGTGCATGATCTACCTGTTCTAGGACTCCTTGCTGGACTAATTTGTCCAGCTGCTCATCGATCTTGGGCTTCAATGCAAATGGCACCTGTCTAGGTTTCAGTCTGAAGGGTGCCACTTGTGGGTCTAGGCTCAATGATATTGGCTTGCCTTTGTATTCCCCCAATACACCATCGAACACATCTGTGAACTCTTTACTCAAGTCCTTGGCCATCTCTGTGATTGTTGCATGGATACCCATAACTCCCAGCCCTAGGGATGCAAACCAGTCCAGTCCTAACAGGCTAGGCAAGATCCCTTGACTACTACTAATGGTAGGTATCCTGCAAACTGTCCATACTTTATGAAGAATTGGCCACTGCCTGCAATGGGAATGTTGTTTCCCTGGTAGTCCCGGAGTCTCACGCGGCTGGGCTTGAGTTTCTGTTGCTTCTTCTTTTCCATGATTTTTTCTAATGTGGCTCACAATATGATGGTTGTGGCTGACCCAGTGTCTACCTCCATTCTGCATGGTGCCCCCTCGATGCTAATGATCATGTATTTTCTTGTGTGGAAGGCTCCCGGATTGGTGGCTAACTATTTCCACAGGTCGCGGGTCTGTGCGAATGGTGAAACAGTCCTCTTCTCTGTTCCTCCATTTTTGTTTCCACTGTGTGGATGGCCTGAGCTATCTTTTTCGGTATTAGTAGGGGTTGCTTTGGGAAAAGCTGCAGGGCAGACGTCTGCTAAATGTCCTTTTTTTCCTCACCGCCTGGAGACCATGTTCTTATCCAGCATGCCACTCTTGGGTGGTTTCCCCCACACCCCATGCACTGGGCTACCTTCTGTTCTACTTCTCGGTCATGCCTTAGGGGGCTGCTGCTCTCATTCTATGCTCATCTTCCTCATTGTCTTCTTTGCCCTCATCTCCCTTAATGTCCTCGGTTTCCTCATGATGGACCATGGCACCTTGCCTGCCAATTCTTGGACTGTTATATTTTCATGTTTGGATTTCTTCCAAGGATCTGCCAGACTGCTCTGTGGTGACCACCTCGTCTAGGGCTTCCTGTAGTGTTCGGGTGGCCCTGGCAAGTAGGCCCCTTTGTAGTCTTTTATCTCTCACACCGCTCACTAACCGGTCTTGGAGAGCCTCATCCAGGTCATGGAAATCACAATACAAGGCAACGTTTCAGAGCACGGACATATAACAGCTTATGGACTTACCCTTCACTTGGTCTCTCCAGTAAAATGCATGGTTCTGTGGGCGTGGCTTGGTGGGCATGGCAGGGGAAAGATACTTTAAAATCTCCAGTCAGAGATAGTATTTGCCAGTTCTCCAAACTACTCAAAACTTCCACTACCAGTTCTCCAGAACTGGTCAGAACTTGCTGAATACCACCTCTGCTCCCCAGGCTCCGGAGGCTCTCTGGAAGCCAGAAAGGGGCCATTTACAGCCTTCCTCAACTTCCAGGAGGCCTGTTTTTCACCCTCCCCAAGTCTCCATGCACGCCCTACACTTACCTGCATCCAAAACGGGCCGTGTGGGGACTCCTGGGAGAGACGGGATGGGGTGGGCAGGGCCAGCCAGGAGTGGGATTTCAGAGTTCTCTGAACTACACAGAATCTTAGCTAGGGGCTCTCCAGAACTCCTGTGAATCCCCAGCAGTCCACCCCTGTAGATAAGTATGTGTATACTGTATGTAAGTCCTTCTACAACATAGTTGAGCTATAGAATTAGTCTTTGGGAATTTGTGGGTGGGGATGTTTTAAGTCAGTTTGACTCTGGTGACTTCCTGAAAAGGTTGATGAAATACTCTTTGCAAGGTTTCAGAAGTGATTGCCATTGTCTCCTTGCTAGGGCTAAGAGAGTGACTGGCCCAGTGTGACCCAGCAGGCTGTTTGCGAAAGGCGGGACTAGAATGTGCCTAGCCAATACACCAAATTGGCTCTCTGGAGTTAATCTATCTCCAGATATAACTGTATCTGTTTAGGGCTCCATATAATTCTGACTGGGTCAATTAATCTTTTTTGTTTCACAATAATGTGGAAATTGATTTAAATAAGTGCATTTTGAAAAAAGGGCTCAAAATAAAATCCCAGTGATACATTATTTATTACAAGATGTATTGTGTTATTGTTAATGTTATTATTGTTATTGTTATTATTATTATTGATACATATATAGCACCAATTTAATCTGGTGGGCTAGTAATTCTGTTTTAACCTAACCTATCTCACAAACTTGCTGTTTTGGGAAAATAGGAAGGAATATTAATATATTTGCCACCTTGAGTTATTTATAAAAAGAATAAAGCTGGATATAAATAAATAAATAAATGTTACAAACAAGTTAAAAGATCTCTGTAACAAGAACAAACCACATACAGATATTCAATTTAAAAGTAGTATATTTATTGAATCTAATTTCAATTAAAAGCTCATGTAAACATCAATTAATTTGTTTTTGTTATTTTTTTCTGCTCTAACTTTTACCATCCTGTTTACTGCAATTGAAAGCTTACCTTTTTTTGGTCTTTAGTGGTTTGTTCAAAATAAAAGTATTGCCCAATGGCTTGTTTTGAGTTCTTTGAAGTGTTACCAGAAAAATAAATTAAAAAATCTGCAGCTGTCGGCAGATAAAACTATACAGTACAGCACAACAGGAATGGAAATAAATCTGATCAAGTAATAGTAAAAGATACAGCTGCAGAAGTTGAAATCTATGCAATTTTATTCTTCATAAGCTCTAAGTTGTCTCAAGACTATATTTTGAATTAATTATAACAGGACAAGAATTCTTCCTCTAGAAGGAGAACTATGGTTTAACTTTTTTTCCCTTAAGTTTGGATTCTTTTTAAGAATCCACTCTTCATTAATGCCTTTCCTGCCATTTCCTCATCACCACACCTCCAGTTGATATCCTGAAATATGTTGTTTGCAGTTCAGGGGAAAAAACGTTTGTGCCTTGCTCAGAAACTCAAGTCAATTTTCTCTTTGTTCAGAAAGGAAGAGGCAATTCTAATTTTCTCATTTAAAAGGAATTCGCAATGGGTAGTGGCTTCAACTGGTTACGGATTCTATGGTGCTTTAGGGACCATGTCACAACAGAATGAAAGGTTTTTCTTTCTTTCCCTTTCTAGTCTTCTGTTGTTTTTGTTGTAGTTATGGAAAAACTGAAGCTCTCTGTAACTCTATGGATACAAAAAAAAGTGACAGGACAGGAATGCTTATTGCTCATTCCTGTTTGTTTTAATTATTGAAAATATTGAATAGAGATATAAGACATGTTGCAAGAATTGTGGGAGTAAAGATTTAAAAAGAAACATATTCAGTAAGTTAAGGGCATTTGCAGATGACTTCATTTTGATCCTGAATAAAACTACCAAGCTTGAGCAGGTACAACTCTCCTTTTAGAAAGGAAACAATGATTGGATATTTTGATTACTAAGTCAATTAATTCAAAATATAGATTTCTTACAATACTAAGAATGTCAAGTTTTCATCTGACCCCATTTCTTGTATCAGGAACATCAATGAGGGTGAGGGGCAAAAAAACAAGATTGCAGCCATGACCATGTAATCAAAGTTCTACCCCCTTTTTTATATTCTTTATTTTGCATTTAACAAAGGGGGTAGAGATTGTAGTGGCTGCCATCTTGACTTTTTTGAACCCTCTTGCTAACATTTCTGTTTCCTTTAGTGGGAGGATCCATACAAAATGAAGAACATAAAAAAGAGAGTAGAACTAGATCATATAGCCATGGCTGCCATCTTGGCTTTTATGAACTTTCCATTGATGTCCCTGATACAGGAATGGGGGTCAGGTGAACATTTGATAATCTTAATACTGTAAGCAATCCATATTCCAGTAATTAACTGACGTAATAATTAAATTACCCAATCTTTGCTTGCTTTCTAAACTCAAGCTTGGTAGTTTTATTCTTCAATAGAAAAACTTTCTTAAGTATTTCAGCCATTAATGCCTTGTTTGTAGTTAAGAGGATAACATTGTTCAGATAATCCTCAAGATATAATTACAATGAACCCAAAATTTCCATTCCTAAGCAAGACAGGTGTATTGTGCCCCGTTTTATAACCTTTTTTTGCCATGGTTATTAAGCAAATCACTGCAGCTGTTAAGTAAATCATGTTGCTGTTAAGTGAACCTAGCTTCTTTCATTGACTTTGCTTGTAAGAAACAAGCTGAGAGGGTTTCAAATAATGATCACATGTCACCAGGTCACTACAACTCTCATAAATGCATGCCAGTTATCAAGTGCACAAATTCTGACCATGCTGAAAAAATCATAAATTTGAAAATAAGTCATGTAACTGTTTTTCAATGCCATTGTAACTTCGATCACTAAATGAATTGTTGTAAGTTGAGAGCTACCTGTATATTGCATATTGCATTTTTATGTCATTTATTATATTTACAGATATGTGTATTTATTAGGCTTTTCTTCTAAAAACTTAAGGTAGCATAAATGGAACTTAACTTCCCTCTATCTTGTCACAATAACTACGATTGAGCTGAGAGAATGCTGACTTCACACAATACTTTTAAGCTGAAATGTGGTTATCTTGTTTGTGATTTAGCTGTATGAGTCAGTACTATCCATAAAACTGAATGAATTTGGTAAACCATGCCTGTTACGCCAACTGAATGAGTTGTCCAAATGCCTAGCCTTCTCCAGTAACCATACCCAAATTATCCAGGAGTTTGATTTTTTTTCAAGTCTTAATTCAACATCTTAACCATACATCACACTATCTATGTGTTACTATTCTGCCAGGCTTGTTTGCTTCATAAAACTCACTTTTACATGATTATCTACATTAGAATTGATTCAATTAATTTAATTTTCTGGATTCACTTGACATCCAGCACCGTAAACAGTTCCTATGGGTTGAAAACACACATTAATCTAAGATGTAATTGGATAATTAGCTATGTTCTGAGAATACAGCCTATGCATTAAAACTGCACTTCTTCTGGTCAATACTTTATGACTGTGCCTGTGTAATGCAAGCAGTCACTGTTCAAATATGCAACAAGTGGCTTCTGAGGTAACTCCATAGGTTAAAATTTCCTTCCTTGCAAGTGGGAAGACTGCTGGTAATGGCATACGAAACTATAATTAACACGTGCAGCTGCATTCCTGCATCCTGCTCATCTTTCTCCATGTCTGACAGAGGAGCATATATCTTTCTCACCACCTCCTGCCATTCTTGCCTGAGCAACTTTCACCTGATAGCATCCCACTAATTAAGTCTCCTCCTTGACACTGGGGTAAGGAAGTCTCTTTGGAAATGTGAGGTACCAATTAGGGGTTAGGCTAGAGCAGGGTTAGGAAACAGGGGAAATATGGAGATCCAGTTGGCTTCTGAGACTCTACAATGTTTCCACACATAACTTTGAAATTAGACTGTGTGAGAGAAGTTGTGTGTGGTTATAGCAGCAATAGTAGCATGCTTCATGTCTCCCGATCGTTCTCTTGCCAGAAGGTTTTGAAAAAAGCTTTTGCTGTTTCTAACGCAGGAATCTGAAAGATTTGGTTGGACTGATGAATTATCAAACACTTCAAGAAGGAACATAACACTAAGAAAGGATGGCAAGACCTTTCCATCTTCCCTTCCTACTTAGCTGCACATTTGCAAAAGAGGCATTTCCTGTAACAGTTCTTCTAAATTCATGGTAGATGCAGAGCCTGCTTGTACCAACCTCTGCCCTTGGAGAGACACAGTTGATAACACCTTGTTAGCAACACCCACAGCTCATCTCAAGCTCCAAGTTTCAACCACACATACACAAACACTCCCTGAGAGGAGATGCAAGTCTGATATAAGGAAACCTGAAGATTGTTGCAAATCACTACCATCTCAACAGGAAGCCTTATGTTTCTTGCATACCAAGGATGCTGGCAGGTTACTCTGATTACCAAATTTGGTGCTTAGAGGTACTCTTCCTCTTCCCTGCAACCTTTCCAAAGCTGGTGGCAATCAGATGTGATGAGTTCCCAAGCTGCAAAATTCCCAATGATCTGGACAACACTAGGATGAGATGCTGCTTTGCTGTTATTTTACATAAGCTTTAGTATATCCTGCTCTCCTTTCTGCCCTTAAGCCTGGTCCCCGGGTGAGAGCAAGGGGACTAGACTTATGGCCTGGAAGACCTTGGCATCTCCGCCTGGCTGTGAGAGAACCGGCGGTATTGGATGGGACCAAACTGGTTTGGACTTGAGACCTCCTTTTAGAGCTACCCATTTTCCATCATGGTTNNNNAACTAACCCTCACATTCTCTTTCCTGTGGTTTGCTGTGACTGGTCGCTACTATTATCATCCTGCGATC
>AZIM01000361.1:288568-326393 GCA_000516915.1 Ophiophagus hannah | reverse complement strand
CGGCAGCATTCTGCACCAGCTGCAACCTCCGGNNNACATGCAAGGGCAGTCCCATGTAGAGAGTTCTGAATGTGACTGAATGTTCCTTCCTTCAAAAAGAAAACTTGCAGATGGAGGGAAGTGTTCCACCCCAGATTTCTCCCTGACATGATACTGTTCTCTAATCAATGATTGAATGTTGTTGGGTTTGTCATGACGTTTTTTATACGGAAGGGGGGAAAATAATTCACCAATACCTCCATCTTTAGTTTTTCTTACTACATTCCACATACAGAACTCCACTTCTAGTTAGAAATTCCTTCTTCTATTTTGAAGAAGCAGTTTCATTCATGAAACAGGCTGCCCTGCAGCCCCCTTCCCATTACTGCAGGACAACATGGATATGGGTGGAGATTGAAGATGGAAGGCAGTTGCTTTTGGATTGTTCCGACCTAAGAAATTAATTAAGAAAAAAATACTTTGTAGTTAATTTTCCCTCCACATGGCTGAACTCAGCATTCCTTCTGCCCTACATAAGCTACCTGGGGCTTCTTTTCACCAGGATTCAATAAACAGACCCGTTTTGTTTTGTTTTTTTATACCAAAGCCCATAGTGCTAGGATTGAGAAGTCACTTAAGTATAGAGCAGAGCATGCTAGAGCTCATGCAGAATGTTACCAATTGCAAAGTAACAGCCAGATAACTATGTCTCCCACATCTATTTAAAAATAAAATAATTCACCCATCCACACTTGCAAATCAAAATTTTGAATTGCTAGGTATTAATAGCTAATAGCTGTGATTTAAGAAATCTGAGGTTGATGAACATAGCTCGGCGCTTTAAAAAAACAAATGTTTCCTTATATGGACAGTCTTAGATTTCAAAGCTGTTTTCCAAGATACATCTATCTCCCTACCTGCACTAGAAAGCATGTGAAGGCAGCACTTTAGCATTGAACCGATTGCATACCAGAGATTGAACATCTGCACGGGAGAATCATGAGTCAACAAGGCTAATCCTGGGAGTGGTGCCACAGCATGCTGGATTTGGAAAGGACTTATATAAGTGTTCTGGGGCAAGATTAAACCCATTGCCCTCAATTCTCTTATGATTCAGCTACTGCTTCCCATCCCACCTCTGTCATTTGAGCATTGCAAGGCAGCGCCTGCCTGGGCAATCATCTGAAATATACTTTCTTTCCTATATTTGCCCCAAGGAGAAAGCACCTATGCTATGGGAGGATGCTACCAAGTTCAGAACCAAGCCTTTGACTATCTGACAGCAAAATTTTAAGGCATTTAGTTTTGAAAATTTGAGAATTCTTTTTAAAAGTATACTACATAGTGCTAGGTACATTCTTCCTCTTCCTGAAGCATTATTATTCATAAATTACCTCTCATTTTCATAGAATATGCTCTTTAGGCAAAACCTGCACAAAAATTCCTTTTGGTTAAAAATCAAACAGAACTGTGAACAGAAGAGTTGCTCTGGGCTGTCCTTAAATTACAAACCCGAAACCACTTCATAGCTATTGGTGTGGTGCAGTATCAGAAAGACAGGTGTAGCAGTTTCTTGAATCATACCCACAAAAACTGTGGTACTGTACTATCACTCCCATCTTTGTACATGACATCAGCTCAGTGGTTGAGAGATGCAAGCTATAACACAAAATGGTTTCAGGATGCTAATTTGGAAAAGTCAGGGAATCAGTAACACAAAGGGCTTCATTTGAACTGGGGTTTTCTTAGAACCTGTTTTAATAATGTCACATTGCAGTCCTCCAGTAAGGAAAAAGGAATACACACATCAAGAGAAAACCAAGTAGCTGTCACTTCACCATTGTATCAATCACAATTGTTTTTCCTTACAGAGCTGGAACTAAGGGTTAAATTACTAATTTTTAAATGAATGTATCAGTAGCCTTCTTAATGTTTTTTTAACTTCAGGTTAGGAGCATACAAGGGCATCTCATTTTGAAAGTCGATTATCTCAACAGGTTACTTCTAGCATTTTGAAATTCTTTGAAAACAGAAGTCTTTTCCTGCACTGTTCTGTTCTCTCATGTCCACAAATGAAGTCTCTAAAAGTAAATGGAAAAGGTATATATAACTTTGGACAGGAGAATTAAGTATTTTAAAATATATATTCATGAGTCCTTGTGGGCTTCATTCCAGCAGGAATGTAATGGGGGTATTTGAAAAAGATGTTTACTGAAAGATTTCTCCCACTCACTAACCATTTCAAAGTTAATTCCATCTTTGATATGTTAAAGCTAAAAAAAACCATATAATTTTCAGCCTACAACAATGTTATCCAACATATTTGGGAGGGTATCAACTTAGAAAAATCTGCTATAAACTAGGCAATAATTTCAGCTGAAGCCAAATAACAATCCAGCAAGAATTGGATTGAAGGAAAGAATTGGAGCCAGAGGTTAAACTGCCACTACAGACTGCAAAAAATGTGTAATATATGCCTGATTTAAAATGAAAAAGCACAAATGTTAATTCTGTATCCATCAGCAAAACAACTCTTATTTTTGACGATGTAAAACACTTAATCTAAATAATGAATTAATGTTATCTTCACTATAAACATAGATGTTTTTGAAAAATACATCTGGAAAGTGATGTTTCTACCAGTTGCATTAGTAGAATTGCATCAAGCAATTGTGTTCGATAATTGTACTAGATGGTACATTTCTTTTGGTCTCAAAACAGATCATGTAAAAATTTTACTTGATCTGACTGATGGAAGCTAGAACTACTGGGAGCACAATTTTACCTAAGGACCTTGCTCCCGTTGCCCTTCAGCCTAGATATGAGTTAGTTGTCTGACTGGAGTGATTATATGCTTAGAAAAATATTATACTTATGTTCAATTTTGTCTACCAAAGCAAAGGAAATTTAAAGATAAATAGAAAAAGATTTAAAAAAAACTCACAGCATAAAATCACACTGAAAATAATTTATTAATCATAGGCAATTGCATTTTATTCCTGTAACAATCTTTGCTTTTTAAAATTATTCTTTACTGGAACCTAGTAACCTAGGACTTGAAAATTTCATTTGGAAGTACTGCCTCAATTCAAACTCTTGTCAAAGTATAAGCCAAGTGCCAAATCTAGACTTCTGGTAGTTGTGCTTGGAAGTGGGAAGTATTATCAGAAAAGAAACACCTGCCACTCATGGTCATCTCATTTCATGAACCGCTCTGTCCCTTTACCTTTCTCTCCAATCATAACATTCAAAGCCAATTCATCCTCTCAGGCAAAGGTATATCCAATACTTTATTTCTAAAATGAACTATGCCAAAGCTTTAGCCTATCTGGGAATAAGGCATACTCTGTTCTTAAGGAGATGGGGGAGTTAGTTGGCTGTTTTATTTAAAAAAAAAGAAGAAGTAGAGACTGCCATCATTAGAAAAAGTGAAGGATCCAAGAAAATATAAACAGTTTCAGCTGCCTTTTCCTCATTCTTCTTGCTCATGTAATCTGCAAATGCTGAGAAGAGTAAATGATGACATCTATAGTGCCTTGAGGTCCAGCAGGGCTTTGCTGAAGGTGAAATGCTACTGGTCTTTCCAAGAAATACCATCTGATGCTTGCTTTTTCCCAAAGAACCTGGTAGCTCCTCCTCACTCCAGTTGCCTGATTAATATATTGAAGATGACAAAAATGCCTTGCTTAGGCCCACAAACAATTTGTTTAATAATTTAAGTTATGCTTTATGTAAAAAACAAGAGCCTTTGAAGAGTCAAAGGAGATATTTTTTAAAGGTAAACTTAAGTATGAAGGGTTTGCTGAACTCATAGAGCACAATCCATTACTTTGAAAAAAGTTTATCCCTCCCCAGTCTGGACAGATACTCATCCTCTTTAGGGTAAGAGGAAAGTAGACATGATAAATGTTTAGATATTAAACAACCCTTTAGTCCAATAATTAAAAACCACTAAGGAAGAAACTGAAGACTTGGTTCATTAATTGCCATGAATCATGCTTGGAATGATTACTAACTTTTGTCCAGGTGGAAACATTGTATCTCAGCACTTCTTACCATTGCGAAGGAGTTTTTTGCGTTTAAGAATCATTTCATACAGTTTTTCCAGAGCTGGCTGAAGGCCTAGTCCACTAATGGCACTGCAACCTTGGATGTGGCTCAGCGTTGAAGTATATAGTTCATGTAAGCCAAGATGCTTCTCCACCTCAGCTACAGAGAGTGCGTGCGCCACATCCTGTTTGTTGGCCAGCACAAGCACAGGAATTCCCTGATTGTCTGAGGAGTGTGCAATTTTGTGCAATTCAACTCGAGCCTCTTCCAAACGTTCAACCTCTGCTGAGTCGACTACAAAAACAACCCCATCTGTTCGGCGCATGTAGGATTTCCAGAGAGGACGCAGTTTTTCCTGGCCACCCACATCCCATACTTGGAAAGTGATGATGCGAGAGGTTCCCAGTGGCACTCGGATCTTCTCCATGTTGAAACCCTTGGTTGGTGCACTCTTGATAAACTCCTGAAACTTCAGACGGTAAAGCAGAGATGTTTTGCCAGCTGCATCTAATCCAACTACGACCACATGCAGAGCCTGCAAGTGAGGCAGGAATGGAGGCACAGGTGCCAACTGATTCCCCATAGTCATTGAATTGACACCAAATCTTGAAAAGCACCAATTGATGATCACTGCTCACGGCAGCTAAGAAATTGTGACAAGAGTCAGAGTTAATACTTAATTTAAACCCATGAAAGCATACAATATTTGTATTGAGCTAGCTATGCATGGATCATGTCTAAAGATGTTTCATCTTCATCATCCTAGCATTTGCCACATATACAGGGTCCATTTTTTGGATACTAAGAACAAAACTGATGTAGTTTTTCTTCAGTACCTATATCATGTATTCTTCACATATCCAAAATAAATCTAAATTAATAGAACTCTCAAATTTCATAAGCCAAACTTTATATTGTTCTGACATATAATAAAGGAACCCGCCTACATAATAGCTATTAAGGCATTCTTTGCAGCAGACAAGATTCTGCAGATTCTGTTGCCAATTCTTGGTGTAGTCTAGACTATTCCTAAAGTAAGATCCCTCATTAAAATCCACATTAAATAATCTTCTGATATCCAAAGCTTGTACTTTTTTTTCTGAGTTAGCCTAATAAAATTATTAGGCTAAAACAAAATTTAGACCGTATGTCATGATTAATCTTTATTTTTGTATTATAAATTTTTTCCCATTTATTTAAAATATTTATATATATACCATTTTTTCACAAATAAAATGTGTTCTTGCATCTTTCATTCTAACAAATGCAGGTTAAATCCGTTCTGATCGAATGGACTTATGAAAAATGTTATTATTACAGTATATAAAATTTCATGAATTAAATTTAATCCAAATAGGCTTTAGTATATGTAGTAAAATGTAATTAGGGTACCAGAAGGAATTTTGCTTTATTACTCTAAAGGACAAACAATATCTCCCAATCCACATAAAAGCCAGAAGATAGATAATGATCAGCCAGAATTAAGTAATATCCCCTCCCCAATTTTGTGTAACTTGTACCTGAAAACAGGATTCAATTTTCACCAAGAATTTTCCAGTCAGTCTTCAAAGTGCTATCGATTACAAGCAGGCACAAAATTTCCTATAAAACAAGGCTGTATCATGCTTTCTAATGTGACAGCCACTGTATTATTGTTCTTTATATATATAGTAGGAAAGGATATTTGTTTATAATCAGAAGAGTAATTTTCCCTTCCTTCCTAAACCCAGCTGGACTTGGACATTATAATCAGATTTAGGAATGTATGTTCAATGCCTTTCTATACAAAGTATACAAAGAAAGAGTAAGGTTCGCATCCAAAAGCAGGCTAGAAAGCAGACAGACTGTAGGCTTCAAACCTAGCTCTGTCAACTGCAAGCGACGGCAGTAGCCTTCTTAAAATTAAGACTGCAGCTTAAAAACGTGGACCGGCAAACTTTCAGCCCACAAATGCATCGGAGAGGGAGCCTGCATACAAAGTTACTCCCTGGAGCTTTTTACTTTTTGCTTTCTTCCTACAATTAAAAAAAGAAAAGAAAAGTGGGGTCTTTTTGTTGCCTTAATTATAAACTACTTTAAAGTGACGTGGCCGCAAATTTCACGGAGCGGCTTCTAACAGACAGGTGAGCGACGAGAGACTGCGCAAGCGATCCAAATATGTTTATCTCTGAGCTGCCCATTTCTTTTAGAGAATCTGGACAGTGGAAAAGAATTAAGCCCGCTTAGAGGCATCGCCCTGGATTTAGATCCCAACCACCGAGCGAAAGGCAGTGTGGGCTGTAATCACTCCCCGGAGAGAGGGAAATAACTCCTCATATATTCCGGTGAGTTTTTAATTTACAATACTCTTTCGATTTCCAACATTAAATTAGTTTAGTACTGAAAATAGGCGCCGAGATCCAGACCAAACTCAGATCTGCCTAACGAGAACTAGCGGGAACTTTACCTCCATCGGGGATCCAAGCTGACAACTGAACACCCTCATCCGCAAAAATTCAGCCAGCACTGCAGAAACTCTTCACTCGCACAACCGCCAGCTACTGAAGGAGAAGCTGCTGCCGCGACGAAAAGAAGGCGGGGCTTCTTCGGCACCACTCAGCGCCTGTCTGGAGCGTGGATGGCTGCAAAGGGGCGGGACCGTGCTGGAGGCGGGACCAAGGAGAGGGCCAACTAAAGGCTCGCGAGAGTTCCCGCTTCTACAGCGCTTGGTCCGGGACTTGTTTGAAAGGGAGCCAGGGCTGAACGTATCGTTGCGGCATGATTTACTTTTAGTCCACAGTTCTGTACGTTAACCCGGGGTTATATGAAAGAGCAAACTGAAGCCACAGTGTGTCCCCGGGCAGGTGTGCAAAATTTATTTTTTCCCATCAGTCGCACAGTTTATTACCTAGGGCATTCACTGCCCGTTTTACTTCAACGTGAAATGTCGTCCTGGGGCACTGTGAGCTCCCGACTCGCTTGTGAAAGGCATGAAATCAAGGTGGAGACAACACTCAGGGGTCTCCAACCTTGGCAACTTTAAGACTTGAGGACTTCAACTCCCAGAGTTTCTCAGCCNTGCCAAGGTTGGAGACCCCTGCTCCAGAAGCGGGTTCTTCCCCGGGAAATCGCTCTCCCAGTCTCGAAATTTGAGGACCAGCTATTCAAAGGAATTCTGAGTTATAGGCCGCCTGCCTGTATTAGCAAACATTTAGCCGTAAATCACGGTTTACAGACTAATGCAAGGCAAGTTTAAGACTTGTGAACTTCAANTGTGAACTTCAATTCCCAGAATTCCTGAGCTAACATGATTGGAGGAGGAATGCTGGGAGTTGAAGTCCACAANNNNTAAAGCTGTCAAGTTTGAAGACCTCTGGCCTAAATGGGTTGGTTGGGCTCGTATAAATGCTACACTAGAAAAGTCTAGGGAGCTCCGCTTTTGTATGAAGAAGTTCGTAAACTTAGGTCTGCACTTTTCTACTTCGCAACGAATTGTCATCGGAGGCACTCAAGATTTCCAAAATAACTCTCCCCGCTATTTGGGAAAGAAGCCACCTTCAACCGACCAGGCTGAGGAGAGATGTTCCAGTCTAGTGTTCAGAAACACGTGCTTAGCATAATATCTTAGTCTCCTGAGCAACCGTAATCACTACTTCTATCCCCAGCAGAGTGAGATCCTTAGTAAACCCATGCTTTGAACTGGCAGTAACGCCACACGGTGCGCAACTCTTGTTAGCTCAAAGATTTACAAAGTGGAACCTTCGCTAGAGCATTTTGCTTTACCGATAACGGCCAGCTAGCTCCTCGAATTTGACCGGGACTTTTAACATTTCCATTGTTTCTACAATGCTCCCTCTTCTCCATCTCCCTCCTCGCTTTAAAGTGCAAGAAAATCCAGGGCTCTTGGCTTTCGCTGCTCTCTGGTGGCCAGTTGTGCTACGTGCAGGAAGGAGAGGCTGGCGTCCCCTGAGTTGCCCGGCGTCAGAGCATTGTGTCTTCACTTGCCGGCCCTTGGTCACTGCAACCAAGGCTGTGGTTTCTTCTCGCCAAGCCTCAGAATAGCACGTTGCAGAATGGCTGCCTACCATTGGGAAGCGCGCCGCAAGCAGATAATAATGGAGCACCGGCTGCGGCTGATGCAGGTGGTCGGATTGGGGAAAGTCCTGCGCAGATAATGGGGGCGGGTGGGCGGCCAGGAGGGTTAGGTGGATGCGAGCAAAATGGAGGGGCCAAATAATCTTCTGGCCATTGGAGGCCTTGCCTGTTTTTAAACGTGATCTTCAACCTCCCGAAGTTTGTAGGATAAGTTCTGGAAGGCGCTAAGATAGGTAACGAATCAATACATTTCTTTATCTTTAAAGCGGAACAAGCCTAAGCAGGAGCGCTTCCATGGAAATTGCCCTTTGTTAAGAGTGGGTACTTCTGGTCCACGCTTTTCCTGCATTTTGTAATCCTCTGGCTTCAAGAGATCCAGAAAATGTGTTCAATGTGTGGAGTGTGAAGGATGTGTTTTATTTTCATGGTCATGATGTGCACAGAAGATGGCGTTTGATTTCGTTGTACAAGGTGCAATGACAATAAAGTAAACTAAACTAAAAGAACAGCTTCCCTATCCCTATTTTTTTGAAATAAGCCTACTTTATGAAAAAAAACTATCACCTATGCTGTCATAAAGTAGGGTTATTAAAAAAAAAAGACAAAATATCTGCATAAACTGTTTTGACTGGTGAGACTTGCTCACCAGACCTTTCCCCCCTCCCATCCCAGAATACTGTGCTGAGTTGGTTTTTTCTACCTCTCTTTGGGTGGCATGAAACAAAACCAGCCTGACATTTGTAACCCCCTGCAGATTCCTTCTACCTCTATTGCTTTGTTTACTGTCACTGTCATTACTAAGATAGTGAGAAAGCCTGATCAATTTTATATACCTTAACATTACCTTGTCAGAATATGAAAGAAATACTTTAGTAGTTATACAGATGACTGAGGCAATGGATGAAACTAAGACAAAACCTGGGAATATGGCAGAAAAAAATCTTGCTGGGATATATTTACATTTTGGTTAGGTGTAAGTAGGGAAAGACTTGGGTCAACCTGTCTTCTGACTTACACTAGTATTTGTTCCTGGCTGCGTTGGTCTGGAAAGGCTCAGACATGCCAGGGTTTTTAGTGACTTATCTTGTAATTCTAGGGATGTGACAAGCCTTCTCTCCCCAAAGCAAAGTACATATGATTTGTTCATAGAAGACCTGGCATATTTTTTTCCTGGCATTTTTGGATGTGGGCTAGGAAAGCACCAGATGATTAACCAAAAGGCAGGGTGGCTTAAAGAAAAGTTGGATGCCAGGCACTAAAGGGGAGAAAAACATAATCAGAAACCATATGGTAAAGAAATTAGGACCAGAGAAAGGAAGAATCATGAAATACATGGAATGCAGAAAATTGAGAATAATTTCAGAAAAAGTAGCAAGAAAGGGTTCATTTATTTGTTCTTCTAAAACTAAAACAATCTATAAAAATAAAGGGGGAAAATATATAGATTGAACTAACCAGCAACAGAACAACAGAGGTGAGGAATTGAGAACAGAGTGGAGGAGCTGAAAGGCAGTACAGATGGGGTATACCATTTCAATATCAAGCAACCTTATCAAAACTGAACAACTTTTAAAAAATGATTAGCTATATTTGAATTTGAGCATATTTTCAGTAGCATTATTAATCTGCAGGCTTAATTGTATCTTCATAAATAGCTTTCATAACCAACTTTAAAAATATTTAATAACTGCTATTATAATCAGGAATCCAATTGATGAGGTTGTTCACCATCTTATCTACCTCTCCACTCTCTCCATTGCCCCATTTTGTGCGAGATGTTTTATTTATTGCATTCCAGATTTTCATTTTTAAAGGAATGAGATAGGGCACTGAGCCTGGCAGACATGGGCAAAGGGCCCAAAATTTTTTAAGAGAGCAACTACAAATAATTAATCAAAATTGCCATTCTAATATTTTTGATTAGCAACTCCCTGTGGGCAATTCCTTCCTAAGCACCAGGAAGGCTGCTATTAAGATTTCATTATCTGAATTTGAACAGACATTTGCCAAGAAATGCAATTTCTCAATACTCATGCATGTGGGCTTTTTGGGGGGGGGTGGATATAGGAGAGCAGAATCCCAGAAGAAAGTGAGCAACAAGTTTCAAAGGAGAAAACCCCAAATTGCACCATCCCTTTGGGCTCCAACATGACGTCTCAGAATTTGCCAGAAAAAGGTACAGGATTTAAAATATATTCACAGGAGAGATATTGTTTTAGAGATAAATACAAAAGAAAGTGCTTACTTTTTCCTTCAGAAAATAATACCCAAGGAATTTAAAGAATAATTTTTGAACTGGCAAGGATTTGCAGATATGGTAGACAATAACACCCAACATCCCCAGCAAAGATAATTGATATGCTTCTTTGGGATGATATGGGTTTTGTCCCACTCCATCTGGAGAATGGGGAAGGCTGAAATAGATTTTCAGTATACGGTAAGGGTAGGCAATTTTCTTGGGCTAGAGTTTTGAAATGTTGATAACTTGTGATAGTGACATTCAAAATAAAATTGAATTATGCATTGTATCATCCTGATCAGACTGAATGAGTCGCATTATAAAAATATTTATTTTTCAGCACAGTATACTAGTATTGACAATTTAAGTCAGATTACCTAGAATTGATTTAATCCACGTCCCAAGAAATTTTCACAAAAGAGAAAGTCTTCGCACCTATTTTTTTTAGGAATTGACCTCAATAAAATAAATGAGCTGAATTGTAGAGTAGTAGATGCAAAGGCTGGGATAATGCTAAAGGTCAAATTGCTATAGAATCTCTTCCACCAGTAAATATATATTTTAGTATAGTATAGGATTAGTGGAAAAACAAAATAATTTTTAGAACATGGTAAGAAGTTGATGGTAAGCTGTAAGTCAGAAAGCTAGTTGGTTAACATTTGTACCTGTTTCATTTGTATGGCGCAATATAGAAAATAGCTACATTTGAAGTGTGTGAATTGCCCTCTAAGAGCTACTTCTCCAAGTTATAAAAGGCTATTCAAAATTGTTACTTTGATAGCTCTTTAAGATAAATGAATTCCTTACATAAAAGCTACATTAATTTCCATAGAAGACTGGGAATTGTTTGTAAATCTTATCAACCACTTTCACTGGAGGCTTCTGCATAAAAATTTCAAACAGGTTAGCCAGCAGCCTTTTCCAAAACAGGGCCATATTACATGGTTTTATTATATTATGAAGCAGTCACTCTGAGAGATTTATACTAACAAGAATTATTAGGTGTGTAGTGACACTTCTAAGCCTGAACACTGACACATTGCAGGAAAGGAAGTGTTTGATTAACCCAAATACAACAGCGAGATACCTGTGCATCTAGTTTAAGTAATATAGTGCTTCCGGATGTTGTGGATTCCAGCTCCTTCTGCCACAACCAGCAATGCCAAGAGCAAAAGGTGGTAGAATTGTAATTTAAAACTTCTAATGAGGTACCTTGCTTTACCTCCCTTCTTCAATTAAGCGTTGCAAAATAAATTCTCAAATATTGTTCTCCAGATGATCAGGACTAGCATTCCCAGAAACCCCAGACAAATACACAGGGATTATAGAAGTCATATTTCAAAACAATTGGAATTACCATTTTAGTTCTACCTTATATATTTTATATTGGTTATAAAAATTAATATTTTAATTCAAAATGATGAGAGCAAGATTGACTATAAACTTATTTCTTATCAGCGAAGTGAAAAGACAGACTTGGTTCACAGAGCTCAAACAGTTAAACATAACTAATAGTCCTGCTATTTGGTTGAGTTTACACAATACAGTAATCATACATCAGAGAACCATATATTAACTTATGTTTAGTGAATCCAGTGTGAGGTCATGTAATGAAGTACAGTATGCTGTACAAATCCAGGAAATTTAATTAATTAGATAAACTGTAGATAAGCATGCCACGTGAACAGCTTTACCCAGTACATCACACATCTTTTTCAAAAACGAGAACTTTATTTCTTAAATATTGAATGATGCTGGTCCACTTTGCACTGATTCGTTGTTTGTGCCTTCAAGTCAGTCTTCATTCTTGGCAACTGCCTGGACTGGTCCATGCAGTTTTCTTAGCAACATTTTTGAAAATGGTTGGTCTCCTTGCTAAGTCTGAGAGGAAGTGACTGGCCCAAGGTTACCCAGCTTTTCATGCCTAAGGCAAGACTATAAGTCACATCTCTTGGTTTCTATACCTTAACCACTACACAAAACTGGTTCTGATAGATGTGTTCTAATAGTTTGTGCTGACCTTACAAGAAGTGCAAGAAAACATCATAACATCATCATCATGCAATAGATAGGTAAAGTAAAAAGGATGCAGAGTTCCATAAAATAATTCTTAGGTAATGACTAGACATTTTCCCCCTCAGAGATACTACAAATTAAATTAGCCTAGAATTGCATTCCCTGGGCTTTATATAATCTTTACCCACTCCCACCTGCACTTCTGATTATTATTACTGTATTTTCAGTGTGGTCACCTATATATGAAAGTAGTCATAGAATGATCTATGAAACTGTCTGCATTGCCTGAATAAATTCACTTCTTCCTTGTTTTGCAGAGATCAAGCAGGATTGTTGCCTATGCCAGACAGAGCATGTTCCAAGTCAAAGTGGTAAACTGCTCAAAAGATACAAGGTAAGATGACAGAAGTAAAGGATGGGTTTTTGTTCCCTGCTGCTGGAGACCTATTTATCCCCAGATCTGAAATGGGGCTGATTTCTAGTTCAGGAATGTTGCAATTAAAAAAAAAGTGCTATTGGACAATCTAGATCAGGGATGTCAAACTCAAGGCCTGGAGGCTGGATTTGGCCCATGGATTGTTTAGATCTGGCCCGTGGGGCTGCCCTGGAAATAGCAAAGGACNGCAAAGGACTGGCCCACAGTGCCTCTGCCAGCGAAAACGGAGCTTGTGAGGGCTGTACATGGCCCTCCCGAGCTCTGTTTTAGCTGGTAGAGGGTGGCAGGAGGCCGTTGCAGTCAAAAATTGACCTTGGGAACCCATTTTCGCTAGCAGAGTGCTCGGGCCATCACAGGCGCCCCTTGACATGAGTGATGTCATGCTGGCCACACCCACCCTCTGGTACCCTGAGGTCAAACAACCCTGATGTGACCCTCAATGCAATCGAGTTTGCACCCCTGACCTAGATATTCAGACTTTTTTATGACCCTTTACTTCCCATATAAAGGGAACATGCCTGCTTCCCTGTTGTACATCTGCTTTGGGATTTTTTTCTAGAATAGTGCCCACAACCTCCCTGACCCATTTCATAGCAGAAGACTGGCTGAAGTTTTAAATGCACCTTGAAGCCTTGAGAAGTCAAGGTAATAGGAAGAAAAGGCATGTTGTTGCCAAAGTCCATTTGACCAAATAGCAATAGGTATAGCAGCAGCAATAGCACTTAGATTTACATATGGCTTCACAGTGCTTTGCAGCAGGGGTCACCAACCTTTTGGACCTCAGAGACCACTAAATTCATTTTAGATCCCGCGGACCACTAATATCTGCCTAATGACTGGGCGTGCGTGCGTGGCTAGGTGGTCATGTGACTGAGTGGGTGTGGCCACTCAATATCACTCACATCAAGGGGTGCCTCGCTGGCCTCTACTCGCCTCTACTCGCCTCTACTCGCCTCCCACTCCCAGCCACTCCTTGCTTCCCTGACCGGGCTCCTTAGGGCCCCAACAGGAAGCAGTTGGAGCTAAGCAGCTACCACAAGAGTTGGCAAAAGAGCTAGCTTAGTTCAAATTGGATCTGATTGAGAAAGAGGCTCAGCAGAAGCACCTCACTGAGGACTAAGAGCATAGGCTTTCCAAGCAGAGGGAAGACTTGTGGGAGTGCAAGGCCAGGTGCCAGTGCCTGGAAGCTCAGCGGGCTGAGATGGTCAGCCAGTTCCATCCAGGCCATGGTACAGTCCCACTGGAACAAGGCCCTCTGGCTCTTCGCCACCAGTGGCGCTTCCCTCCAGCCTTTGCCCCAAACCCTGCAACAGGAGGTTGAAGCAGACCCCAGGTCAGAATTTCTACCCCCCTCCGACCTGAACAAAAAGACCCCGAAAGGCGAGACTCTGCAGCAACACAAATGTTTATTGCACGTATCCAGCCCAGGGGGCATATTTAGTGCAATATAAAAATGCAAATAATTTTACTGTGGACCACCAAAATTTTCTCATGGATCACCAGTAGTCCACTGCTTTACAGCACTCTCTGAGCAGTTTACAATGTCAACATTTTGCCCCAAACAATCTGGGTCCTCATTTTACCAACCTCAGAAGGATGGAAGGTTTGAGCCCTGTCAGGATCGAACTCCAGGCTGTGGGGAATACTGCTTTTTAACCAATGTACCACCAGATAGGTGGTGTTGTAGAGCTCAATGGATTTTTCTGCACTGAAACTTTAGGTAGGATATTAATGCAACTAGTTGTGATTAATGCAAGTAGTTCTCCTTTATCTCCTGTGTTCTTCTCTATAAGGCTTCTGGCATTCCTGGTGGCTTCATTCTTAGTGATTCTATGACCCATTGCCTTTTTGTTCCTTTGACTGGCATGCCTTTTCCATCTTCAGATTTGTTCTTCCAACATGTTCTAACTATAACATATGGCTTTGGGTAGGATAGGATGGGGTGTTGGATTAGGGATTAATGGGCTATATTTCTCTTCTAGTCTTTAGACTACATACAACAGTGGTAATAACAATATGGCTGAAACAACATGGAGAAATGTTGTTCTGTAACTGCTGCAGGACAAAATGCCACATGTCTGAGCTGAAAAGTCTGCCAGAGCATACAGTCAAGATTAATCTTTCGGGAATTCTTCTGACAGTATAATAAAAGTTCTCTGGAGTCACAGACCCACAGTGCCTGCCTTTGTGTGAAACTTTGCTATGACCTCTCCCCACTTTTCTCCCTGAAACTTCCAACCACAGCCCAAACTTGCCGGTTATCTCCCTCATTTTGGGGAACAGGTTTGAAAAAGACTGGGAAAGAATCTGGTAGGACAGATTTAAGTTGTCATGCTAGGCCCTTTAGCACTGCTGAGACATTGCTATTCTGTAATTGCCCATGAAACTAAAACAGAAGTTTCAGAACAGAAATTAAAAACAGAAGCAGGCTGTGTTACCCAGGAAAACCCTTCCTTATTTCTAGGCTTTAACCAAGAAATCCAGTTGAACAAATTTTGTAATGGTTTCTTTTTTGCAAACTCTCTTTTGCCCACTTTATTGCTTCTGGTTGACTGAAACCGTGGGTTGGTTTTTAATATATTTTTAAAAATATACTAAACCCACCTCACAGTCTTGGTCAATTGTTTTTAACTTGCCCATTGTAAATTCCAGTTTCAGAGAAGCTAAAAGGAAGGAGTCCAAGTACACATTGTCTTATTTGTCTTGTGATTATTTGTAGCAAAATAGCTTTATTCAGAAAAAGAAGGAAGAGGAAATAAGATCATGCTGAACAAGAAAATAAACCACTATTGGTATCTAATCTATTAGCTGTAATAAAAAAGAATAAGAAGTACAGCCAGGAAAGATTCATTAGATCCCAACCTACCTGATATTTACACTGCAGTACTAAATAGTCTGAATAGCAAATAAAACCAAACTTGACAGAATTTAGGAAGTATTGCACAAGTATCTATTTAAAAAGATGTGTAAATAACTGCCTTTTCCAGTGATCAGTTTTTCTTATCCACCTGTCTTTCCTACTATATATTATCACCAGGCAGCGTTGCATATTTGTTTCAAAGCTACCTAATTTGAAAGGCCAGAAATTCTATCAAGGCATACTCATTTTTTATAGGACATTTTTTGTATGTGAACTGTTGTCCTGGTCCAAGAGAAAATATTTTCAGCATTTTATTCGCCTCTCAGCTCCAATAGTGAGTAAACCTTTTAATGTTTTCTTTGGGGTTTTTTGCATTCTATGCTTTTAAAAATTTAGTAAAATTTAAAAAAAACCCCAAGAAAATAAAGCTATAGTAGAAATAGATTTAGAAAAGCAGCATTTGAACAGAGCAATAATTTTGACTTTGTGAGCCTTCCCCCCACCCACAACTTATAAAAGAGATGAACTAATGGACATGGGAAAATCTAATGGGAGAAGAAGTACAACCTTAATTCAGTGGTAGTGCCTCCTTCAAAAATTCAAGTTTTCTTCCTCTTAGTGGTATGGGAAGATAGTTCTTGGAAAATGAAAACGCATCAGATCAGGTCCCAGCCCTCCATAAAGTCTACATTGGTAAGTTTCATTGTTTAGAAATCCCAGTTCCAGGGAGTAACCTCCAAAAGAAATAAACGTATCAGGGCAAATTCAGCAGCCACTTTGTGATCCATGCAGCCTATAAATCCATTGAAATTCCAATATGAAGTATAACTGTTTCATGTTCGCAATGTTCTTGCATTCCATTTTCTGCACTCGGGTGCCATTCTGCTATTCTTTTAGAATATTGCTAGTCCATTAGCATCATTATATGCTATCTTAAAAGGAATGTGGTACCATAGCCATCTTCCTGTTCATAGAACTGGCAATAAAGAATCAAAACTTCAGTTTCTTCCCACAGTACAAGTCCCCAGAGGCATTAAAAGCAGGCTACCGCAATTTCTCTGAAGGGGATTGAAGACAGCCAAAGTAAGTTCCTCCAGGACTACTGTAGCCATGAGAGACTTTAGAATCAAGATAGTAGGACACTGTCTCTGCAATCCACATACTGATACTTTTCAAAGGAGAGTTGCTCCGAATGAGAGAGATAGGAACAAGTCAAGGTACCTCTGGTGGAAGAGAAAAACAGGAATTTGGTAATAAAAAAATGTTTACAAATATGATACCTCCTTGTCACTTCTACCAATAATTTATATCCCAGTCTTTATTCTCAATGGTATATTTTGAAAAGGACAGACAGAATGTAAAATTAACAACAGATCTGGAAGCTTAATAGTCATCATTGAGACAACCAATATATGGTTTTTAAAAGAAGTGATATGTTAGGAACACAATATAAACTACATTAATTACATTGATTACTGATATGATGAAATGATTAAAACGAGGAGTGAAACAGCTATCTAAGTTAGAGAAGATTGTCTTGATTAAAAGCATGCTCATTTGAGCAGGATGAAATATTGGCCTACAGAGTAAACCAACCGTCCAACAATTAGGATTTTAGATTAGAAGATACAAATACCAGACAAGGAGTTAGCTATCATAAGGGGAGAACAAAACAGAAAAGAGATTCAGACTTACTGTATATGCAGAAGAACATTGTGAACTTTTATTTTGCTCCATGTACAAATTTTGCTGAAATAATGAAGGGGAATTTCACTGTTATTACGTGACACATGCAAAATCATGCTTTAATTAATTTTGTATTTCACTATTCCTTTATGGTATGTATTGAATTAGACTAGTTTCTCCAGAATTTACAAATGAAGTGGGTATATTCCAGAAATTTGTATGTTCAAGTCCTGGCATCCATAAATTAAAGTATCTTGGGGAAAATAACCAGAAAAATCCTTAAGGATTGATTTGCCAACCAGGTTGCCTTATGGCAAGGATAGGCCATTAATATCTCTTAAGAGCAGAAATACATATCATCCTCAACGAAGCCTCAGCCACTATTTCATCCTGGGTTGCTGTACTATGGAATGGTGAAAGGCTGGACTTTTTAGTCTATGTATGTGTGTTCAGATACCCATAAACACATTCATGGACAAATTCATCAGCTGAAATGTGAAAAGCTAGGCATTTTTAAACAATTCACAGATGGAATGGTTAAAGGTGGACCTTTTTTTTTTTAACCAAGTGAACTTGACTATAGAGTTTGCTACTTTCCCCTTACACCCGAAGGGACAGAAATAAATGTGAATGGGTGATGCTTGCTTGCATTTTTACAAGCTCATTGATGGCACTGAAATGGTGGAGTTCTCTTACCTCTTATCTTCTAATCGAGTGAAATGGACAAGGTTTTTTCCTTTTCTTTTTAGTTCAAGTATTAAGAATAATGATAAAACCATGTTTGTTTCCTTACTGGATCCAAGAAGGCATCAGATGGGAAAATATCAAGTACTGTACAAGAACTGAAGTTCAAGTACTGTACAAGAGTTGAAGTGAAATGTATCAGTGTTATCAATGAAATCCATATATCCTTAAAACACCCACCAAAGGGAAGAAAAGTGATGTGCCTGTTTTTCCAGCAATAGGGGCAAGAAACAAAGTGAGGTAATCCCACAATTGGGACCAACACTTCAGTAAGAAAATACAAATCAATCAAGGTGAACAAAGAGGAGGAAGGGATTAAAATGTGAACAGAGTTCTTTTTATGATGGCATAATTTCCATCCAGCTTATACAAAGGAGTCAAGTAGCTTAATGCTGCCATGGTAGGGGTGAGGACAAACACAACTGTAGATTCTGGAGCACTGCAGGTATATCCATCTAAAGTCTTAACAGTTGGTTTTGTTGTAACTAAGGATTATTATTTGTTGACTAAGCATGGAATTGGCGTTGTCAGAACTTTATAAAAACAATGTTTAGTCAAATTAAGTATTTTTAAACTCTCAACTTTAAAATACAGTTGGATTTCAAGTGCATCTTACAGATTTCAAGATAATCAATTCTGTATG
Organism: Ophiophagus hannah; assembly: GCA_000516915.1. Taxonomy (NCBI): domain Eukaryota; kingdom Metazoa; phylum Chordata; class Lepidosauria; order Squamata; family Elapidae; genus Ophiophagus; species Ophiophagus hannah. The sequence goes on along the minus strand of AZIM01000361.1, from coordinate 307,666 downwards.
GCCAAAATGATCTAGAATTAGGTCTTTTCTCCTCTGAAATATATCTGAAAGTAAAAGAACTTCTTCCTCCAAATATTTTAAAAGCATCTCCATTAGCTCTGCAACATACAAATCTATCAACTAGTTGCTTAAAAGATGGATATGTAATTGTCAAAACAAGCAAAATTTCAGTTTTGACACCATTATTTTAAAATGAATCAGCTAACTGCAGGATCATTTCTTAGAGATATACTTACTAAGTGTTGGTATCCGTGATTGTACTAGAAACACCGTAAAGGATCTAAAAATATACCAGAAAGAGAAAGTTACCGCAAAGTGTATTCATGTTTGTGTTCAGACAAATTAGTAAATCCCTTCAAGTCCTCACCTGTGCACTCTGCAAAGGCCTGATATCCAACTGAGTCATCACCATTTTTTTCCCAATCACCACTGCTTTATGAAAGACTTCAATGTCAAGCTTAGCCACATACACAGGATAAAAATTGTTGTTTGTCACATTTAATATGTTCTAAAGAGAAGGAGGATAGGTGGTAAGGAAAAAGAGATAAATTGGCACACAGTCTGCATAAAATAATCCTCCTCAACTTTAGCCCTTAAGACTCTGCCTCTGTTGCTGCTACTTTTTAAAATATAATACAAAACATGATGAAACATAGTATGATTTCCAGGTTTGTGCAAATTTTCAGATTTAATTCAAAAGTGCACAGGTGCTTAAACACAGTCCACAGGTCTCTTCCCAAGATCATGCAGGCACTTTTTTGAAATCGTATCTGAAGTGTTGCACAGCCCCAGTGGTCCTGTCTTAAACAGTACAGCACTTCTATAGTAGATAGTCATTTACTTTTATGGGGATGAGTGGCTGAATGGAAAAGGAAAGAAGACAATGTTTTGTGGTAGTGATCTGGACAAGTAGAAAGTTGGCCCTGGATGAAGGTTTTTCTATGTATATTACTCACTAAATTTAGCTCTATCTTTTTAAAAGCCACAAGAGACAACTCTACTAACATACAAGGCTTTATTCAGAACATGGAATTGACATGATTTTTATATTTTGTGTATGCTAAGAATTATTGTGACACTATTCCAAGCTGTGGATCTTGGCAGGTGATTGTATAAAGCTTGTGCATTCCCTGCAGAGCAACATTAACCAAAGTAAATTAGGAAAAGCTTCCTTTCGATCAATTTCATTGTGTCCATGAGATGAAGGCTTATAGAAGACTGCTTGGTCCTTTCTGTGTTCTTCAGCACATTCATTTGCATGCAGCATTTCCACACATGAAATAATATTGTGCTTATTTCTTGGTAGCATAATGCTGCTTTGAATGTCTACAACATACATTTTTATGTTTGGGTGTGGTATGCTGTTAAGCTACTGTACAGCTACTGTTGTGCTGATGATACGAGTCTGTGCAGAGGTTATGACAAAGAGATAGAGGGAAGAAAGAAAGCGTTACGGGAACTGCAATTTCATCTTTACACACTTGCTCTGGTATTCCTTTGGATAACTAAACAGTGTACCTCATGATAAAGGAAATAGGACTTATAATTCCCCCCCCCCCAAAAAAGAATCAATGTGTGCATTATGACCAAATTTCTGTGCCAGAGTAATGCTGGCTTTGCTGCATGAAAAAATAGCAACCATCTTCACAGCATCTCTCTCTCTCTCTCCTCCTCCCGTCCCCCCCTTCTCCCTCNCTCCTCCTCCCGTCCCCCCCTTCTCCCTCCCACCCCCCCTTTCCCTCCTTCCCTTTTTCTGATACATATTCGCTTAGTGACCACTTTTCTTCTGACTTAAGAAATAGATTGTGGTTGCTAAATAAGGAGAGAGTATATATGGTATACTTACTGCACAACTTAACCTATTGAACAAAGAAGGTTAAGAATATGACATTGATAATTGAAAATACCCAGTAAGATTGATCTGCCAATATAACAGATATGTACTATATTTTATTCCATGTATAAAAATAATTAAGTTCAATTTCTTCTTCAAAAGAAAAATATGAATTTAATGAGCTGATTTTTTTCTTTCCTAAAAGAATTCTGATTCTGCTATTTTCATCAGGTGCAGGCAATTTAAAAGCTCTTCAGATGTTTTAGGCTACAATTTTCTATACCCAATCAATAGGTTATGCTAGTTTAGGTGCCATAGTCTCAATATCTGAGGAGCATCATCTTTGCTGCAAGAATTAAATTGGCTGTGAACTCTCACACATTTTCTATGGATGAATACATGTCCATGCATTTTGGCACATTATCTTAGACTCCATTATATGGAGTACTCAAAATATTTATTTTTTAGAAGAGTATTGCTTTTCAAGGCTGAAAAAAATAAATTGAATTACTGCTTGATAACACTGAAGGGATTTTGTGTAATTCAATTCATTTTTATGTTTTGATTGCAATACACATTACGAGCAAATGTTTAGATTTTCCTTTTGTCAGAAGGTTTGTTAGCAATGACCTAAGAGTTAAACAAATATTGAGATCCTTGTTCATGCCCTAACCCTTCTGAGTAGGAAATAAATTCTTGATGTGTTATTAACCATGTATTTCTTTTATTGTGCAAAATATCCTCTGGAATGGTACCATCACGAGCCACACAAATCCTTTTTAAAAAAAAAATGAGTTAGAGAATCATGTGTAATTCTTGGATCAGATATTGCACTAGGTCATTTATTTCATTCTAGTTTAAAAATCTTCTCCTTAAAAAAACAAATTAGATCAAATGGTAATGTGTTAACCAGTCACAACATTTTGAAGATGAAACGATAAAATAAGCATTTAAAAAAGACCATGTGCCCAGACACAAGCTTTTTGGAACTTGTACTATGTTACGTATTATTTCTTCTCTTTGAATGCTATCTATTCACATGTTTCAAGTTTTGATTAAAAGAAATTGAACCATGCTCACACAAAACCCAATGAAATGCTTGGCCTGGATTAAAAGAAATATAAACTTTATTCCTTTTAATCTCATTTAATCATCCATTCTTTTGTTTTAAAAGATTGAGATTTAATTTGGGAGCAAAGTTTATCCCTATAACTATTCTATCCACCAGTGTTGAGTCTTAAAATAGATCTGACAAAAATTATCTCTAACCCTATTCACCAAGCTTTCCTTGAAAAATTAGCAACTATATCAGGGGTGTCAAACTCAAGGCCTATGGGCCAGATTTGGCCCATGGGGTGCTTAGATTTGGCCTGCGGGGCCATCCTGGAAACAGCAAAGGACTGACCCATGGTGCTTCTGCCAGCAAAAATGGACCTTGTGAGGGCCATGTGTAGCTCTCCCAAGCTCTGTTTTAGCTAGCAGAGGGTTGCAGAAGGCCATCACAGTCGAAAATGGAACTCAGGAATAGTAGCAGAGTGCTCAGGCCACCACAGGTATCCCCCAACATGAAACCTCCCCCCGAGGTCAAGCACAACCCTGATGCGGCTCTCAATGAAATCAAGTCTGACACCCCTGAACTACATGTTATAGAAACTGGATAAAAGAGAGGCTTCCAGATCAGAATTGACATGCTTTTCAGCTTGTGGCCCTTCAATATTCTCTTCCTGCTTCCTAAAGCCAGCACACAAATTATATTCAATCACAGATGAATTTAAAAAAAAATCTGTAAGATGAATCTGGTCCATGTCTCTTCTGTCACTCTGTTCCTTAAACTTACAGTCATATTCAGGATGATGCTGGAAGTAGAATTGTCAAAAGAGATGGTGGAGGCATTGAGACCCGAGGGGACCACCGCAATTGAACGTGGGAACAGGAAGTACATCATGAGGCAAGTTGTCAGCAGGCAAATGGCTACTGTGAGAAATACATACAGCTTCCTGCCAAAACAGATCACAGGCAGTTAGTAATAGCAGAATTTCCTCCCATCTCAACATACATAGCAATTGCTGATAGCAGTGTTTAACAAATGGGGATAATAATTCTACTATGACGAAGCAGAGAAAGAAAATAAGGAGAAATTTGTTCAGCAGAAAAAGACTGTGCTTACGTCCGTCTAGGCTTTAGCCGCTGATCTCCATATGGAATGAGTGCCACTAATTGTTGTTCCTGCTCTAGAAGGAGGACAATAGAAGAGAGAAAAATGAGGGAATAATCTGGGAAAGCAAATCTTTAGGAAAATTCAAAACTGCCAGAACTGCTGGGATCTGTCAATTTAATAAAAGCCACCCCATGTGCAAAACACAATGTATGGGTCTGGCTATTTTCATTGCAAAGCTACATAAGAATTGCCTGTCTGTCTGTCTGTCTGTCTGTCTGCAGCAATTTTAATCAGGCCAAAGCAGATCTATAGACTAGTACTAAGCCCAGTTAATGCATCTCTTGGTTAAACAATACAGAAACAGGAGGGGGCCTGGTTTGATTCTAAATGTCTATCAACTAGGCCAGGTCACCTCTGCAAAACAAGTCTTGAAAATATACCTACCTCTGGGGATTCTTCCAGTGCCTTGGCAAGTGGGACAAGTGACAAAACCTCGATTGGTGTGATTACCACAAGGAACACAAGACACCTCAGAAGCATCTGCTCCATTAATGCTGCCATAACAGGATGTTTCATTCTCAGCATATGAATTTTTCTGCATAATCGATTTGCTTTCTTCTGTCTCCTTTCTGGTAAACAGGTTCTTCAACCACAAGAGGGCTTTATCCATTGTACATAAACACTGTCTCTCTGGTGCAAACAAGCAGCATTAACAAATCAGAGCATAAAAAGGACTTTTGATTCTATAAAGCAGCACTTAATTCCTGAGTTTAGGACTTAGACATATCTTAAAAAGCATATTTAAAATCATTGATTTCTACAGAAAAACCTGTCCCTTCTGAAGCTTTCCCCACATTCCAGGAATTCATTGCATCCAGGTATGTGATGCTGAATTACTGATAATGCTGCTTTATGGTTTTAAGCTCAGCTAATTGTGGAATTTCATTAATACATAAGCATTATCCTACCCAAGTTTAACCATCTGTGGAACAGTAAAATTGATGCAATTTAGTCCATTTAATTCAGTCCTGTGAGTGGCACACAGGTGTTTTAAGTTCAAACAAATAATCATTTCAAGAACAGAAACACTTCGAAAAATGGAAAACTGTTTACTAAGTACACCATCATTTTTCATGTAATTTGTTGAATAGATTTATATTTTGTCTTTTATACGGAGGCTCAAGGCAGGAAATATAGTGTTCCCTCCTATTTTTCCCCACAACATCAACCCTTTGAGGTAAGTTGCGCTGAAAGAAAGTGCCTGACCCAAAGTTATCCCAGTGGCTTTCTGAGTTGAACACTGGTTGTATCAATGAGAACTTGCAATAACTTAAAAAGAAATGAAAAAACACTTGAATCATCTTGACCTTTTAAAAAAGTGAGTATTCATCTCCAGTCTTAAGATTAGCCACAGATTTGTTATACATTAATGGGGAAAAAGTGATCCAGTCTGGCATTATGGTTAAGGCATTAGCCTAGAAATCAGGAGAAAAAATAGTGCATAGATTGTGATCTAAATATTATTATTTTTAAGACTCTACTTCTTTCAACAATTAGAAGGCAGAGATCCAGCTTCTTGGAAAACATTTTCTTGAGTAGAACTTAAGTGGACATGACATTTACCTGACAGAAGAGAAAGACATATCTCAGGAACACTCCCAAACATTCCAGCTGGGCTATGCATCAGGAGTGCTAGGACAATTTGTAGCATTTGCTAAGGATAAAGATCCCAGCCATTGTCAGATGCTCAAATTTGCTCTATGAAGATTATTTACTTAATTAACACCATGCTTTGCAGAAACAAAGTTGATAAGAAAATGGAAAGAGAAAGGGGGTATTGTAATGCACATAATACTTAAAATTTTCTCCAAATTTTTAGAAAAATTTCTTCTGAATGGGATAAAATTTTGGCTCTTCTGTCTGCATTAAAAAAGGAAACTGCTATTATAGCAGAATAAAACTTGGAGGTAACCATGGCTCCAACAATTTTTTCTAGCTCAAATGTATTGGCAAAAATTTGAATAAATAAATAACACAATTAAGTACAAATTATTTCAAGAGGATTCTTTTCTGAATCTATCCCACTTTGCAAAAATAATCCCTTTCACTTAAATATTTTTTTCAAAGTTCATTTATATACAGAAAAGGCATTCTGTTTAATTGTGGTGTAATCATAGATTGCATTGTACTGTGCCTGGCAACCTTTTTGGAAAAAGGATTCCTAGGATAAAGCCAACTTTCAAACGAAAAGAATTTTCTCCTATTTAAGAGGGCTCTCTTTCTGAAGTGTTGCTCCCTTACAACTCTAGATAGAATTTAGTTGACTGTCTGTAATATAACCAACCACCCTAAATTATGTTCCATTTCTGCTGATACAAAAACTGTAATTTTTAATTCTATTTTCTGGCTGGTAAGAAGCTTGTGGACTTCACTCATGTCACAAAATAGACTGAAAACTAAATGGCTTTTAATAATCTCAGAGGAAGCAGTTATTTAGCTGTAACTGACACTAATATTTTCATCATCTACTGAATTCAGTTCCACCATTTTTTTTGAGATTAATTTTAATTACCTTATGACAAACATTTGACTTAATTTTTGGACTTTTTATTTTTGTATTATCCCATTGACAAAGAATTGATTGATGAATTTGAAACTTGTAATCTATTTTTTAATTGATTTGTTTACAAATTTATAAGCTCAAGGTTTTATTTAAAAGTTTTTAATGGCCTTCCACCTTAAATACAACTCTTAGCAGCCCACAATAATAAAACTTTGCTAAGTAGCTAATTTGTCTTTGAATTAGTCTTCTATAAATATTTTATAAAGCACAGTAAATACTTGATTGTTTATCATTTGTACCTATCTACACTTGAAACAACTGTTTTGTATTTAAAATAAATCAGCTATTATATATACTGCAAACAGCTCACATTTTTCATGATTGTTTAGAAAGTCAGACCGCATATCTAATAAGAGCTCTACAATACTGTTTTGTATCTTTAACATATATGGTAGCTTCAAAATATTAGCAGACAATAATACTGTGAAAAGCTTCAACTATTGATCCCATCAAATTGCTGAAGAAAGGGCAGAAGGGGGCTAGCTGACAGAGTTGTGCCTACCAATGATGAGATGGGGAAAAACAAGGAACCAAAGCTGTTTTTACGTAACTTACTGCTGTTAAAAAAAAATCCATTAAGCCAATGTTTATGTTTTGCACAATAGACCTAACTATAAATTAATCGTGAGAATTATATATGCACAACATTCTAGAGTCCATAAGCTGCAAAGCTTATGCTTTAATATGAGTTTTAGTTCATGTCTGAGAAATGTTGCTAAATACAGTAGCTGATCGATTGCCATCTTGGAGCTAACTTTGCCTTCTCATTCCGCTATGCAATCTGAAAAGCGTACAAATTAATGAATTTGCTTCACAAGAAACATCACCCCACCCGTCATTGGTTGCTTCCAAGCAAATAGGAAATTCACTCAAGTTCCCTTGTTCCCTGGTTAGCATATGTCAAATTATTTTGCTGCAAAACAACAGATATTAAAAACCACTCATCTAAAAGAAGTGGGGAATGAAACCAGAGAGAAATGTTTTTGAATCCTCCTAACGGCCCAGCAAAAGATTTCAGAAAGACAGACAGACAGAAAGGTTAAAAAAAATAGAAGAAAATAAGAACGAAAGCAAAGAAGCGGAAAATAAATAGGTGAGGGAGGGGGTGGATGGAGAGAAAACAGTGCAGTATGGTTAGAAAGGGGCAGGAAGGTCATATGCGGGTCGTTAGAAAGATTTCTGAAGAACTTCAGGATATGTGCTCACCGTATCCCGCCGAGGCCAAAGACAGGCGCTAAATCCTTAGGACTCCTCAGCGAATGATAGACATGAAACATAAAATAAAAAACTACTATAATGGTGTCAGCCTTCGTCCCTTCACACGACTCCCACCCTCCTGCAAGAAATGGGAAATAAGCAGCTCCACCCTCAGCTGCCACTTCCCTTCTTTTTCAGTCGTTCTATTAAGGTGCATTTTTCTCCCCGAGTCGCAGCAAAGACTTCAGATCCGCATTTTTTTTCCGGGAATGGGAGGTGCCAAAGTGAAACACCGACTGAAAAAATGAACCTTGTGACTTACAACGTGATTCTTTACGCTTGTTTATTCGACACTTAAAGTGCTCTTGGAAATATCCCCCAGTAAGTATCATTGAGGATTGTACCTTGCAACATATCAATGTTTCAAAATTGCATGGAGGTGAAGCCCGTTAAAACAGCAAAAGTTCCTCCCAAAAAAAAAGAGCTCCCAAGCTCGTAGCTTAACCAACCTAACCCTTCCCACACGCTGCAAGCCTATGCCAAAGTCCGCTATACAGGCGCGTCATAAACGAGCCGCGTTAAATAAAAGGAGTGGCTTATTGTAAATGCGCACGCTCACATGCTTGAGCGTCTGCCTTCCGCGTTTTACATTAGTTTTGGTCCTTGGAAGGGTGCAAAAGGAAGTGCTTTTTAATTTTGATACCCCACTGAATAGAGGTTGTGCTTCCATCGGTTAGCATTTCTCTCCATATTTTAACAAAAGATCTTTATGAAGCGTGTCTGAGCTCGCTTCGCTTTCTGTTCGGAGACACTAGTTCACTTTCACTTTAAATTCAGAATGTAAACACGCTCTCTGGATTTGATGTAGTTTTTCAATGCGTTTGATAAATTTCCTCTTTCCAGAATCTTCTGCAATTATTCTAATCGCTGCGCGATGTAGGGTTTTTTTTAGGTGAAGTTGGAAGGTAAATGTAGCTGGAATTTCTCTTGCGATCTGCTTTCTATTCAGCATTTGGCCTCAGGATTTGGTTCCACAGGACTTGCACTCACAGCCCTGAATAAATATATTTCAGCTTTTTTTTTTGCCCAAGAGACCCTCTCACTTGGAAGACCATTGGTTGCAAAAGGGCAAGTGGGAATACTAGGCTGTGCCTCCATCCAAATGCCCTTAAGAACATGGATTTAGCCGGTACTTAATTTGTGATCTTCAAACTAGTCCCACCCAGAGAATTATACTATATAGATGGAGTAACAGACAGGCTTTTGCTTCTTGCTTCTATACAGGAAGTATGGAAGCAACAAGGGGATTTGCCTACTGTTCATGCAGAAGGTCTTGCATCTTTCCTAAAGTTGGGCTAAAGTCACTGGCTCCAAGAAGGAAAGATGAGGGTTACTCAGATGTCAAGAGGTTCATCTTGATGGCAATCTCAAAATTACCCCTCTCCTCATAATTTTTAATGGATCCTTTCCAGAATACTTAATTCAAGGGAAATCTTTCTTTATCCAACCTGGGAAAAGTTCCTTAAGTTATATGGCAGTATATATCAGACCCTAAATAAGATTACTGGTATTTTTATGCCATGTTTCTGAACTTGTACAAATACCAGATACTCTCAGAAATTTGTTTTAAAGATTGGTTGATAAACTGGATGAAAGTTTGAGCTGGCAAAGAAATCAATTAATTCCTTATTCTCCTTGTATACCATAAAAGAAGCCTCTGCTTTTTAAATAAAACACACACAATTCAACACCCCCCAATTTTGAATGTGACAGTTTGACTTCTTTCTAAAATATCCACTCTGCAGCCACATTTATTAACACTCAGTATTTCACATAACAGTTATGTCATGTTACGACAATAGGTAACTGGTGTCAGCATCTCTAAAGAGCAAGAGAAATGTCTTTCAAATACTCAGGAAATCTTTGGACCTATGAAACTGGCATAAATAATAATAAATGTGCCTCAGTGTACAAGTGTTGCTATCTAGCATGAAGATGTATTTTATATGGAAACACTTTTGCTTTTACTAGAAGTTTCTTTTGCAATCCATATGACTTTACCCATTGTTTTAAAGATCAAAGAACATATTTTCAAAAAGGCAAACCTAATGTGCATTTTTAATATTTATTTTTCAACTCAAAAGACCATGGTGCTTAATCTAAGCAATAAACATCTTAATATCAGTATTGTTTAAATTATCAATCATGCAACTTCTCATAAAACATACAAAGCCAATAGAAGAAAATTTCACCTTTTATGAAACTTAAGAAAGTTCTCTTCATCGGGGCCAACAAGAAGTTCGTTGGTTGAAGTAATTCAAAGTAAAGTAATTAAAAAAATATGAAGATCTACCTAGTAATTTAAAGGTTTCCCTCATCAGCCCAAGAGAAGTTGCAAATCTAAACTCTTCAGAGATATTCAGTTTGCATACACATTTTATTAAACAAGCAATCATAGCACAAGCAGCTTGTCCTCAGCTCCTCATTCTGCCTCGCTAGGAAACTTTTCTCATTTCAATCCCTTGCAATCATTTACTATCGTAATTTCTACCAGAATCACAGAAAAGCTATACTTTTATATATCCCATTACTGTTTACATTCTTTATGAACAGATATTCCTTTCATCCTATATGAAAAAAATCAAAGGAATACCTGAGTGTCAAATCAAAAAGTGTAAATGCTTTAGGAATGTATCAAATCCTTACAGTATTTATTTCAGGAGGATATAGGCAGAAATTCCTATATCCCTACTGATTCTTGAGTCCTCCGTTTTGATTAATAGAGACATAGAAAATTATTTTCCTAAAATATTATTTATTCATATATTTGTTTTTTTTCCTTTTATATACTAAGCAAAAAATTCTATCAGATATTAGTAATGTAGTTAAGCTGAGTTGTTGTTAAAAATATTGCTTTTTTTAGGACTTCAAACTGATCTAACACCAGGGGAGAGAAATCGAATACTGCTTGTGAGAGCAGTATTCACTCCTGTCAAATACTGCCGGCTGGTAAAAGTCTACACAAATAATTTTTAAACACTCACATTTGTCTTGATCATTTATCCTTCAAACAGCTTGAACAGTCACTATCAATATTTTTTTCTCAAGAATTATATAATATAAACAGCTACATCTTTAGTATTTTTATTCACATAACCAATTCAGTTCTGCTTCTAACAAGGAAATAACCAAGAAATGAAATTGTGGGTTTGCATGGAATCTTCCTAATGAGGAGTACAGTTTTCAGATAATATTAGTGTCTTGCAAGACACACAACATTAAATGTGGGATAAAAGTATTGCTTAACCAGAAAAGAAGTGAAGTAAATTAGAGAACAAACAGTCTACTTTGGCTGCTAAGGTCAACTACACTTATATTTCTGAAGCATAACCACTTCTTTTCTCTATCTATAATATGGCATTCACCAGTTTGGTGAAAAACATTTTAAAATAAAAGATACTCTAATGCCTGAGCTGTAGGGTAATAGAGATGGTAGGAATTATAATGTACTGAAAAATAAAAGTGAAACCATCTTGGCTCTGCTTAGACAGAAGGGAGCTAGAAGCTGCTGGTGCCAGTTGCTGTTAAGTTTTTTAATGTACAAGTGAAAAAGGTTCAGTATGGGTTCTCATACCAATCACCCTGATTCAGCCACAGCAACTCAGTGACAACAAGATTCATGTCAAATTTATGTTTCTGCAACAGATGGAGATTAAGGTGTCTGTCACAGAAGCCCATTTCATGTAGGTGAGTCAGATATGAAGCCATTTGATTTTCACTGGTTACAGAAAGAGCCTGGAAGGATGAAAAATACAGAAATATCAATGTAAAGAGGAAACAAATACATAAATGCAAATTTGCATACAGCAAACATTTATGTACACCTCAGATACTCTAAGAATTCTCCAACTACAGTCATCCCAGAGAAATTTAAATTGGAATAATTTCTACTATATACTCAGTATTCTTTTCCTTATTTGTAATAATTCACTATATCACCCAGTTCTCAAGCTTATCTTTGCATTCACAAAAACTAGCAACCTGGTTTTTAGATTGCTGTATCCTTATCTGTAAGGATTAACTGTGAAACTACAAAATGTACACGTTCCTGCCCTTACTCGTCCCATTATTAGTGCATGATTTATATTTATTTTTAAAATGTATAAGGCCAGGTACTTTAAACAATATGACTTGGTAGCATGCAATAATTAAAAAGAAAAATACCCATCATACAACAGTAACCAAATATAAAAATATAAAAAGATGACCAAGCACATAATAAAACAAGAAAAAGAGGGTTCTTACTCAAATGGCCTCTAATGCATCAGCTAGCCAGGCCTTAACAACTGTAAGATCTGGGTCTGTTGTATTTGAGGGGGAGGAATTGTTCCAGAGAGCAGAGGCAAGGCATGTTTCCTGAGTCTCATAAGATGACAAGATGATCTATTTACCTGATCCATGGAGGCTTGCCCAACAAACAATGCTTTGTAAGCTGAGGCAGCCACTGATAAGGCCCCTTTCACCAGGCCACCAGCAAGGCTATTTCCTGGGCTATGTCTGCAAACCAAATTGGAGTTGAAAACATACAAATATAAGGAAAGGGCTTTTTCTGTATCAGATTACTGATCCACCCAGCACAGTATAGCCTACTCCAACTACCAATAGTTTTCAATTCCAGTGACCCAACATTTTCAGTGAAGATGCCAGTAACTAAAATTAACATTTTCATCCAAAGAGTAGTGAGTAGTAGTGAGATTGTTCTCTTAAAACCATTTGTCTGTTCTAGTTTCTTTTGCCAGAGTAGTGGCTTCCTGCTTCATTAGTGCAGTTTTTTAAAAGCCTCAATTGTTCAACTGTAAGGTTAAATCAACATTTCTGAAAAAGGAAGAAACAAAAGGCTAATGACACCTCAAAAATCTCACTAAAAAATCAATTGCTATTCACATCATGATGAAATCTGGTTGATTTTATTTTTACCTAGAGGATTCAGGATACAATGATGGGTTATTTACATTTTCTGGAGATGAAACCTCAGGATCATCTCTCTGTAATTCTAGAAGAAAGTGAAAATAAAAGTACATGAGAGCAAGAACAGAAAAAAAGAGAAATAACTCATCTTTGTGCTCCAGAAGGAATAGACAATAGTTTCATTTAAACCAAATTTGTAAAATTTACTGGATTTACTTAATAAAAATAATATGTACATATGTATACTTCAAATACACATAAATCTCTGGAGAGCAGCAGTCTATTAAGAGAAGGACTTCAGTTAGAAACTCCTGCTTGCAGTCTATCATGTAGAACATTGCAATACAATACCTTCTCTCATTTGGATAGGAACCAACAGGGCTTCCTCTCTAGTGGGAAAAGTTGCTTCTTGGGACCTCTCAGAAAAACCCTGATATCTGTTAGAGAACAACAAACAGGTATTCATAATAGTGTACCAAAGTTCCATAGAATGAAAATTGATACTGGTCTATGCTACACATTCAGGTAGTTCTGTAATAATATAATGTATCTATTATAATATCGTAAAATTCCAGATGGTTCTTTTTTCATTTGGATTTGTGTGTACAGTTGGGTTCGTAAGTACACTCAGAAATCAACATTTCTCTTTGGGAAGCTACTTATAATTATAGGAAATGACGACATCTTAAGATTCTGGATTATTCTTTGTTTACTTGGTACCTTATTAGCTGTGGTTCCCCACTCTGAGGGGTCAGTGACACTTCATCAATGGTCTGAGAGGTAATCAACATATCACTGGTGCTATTCACTGGTGTGTGGCTTTCTTCAGGATTTGCTGGAGTCATGGTCACCTTTTCTAAATTTGACTGAGAGAGTGCAGAACTGTACATTGACTCGCCCAGAGGACGACTAATATCAAAACATTCTGGAAGGACAATGATATAATCTTCAGAAAGAGAAGATGCCTGACTAATGACTTCATCCTGAGTATTATTGTCAGCTCCTCCATTTGATTCTTCACCATCTTGCACTGTGAGTTTTCCTGGCAGAAGACAGGAAATAGTGTTTCAGTATAAATGTTAACATTGCAGTCCTTTCCACAATGCTTTCATCATTCTCTTTTGTAGATATATCCAAGTCATAAAAACTTATTCCCCATCATCCAGATCATAGGTAGTCCCCAGTTACCTGCATTTCAAATATGTATCTTGGAGAGGAACAGAAAATAGAAACTATGAATGTGTGTGTTCTGTTCACTGCCTGAACTAATCCCTCCAGTTTTCTTAACAAAGTTTTTCAGAAGTGGTTTGCTATTGTTCCTTCTAAGGGCTGAAAGAAAGTGACTGGCCCAAGGTCACCAGTGGCTTCATACCTAAGGTGAGTTTATGACTCCTAGTCTCCAGCCTGATGCCTTAATTACCACACCAAACTCTCATAAACTATGAGTAATTTAGTGAAATCTTTAACAGTAAATCTCATTATTATGTTACTCTGTTCATCTGATCCAATTTGGGAACTTCCTCATTAAGCAGAAATATGCTACTTACATTCAATTCATTAACTCTTCAGAAAAGCAAAGCCTAACCATCAAGATTTACCAAATTCAGGAGTTGGTACTTTGCCTTCTAATTCCTCTGATACAGAAACAGGGTTAATGGAATCATTGTTCTCTGGGCTGCAGTGGGCAACATCGGACAGTGTTTGCAGAGAATCTAAATCAAGAATAACAAAAAAGAGGAAATAATCAATTGCGCTGGAGGTTATTTTCTCAATATGCTAGATTTTTAACAAGATATTTGAAAGTGCTCACTCTGAAAAGACTTCTTTTTTTGTGGGGGCTGATGGTCAGGTGCAGCATCTAAGGTGAGAGAACGAATGACTGTTTCACATACAAACTGGGTTCCACTCATGTCTTCTTCTCCTTCTTCTTGGTTTCCTGAATTTTCAGCCTTCCCTTTGCTGACTTGAGCTTCTATAAAATGAGATTAAATATTCTTGGCAATATTTACCAAAAATTTCAGAATAGAGAAAGCAGTCATAGATACTGAGTTTGCATTTCATCTCTGGTAGTCATTTTTATCTAATTCATTTTACCTAATGAATGTAAGTACTTCAAGCAGTGAGATACATCAAGAGGAAGTCTAATACCATTCAAGCTACAGGGTTACAAGAACAAAGTCTTCACAAAACATTAATTTTCAAGAGTCGGATTTGGAGGAAGATTTCAGTACCTGCATATGGCAGCTTTTATACAAAAATCAGAAATACCTAAATTTCTAGGTCTATAAAACTTAGATTTTATAGGATTTGAATACAGGCTAGTAATAAAGACTTATGTTGAGCCAAGTATAACCTGGTTATCAAGGGATGAAGGGTATCCTGAAGCAGGGGCTATATTGTAAGAAAAAAGCTGAAGATATAAAATACAAACTAGGTAAATCTGTTGAAAGCAATTTAGATTATCTTGTTCTATAATGTAGCTTGACTAAGTGCATACAACCTTGAAATCATTTGCCAGTATCACTAAAACTACCTGGTAGATTTTCCAAATTCTGAAGTTAGCAGCTTTGCAGCAAAATAGATTGTCAATAATAAAGCCAATTAAAATGATTGGTCATTCAGTTCTTAGTCAAGACTACTGGCTTCTACTCTGATAAGGAAATCCAGTGAAAGAACAGGAGATTCATAGGCCCATCACAGTACTTCTCATTGCTTACCAGACAGTAATTTACATGTGATCCTCTTATTCTCTTCTTGTTTCTGGTTTAAGTTAGTTGTTTTTGGCAAAGAAATGCAGTCATGGATTTTGTATGGGCTTGGACCTTGTATGGAATCTGGTAAAGTAAGATAAGGATGATACCACAAGAAGAACCATAACTTTTTTTTTGTATTTCTGAAACCATTTTTAAGGTTTCCTTCCTACAGATGGTAGGAAAGAAAAGTGATGGACTGGTCAGCAGGTAAGGACTAAACATACCTGAAACCAAATAGAAAGGATTAAAGATTTCCGATAGTTGAGAGAAATGCATCGACACACGATTAGCTGAGCATCACATATCATATGGAACTGAAAGGTCCACAATTTTATCCTGTTCAGTTTGACTGTCATTCAGAGTCAGGGATAATATGCTAAATACATCCTAATATGTTGGCCTAGAGTATCAGGGGTAGCAGTGCTGACCCAACTATCCTTACCTTGAGGAAACTAATAAGGAGGCGACTAAGCCTTACAAATTAAAATCTCATTACAGTTCCATACTGTGAGAAACCTCAAAATCTTCCACAAAAAGTAAATAGCACACTGCTTGCTTAACAGAGCAAACAAAACACAGTAATTGCAAAAAGCAGCAGCAGATCCAGAAGATTCCAGGCGCCTGCAGGGAATCTCTACTGAAAAAGTATGGGCCTTGGCATCCAATAATGCCAATTAGACATACTATATTGGGAAAGCAGGATGAGAATGTATTTATCACAACTTACCAACAGGAGTATTACGAGGGACCTGCTCCAATTCTTGCACTATGTTAATGTCCAGCAATTCAAAGGAGAGCAAATCCTAATGGGAAGAAAGCAAAAGTGAACAATTTAATGAGAGAGAAAACTTATGGAATAAACATTTTTCTCTGAACCCATTTTGAATTTTGGTGTGTACCAGACTTTTCACCTGGGCTGTGAGAAGATCAAGTGATGGGATGTAAAACTCTCTAGCACTGAGGATTCTTTTCATGTTTGATGAAGCAACTCTGTTGGCCAAACTTACTTCCCCCTTAAATTCTGAAGCTTTTTCCTATAGAGAAAAGAAGTAATACTGAAGGATGCTCCAAGGTGATTTTGAGTCAAACTGTTTTATTCAGGCACTTCATTGTATTGTTTATATGCAAATACATCTTCCATACTACCTTGATATCTACATTTTCATTTTGTTAGTCTAGATTATATAAAAAAGACTGAATCTATTTAAAATATTTGGTATAATCTGGAATTCTATTTTGTTTAATGCTTCTTCAGCTAAACAAAAATGCAAAATAAATTTGCAAGGTGTAATTCTTCAATACATCTTTGTATTTTATAAAATAATAAGTGACACTAGTACTTTCTCCCATTGTTTTACTCATTCAGATGTTAAATATTTTGCTTAAAAATAATATATCCCTTATATTATTGAACTGAGAAATAGATGGAACAACCACTCTGAATTAGTTTAGAATAAAGTTAGTAGGCTAAATAGATTAGGGTGTTTTCAGGATGCTATTTTTGTTTGGGAAATCTCAGGCAGACTCATCCATTGATTCTGGTAAGATCTGTAACAGTTCTGCAAATGTTTTGGATGACAACCCTCATAATATTCAACGCGTATAGGCTGATTAGCAGACTGCTTTCTATGCTTTCTGATCAAGATCTCTTTTTTCTCAGTTATACCTGAAAACATTAGGGGTTGAATTTAGGACTTTGGAATTTAAAAATGTACTTTGCCAATGAGTTCCAGCTCTTTCAGCTGATAGAAGTATTGAATATTATTGACCAAATCCTCCTTGTCCTGAACATATAATTCTATCTGCTGAACAGGAAAAGCAATGGTGCACACACTTTATTTTTTTCTTTCTAGGTCTTCATTTAATTTTGAGCCTGACTGAGGTGGATCTATAGCACACTGTTATATCCCAATGTTATCATCCCAAGCAGATTCAAATTGTTAAAATAAATTAACAGCCCAAAGAATAATTAGCTGATTGATTCTATGAATTAAAATTATTTGAATCAGAAGAGAATATGCACATTAAAGAAGAGGGCCATTGACTGGAGACAATACAGACGTAAGGCAAAAAAAGAGAAGGCAGATATGTAATAGAATTACAAAATGGGAGAGGTGGAGAAAAAAATATTGAGAGGGGAAAAAGCCCAGTCTTAAATAGACCCAGGTATATGAGGGCATTACCTCTTCTTTGTAAAGAGACATACTATTCTGGCAAAAACTAGGTATCAATCTGCCATGGTCAGGAGGATTGGAAATTGTGGAAGAAGAGGAGTCAACCACAATACTGCACCAGATCCGGGGTCCAAATTGTTCTTCTTTATGTGATAACCTCCAGTGGGATGTATAGGTTCCTTCCATGCCTGGGGCTTCAAACTCCACTGAGACAACCCCCTCCTCCCCAGGAAGTAGGGAAGGCACAATCACATCTTTTTTTCCAGAAGACATCAGAGTTATGTTTCCCCACATGAATTTTAGCTGAAATATGAAGAGAAAATTATTTTATGGTAACATCAAAACATGCAAATTTCTCATATTGGTCATGAATGAATATTTTTAGGCCTTATGTGCTATAAGACTTCAATTAAGTAAATGTTGGTAAACAGAGATTCAAACTTCTGAGTTGAGTTTCATTCTGTGGCTCTCAGGCACTACGCAACACAAAGAAAAAATATTGTGAAGACATCAGAATCCTGCATTTAAGTATCTGGGACTAAGACATAGAAGCCCACCCCTCAAGAATCTCTAGGGCTGCAGAGAGAAAATTATTAGATAATATTGGAGACAAGCAATGATGAAACAGACTAATAACACTTAAAGAGACAAATCACAATTCACCGAACGTATACAGTTCTGTGATCTGTTATCTTTGATTCTTTAAAATGAATCCTTCAGTTCCCATTTACTTAGCAACCAAAGCAGCACAGAACCATAGCTTCTGCTTTTAACAGCATAGCCAAAACTCCAAAGCAGGTGATGAAGAGTTTAAAATAAACCTTTGTATAAATAAGCAAGTTACGTTCCTGAGATCCAGTATTTACTGGACTCAGCCCAAAACATGCAATGAAGTACTAATGCATTTTACAAAGTACCTTCCCAATATAGATGCAGAAAAAGCTAAAGGAGAGGAAAGGGAACAGTCTCAGTGCCAAAGCTAGATTTTAGCATGTATTTTTAAAAATTAAACATTGAAAAACACCTTGGTATCTGAACTCCATGTAATGTTGCCTGTGTTCCTCATACGCCAATGCTTCGTGAAGATAATATTTGGTGGGAGACGAGTTCCATCTGGTAAATTCTCATCTACAAAGGCAGCACTCAGCGTGGAGACAACAGGGCATTGCTGCAGAGAACTGTGAAATGGAGGAAACCAGAGAAAAATCAGTAAGAAAAATCAGCTGCAACCCGGAGGTTGCAGCTGGTCCAGAATGNGTAGTGATGGGAGTTTCCTGATACTCCCATATTACACCCCTCCTGCGCGAGCTGCATTGGTTACCCGTCTCCTTCCGGGTGCATTTCAAGGTGCTTACTTTGTTATGTCCAGCATGGCATGGGTCCGGGGTATT
>AZIM01000361.1:265653-282402 GCA_000516915.1 Ophiophagus hannah | reverse complement strand
GGTGCCGCTACAGAATAGGCCCTTCCCCGGAGCACCGCCAGCCGGCATTGCCCAGCAGACGGTATCCCGAGGAGTCCCCTCCTGTGCACCCGTAGATAAACAATATTGACTAAAAAGAACTTCAGTATCTTGGAACTGGACCAGTATGGACTAGTTTAAATGATTTTATTATCTGAGATAAAATTGAATAATAAAATCTCAGACACATCAAGAAATCTTATAAGACTTGATTTGTACTGCTATAAAAATAAGCCCCCAAAGTTAGTCTCATCTGTTACCTTAACAGCCTCTTGATATTCCTCTAAAGAGAGAAACAAATCGTGTTAATATTAACATTATCATGTCCAGAATTGCATTTGTAAATAAATTACTATATTTTAATCACATTGGCCCAATATAATTTCACTGATTTGGTAATTCCTTCTTATTCCTTGATACAGATTTCATCCCTCAACTCCAAATCCAATGACAAGGAAGTTTAGGAAAGAAAAAATTAATACATTCTGCAGGACTTGCTAGTTTTATTTTGGTGTACAATCCATGTCATTAATTTCATATCTTCAAATGTAATGGAATTCTATATTCAAACTATTTAAAAGAAAAAAAAACCAAGAAGAATCACATGTCCTAGGTCAGGGGTGTCAAACTTGTGTCATGTGACATATCACAACTTTCCCCCCCTTCGCTAAACCAGGCATGGGCATGGTCAGCGTGTCACATCCGGCCTGCGGACCGTGAGCTGGACAGCCCTGTCCTAGGTAATATGATCAATCCACATTTCAGTTCTGAATTAATTTTGAGAAAATTTAAATGTTTCACAAGTGAATTAGCATTGAACTTAATAAACTTTACATAATAGGAAATGACAGTATAAAGAGTTGAAGACATTAGGTTCAGCCTCCTCCTCAAAAGACAATGTAAAACCGCAGATACAAACCCTCATTCTAATGTAGAAATAGACAAATGCTAGGTAACTAGATAATAGTTGAATATAGTATTTACAGGGAGAAAACAAGGCATGTTATGTTGTGTACAAAAGTATACTTCTCAGTACTATTATTTCTATGTGTCCCTTATTTATATCGCTGCCTTTATTCACACCACCACAGCAGGACTCAACAGATTTTATGAGTCAGCCAAAGGCAACTTACCTGCAGTGTTGATGGATACCTGTGAAAAGAAATGAAACCATGAAAGGAGGCTTTAAATTGCTGCTAATAATATTCATAACAGGATTTTTCACGTGATCATTACAGAACAGTAGTTCAGCTTCTGACATTATAGTTACTACAGACATTTATTTCTTTATTAAACAGATCTTTTCCCCATCCTGCTTTCCTACTAAGAACTACATGGTTTGAAATAAAATCAACAAGGCCATCCAAATTAAGACTATAGAAAAAGTTCTTCCAACAAATATTGCTGGTTAGACCATATTCAAATGTAGTCACTGTCTCTCCCCTGGCTTAAATATGCTGCCATCTCATTGTTATGTCTTATCATTTTAAAGATGACTGGTATAGGTACCAGCCCATCCCAACTTGGTGTTCTCTGGATGCCCCAGCCAGAGTTCTATGTTGGGTAGGAATTTTGGAAATTGTAATATAACTCATATCAGGAGGAAGCCCTCTGTACAACTAAAGCAACTAAAAAATAAATCACTCCTCCTTGGACAAAAATATTTTCTGTCATATCTATTTCTCAAGACTGGGAAAATTTGGAGCAAAATGCATGTACATTCTTCTTGTTTTAGACATAAATTATTGGTCTTTTCATAATTTCAAGACCAAAATATTTTAAACCATTGTTATTGAAGAGGAAGGGGGGCAGGATTCAAGAAGTGACCTTATTTCTGCTATAAAGAGGTAATTAGTTAACCCTTGACTTACAATTGTTTGTTCAGTGACCCTTCAAAATTATGATGGCACTGAACAAAGGGACTTACAGGTCTTGCCCTAAGTTCCAACCATTGTAGCACTACCAGTCACATGATAAAAATCCGGACTGCAGGGATCACATCCATATGACTACAGATTCATTGCCACTCCCACCTCAACATGGGAGAAGGAAACAGCTGCAGGGAAAGTGAAAGGTAAGTGGACCCAGGTATGATAGGGCAGGCAAAAGGCCCAAACATCTTAGGAATGGCAGGAAGGAGGAGATGGCTTATGTGCTAGTGTGCCTAGCTGGCTGAGGTCTTCTGGTCATGGCAGGTTTTTGCCCATTGGTAGGCCTAACAAGCTGAGGCTTCCAGGTATGGTGGTAGAATGAGGTGGCCCAGGCATCTCAAGAGTCACAGGGGGAAGGGAGGAAGTCTGCGAGTCTAAGACTGTAATAAATTGATTGAGTCGATGGACCTAGCCAATTACAGCCTTGTGAACCACAGATTTCCATATGTTAGTAGGTGCCAGGTTTCCCAAGGCCTTCATCACCCCTTGACCTGCATAGTCACTTAACAGAGCTGGGATTATGATCATTGAGTGAGGCAGTTACTTGGATGTCTTGCTTTATGACCATAACTTACAAAAAAAATTCCGAGCTTGATTGTGATCATAAGTCAAAGACTATCTGATTTTTTTAAAAAAATCTTTTCAATCCTGAAGTAGTAAAAGCCTCCAGAGAGATGTCAGAAAAATTAGATAATCTGTGAAACTATTACACAATACAGATCAAATGTTGACTGGAAGCTATTTTGCAAGGAGTAAAAAGCTTCTTTATAAAAATATATATGAAGTTCTTTTTAGTGTTCTATTCTTTCAAAAGTACAAGGACACACTTTTCATTTTAAAATGAAGCCTTCATAGGGATATAGAAGTACAGTACCTCATCATGGTCCTCATCTAGGTATTTGATCTGGATATCTTTCAGTTCAAATGAGACTTTCACCTACAACAGAAATTAACTGTAGTGAAATGGCTCATCTCCATGACAGTGAGAAACAGGCAGCAATGATTAATCCTTTTTATTGATATCTCAAAAGTGTTAATGAAGCCAAGAGCAATTCTACCCCTCTTTGTCAAATCCAAGCTATATATATGTTGTACTTAAAAGAATCAAAGCTTTGCATCCCAGTCAATAAGTCTATAAGCTGTTTAGAATATTATGCATATACCTATCTTCCCCATTAATCAAAAGGTGACTTTGGCAGTCTTAGTTTCACCTCCCTTAACTGGTAGACTTGAGTTTTCAACCAAATTTCAGATTTACTAAAAATAAATCAAGTAAATAATTTCATCTAACAGATGCACTGCATTTACCAAAAAATTCTGGGGAACTTGAGAATAAAACTAAAATTCTTCATACACAGTACATGAGTTTCTTCCAGTAAAAAAATATAGTGTACAAAGTTGTGGGGAAAAATGAGTATATACAAGTATACTAGCAAGTTAAAGATTTCCACACAAAGGGCAAAACAACCTTATGTCAATATTGAATTAAATCACTTGCAGCAAAAACATGCAAGTCCATGCCCATTTTTAAATACTGTTTCTACAGCAGCTCTAAATTTACATTTAATCTTGATTGGAATAATAGTTTTCATTTCTTTTAATGTTAAGTGCTGGTCCAAAAAATCTGTTCACTTACAAATAACATTTAAAAAATGAAGGGAACATTATTGGGAGCTAGATGTATTTTTTATTATTATCTAGTATCCTATACCAATTATTAGATTAATATCTAGATTTGATTGCTAGAATTTTGTTGTTCCTAGTACTAATCTTGCATTTATACAGCTGTGCATAAATCGAGGGAGAAGGTTGAAGTTGTAAACTATGTTAATGTTATACTAGCTTGCCTACCGCATAGCTGGGATACTATAGATATGTCAGCAATGCAACAGCCAAATTGCCTTCAACCTTTTCCCCAACTATGGAATTAATGAAGAGTGGGGACTTTAATACAATTGCTTTAATAAAATTTGTCCAATTTGCTAATCAAAGGATGGGAAGAAAGCTGAGATCATTCCATGAATGACTAATAAATACACTTAACATTTTACAGAAATAATCCATTCAAATTTTATTAATTGTTGGTTTACCACTTCAATTACAATAGGAATTCTAAGCAGGCTATAAAATACACATTAGAATTAAACAACAAAGATAGAGGAAAAAACCAAATAACTAAAACTTATTAACAGTCACATTGGGAAAATGGATGACCAATTACAACTCATCTGAAACCTATGTCCAAAAGTGGGCTCAGAGACCATCCTATTCTAGGGCCTGCTGAAAAAGCCAGATGTTTGTGAAAACTTAAAACAGTAAGTGATGTGAGGACAGCAAACTGAACTATTAAAACTGTTATTGATCAGTGAATCACAATTGGCAAAGACCCAACTCACCATGGCTTCCATATCAGCCCATGTGGTTTTAGATGATACAAGGAAGTTGAAGTTATTACCTTGGAAGGTCACATTGAAATTTACCTGGGGATCCATTCTATACATCTGTGGATAGCAAATGAAAACATCAATTAAAAAACAATGCAGTTGTTCCAAACTTCTTTTTGAGAGAAACCAAGCAATCACAATATTTTTATGTAGTTCAAAGAACCAGGAAACTGGGGTTAGGGCCACCTGAATTTTTCTCTTCCTCTCCCCACCCTTCTAAATATTCTCCTAAACTGTGCTTGCTTGCATATGAGAAAGATAAGAAAACAAAGATGAAATTAAGGAGTTTTCATCATGTATTCTGACTGCTAATTGATGTTCATGGATACACTCTGTGCTTTGGTTAAGTCAGGTGCACAGTTCTGCACTTCATTAGGTCAGGTTCACCTAACCTAATACACCAAGATTAAAATACCCAGAATCATGGATACAAAGTCAAGGTTAAGATGGATTAATCATGTTAGTCATGCCATACAGAGAATATGGAATAAATAAAAATCCAAATTGGGTTCAAAAACACCATTATGAATCTCTGCAAAAGAAGTTTTTTATTGACAAGAAATAATAATAGGCAAACATAAAGGCTAACTTATTGTGAGATACTAGAATTTTGTAAATTTTGTAAAATACAATTTAAAAAATTGGGGCAACAGGACATAATTTTAATGGTTCTCTTATTTACAATTAGATTTAAAACAGACAAATTTATCATTTTGAACATTCTAAAACTGAAACAGAACTATGCACAAATATGAATATATAATTGCAAAAACATATAAATCTATTGAAATTCAAAATGGAAAAACAGTTATAGAACTTTGGTTTTTTATAACTACAAGGTTATTGTATGCACAAATCAAAAAGATCTGGCATTATCCACAATGGAAGAATGGATAATACAAATCAAGACTGGGAACTCTGGAACTCTGCACATATTCATAAGTGTGTTGTAAATTCAATTATATTTACAGTTTGTAATGCTTCCCAGCCCATGATCAGCATGTTCATGTTGAATCCAACATGTAATCCAATTTTAACTTCTTACTACAAAACATGTTTCTGTATTTGTTTCATTAATCTAATTCTAGTTTATAATGCATTGTATACAAGGCATATATACACCTTTTTGGTTGCTCTTCAGAATGGCACTGCTCTGAGGAAAAGACTATGAAATGGAAATGCGCTTTCTCACCATTTTGAGGTAGAAAAGGAAGTATTATTTAGGCATACTTTTATAACTGTTAGGACTATCATTAAAAAAGCAGGTCTACAAAAGATATTATCAAAAATAATCACTTGACATTGGTCTAGATTATTGAAATCACTTATCCCCACATGCCCACAGCAGGGCAGCTCTGCTTTTAAATTTTATCGAGCTTTATTGTAGGGTAGGACCCATAAACACCAGCATGTTGTATTACTTAGAAGAGTTTTGAAAGAAAAAAAATATTCTGTAATATTTTTTATGTTCCATACCCATACAGGAACTTAAAAGTGATCTATCTGAAATAAAGAGTTTGGGCTACATTACAAACATTCTAGACAAACACCAAGGGACAACTACTATCCTGAAAATCCTTGGAACAGGAAATTGCATATCGTGGGATCTACCGGAAAGTCACCATCTTAACTGGCCTACTTGCTATAGTGCAAGATATCTAGCTAGTAGGTTATCCCCGGGATTAACCGCAGTAGTAATAAAACTACGAAAACACACGGGTTGCTACCTTAACGCTGCAATTATGTGCTTACGTTTATGGAGGTAAAAGCATCAAAATTGACGAATATATGTAGTAAGCATACATAGCATTTATCTCAATATCACACATTTACTCGAAGGAGATATTAAGGGCGTTTCCGTTTGGTTTGGCATTAAAATCAAAATTGCCAACTTGAAAATCCTTAAAAAACTATTTATTATAACGCGGGAGCCCGAAAAAGTTGCCCTGCTGTTGAAGCGACTACCAAAAACCAAACGGGTCATTCGCTCCTCACAGGGACGGGAGAAGAGCAGACTTAGTAACACAGCGTTTTCCGAGCACAAAGCAATGCGGTGGCCGCTTCTTCTCCAGGACGAAGCTTATTTCCTCGCTTACCAAACGGTCAGCAAACCCTCATCAGTCGTCGTCCACCACCTGGCGCCCTCCAGCTGCACTAAGCCGCCGCAGCCCATGGACGTGGGGGCTGAAGCCGAGGGGGCTGTTCTCCTACCCCGCACGACTGGAGGACGCCTCTTGGGGGAGGCAGCTCCTTTAAAGAGAAGGCCCGGGGAGGCAGCAGGCGTGCTGGACGGAACTTACTGGACTGCCAGGCAGGCCCTGGACCTCTGGCGAGTGCACTTTGGCAAAACCCAAGGTTCCACGCTCAGCGTTCGCCATCCCCTCCCCACGCTGTGACGCAAAAAAAAAATCACAGGCTCTCAGCTCCTGCAACCGCTGCTGCTCGATGCAACTGGGCAGGAGCCTCGATCTTTTATACTATTGGCTAGCCGCGGGGAGAGAGGAGGATCCCGTAAAGAACAACAACAACAACAAGCAACGCATCTTATTAGCAGGGGAAAGGGATTTCCGGGTCCAGAGCGTGGTAGAAGCCATTTTTACGTGTCTTCGGTGTTGCAAACCAGCCAATGAAAAACCAAACATTTGACTGCAGTAAAAAGATCGCGGCAAATCCAAAAAAATGTCCGAATTCACATTGGATTCTGTGTGAATGTTTTCCTTAATGTGAATGTTTTCCTTATTGGGAAGAAATTATCAGTCGCCTTTCCGAGACTATGAACAAAACACCGTGCAACCATTTATTTATGAAACTTGTATGCCGCCTATCACGTCGAGGGAGACTAGGCGGCTTACAGACAAACCAGCTTACTTTTTAAAAAAAGCAAAGCTATAACGAGAGCCAGTTTGGTGGTTTGCCATTGCCTTCTTCCTTGGGCTGAGAGAAAGTGTAGCCCAAGGTCACTGGCTTCATGCCTAAAATGAGGCTAGAACTTCTAGTCTTCCGGTTTCTAGCCTGTGATGTCTTAATCACTAGACCAACGGCTTCAAACTTGGCAAGTTTAAGACTTGTNAGTTGAAGTCCACAAGTCTTAAAGCTATCGGAAAGTCAAAGTGACCTTCCATGCTTTTTAGCTAGCTTTTATTACAATTGAATAGGCCACATTTCGGTTGACAGAAATTAGTGATAAGATCTTTTCATACCCAAGCAGCGAGGATTAACACCATTCTTTCCCACGCCTTTCTGGCGTTACCAATTGAAGGAGGCGGGGGGGGGTGTCTTGCAGTCATGGGATCCGGAAGCTATAAGGCGATTGGTTATCAGGGAGGAAGGCGCGGAAAAAAAAAGCAGAGCTGGAGGCGAAAGGAGTGGAAGTCAATCTTTAGAGGCGGCAAGAGTTTGGAGAAGGTGCTGAACGTAAGGGAAGGAAAGCAGCGTTTATGTGAGTAGTAGCTATGTAGTAGTGTAACTCGGCAGTGACGGCAGATTATGCTTGGAGTTTAGATGCGCGTTTTTTAAACTTTCGGAGATTTTGATCTTGGTCTATAAATCAACAGGCGATTATTAATATTATCACCAAAGGAGTTCAGGGGAGATGATACAAGCATCTAGTTCATATGATAAAAGACTGGTATAAGGGGGAGAGAAAATGTCTTTGTCAGCTAACCTTTCTTTCGGCTGAGTCTGTGTAAGCTAACTGCTTCCATTTTATTTTTTACTATACTCACTGTAAAACCAGGGAAAGGAGAGTGGCGCTGTGTAGTAAAGTAACATGATTAGATCTACGTGTGATAGAAGAAGCTTTAATTTAATTAAAGTTTACTAGTTAAAATAGGGCATTTGTTTCCTGTCCATTAAAAGAAAGGATTTACCTACAAAATGAAAGAAGGAGGTGGAGATGGGTAGAAAAAGAACGGTCATCAGTAATGCCTACTTAAAATTTGATTTTCATGAAATTATTTTGGATAGTTTGTGAAATTAGATGGCAATAATGCTGAAAAATACTCTGGCAATAAATCAAGGATATTATTCACTAAAGTTTGTTTATTAAAATTTTATGAGAGATATTGTGGGGAAATTGTGTGAGACTCAGCTGAGTCACTTACAAATGAAGAAGGGAAATTCTTATAACAATGTTCAGGATTCTGTATGACCACAAATTAGCTACAATCCAATATAAGCTACAAAAATACAAGGAAAAAAAGACAAAGAAGTATCTTCTTTTATCCCAGCAGGGAAAAATAATAGTTTAACATCAAATCATAATTAGCTTAACAACTCTCTTGCTTAGCAACATAGATTTTGGGCTTGGTTGTGGTTGTAAGTCAATGACTACATGTAATCTTTCTTCTATCCATAGTTAATCCCTTATGTAAAGTAAAGAAAGCCAGGCAATCTTTGTCAGAAAACTTCCAATAATTGAAACCAAGTATAACTATTTTTTTCTTTTAATCCTGATCAAACAAGCATTTTATAAACCTTCTCCGAGTTTTAAAAATTATTCTTTAACCCCTTCAAAAAAGTTCCAGAAATAGTTTGCTCATCTGTCTTTCAAGGTGAAAATCCTTCAAAATTCTTTAACAATTTCTTTTGTATCACTATCTACAGTTTATCTTTTGCTTGTTATTTCAAAAAATGTCCGTCCAAATCTTAGCCAGAGCTCTTTCGAATATCCAGAAGAAAAAAGTATCTGAATCAGTTTCCTATTCATCTCAGAACCACTTCTATTATATTGAAATCCAACTCATTCTTGTTTTACAACTTCATTAGAACATTCTGCCAAATTTATCAAGTGTTTTCTCCATTCTATCCAAAAGCTTGTCTGTGATAAATTTAGAAATTTGTACTAAGGATTTCTGCTCCATCTTCTTTATCCACTCAATCTAATGTCCAGCCTTCAAGGTTTCCTTATCATAAAAAAACTCGAATACTCAGTTTCCCAGAGAAGATACCTTCTAAATAATTCAAAATTATAATTCCAACTCCCATTGGCCCCCTAATTTGTTATTATCTTTCCAGATTCCGTATACTAAGCACTCTTTTGCTGCATTATCCAAAAAATACAATGTAAAACAAGTCAAGGTGGAAACTCAACTAAAACCTTGCTGGTCTGGAAGGTCTTAATCTCTTCAATATACAATTTTTTAGAAAATAATCCAAGAAAGTGATTGAGATATCAGGCTCAATTAAGCTTAATGTTCATAATGGCTGCTTTGCAAGGGTGAGCTTGATGTAATCCTGACTCCCAACTTTCCACCCAAAGTTGACCATGGCCTACTCATAAACAGCAGCTGTTCAGAATCACATGGATGATCTCAACAATCTTGTTTGTTCCAGAGAAATTAAGCTGCCTCTATCAGCATCTATCCATGATTTTCCTCACAAAAGCTGTCTTGCCAGTCAGCAAAAGCCAGCAAGATGTCAGCTCACCATGGCACTCATGACACCATGGTAGGAATTCTCCAGAAGATGTTTTAAATTTAGTTATATAAAAAAATTCCAAGACTCAGGCCTCGGGTACCAGTTTTATTTTATACCCTTTGACCTAGAGTAAAATACTTTGAGAAGTACATGTTATACATTCACAGAGGCATTGTTAGTTTCATAGTTATACTTCGATTCTAAAGTCTGTTTCTGATGCCCATGGCTTACCTTATATAGTTATTAGAAAAAGCTGAGTTAGTGCCTTACTTTAAAGTCCTCCAATTCGTTGTTTCATTTTATCTTTTATAACAATGTTTTAAAATATTCTTCCGAGGTTCCTATTTTTACTTTATGGCCATCAAAGTATTCTTCAGGGCAAGCAGATTGTGCATATCACAGAAAAACATTAATAGTAGGAAAAAGAAATTAAAGGCATGTGATAAAAAGAAATCTAGCTAAATATAATTTACACTATTGTATATCTTTGTTTTTGCAAACCATTCTTGCTTCCACCATAATTATTGTCTTTTATTCATTAAGCTTCTCATCTCTTTCTTTTTAATCTCATGGATTCTCTCCAACCATTTTTTTCAACTGTGATTGCCATCATGAAATTTGAATTTGAAATTGGCTTTTCTTTCTTTTTGTTTTTGCATTCTAATACTTTTAAAATGTCCTGTATGATTTTCTTTGGTTTTTGCCTGGAGATTCTTTTCCTCTCTCTACCCACAGTATTGTCAGTTTTTACCTTGTTCACATCCCATTCATAGTTAACTCTTATACTGTACTTATTTTGTTATTTGATCTTAATTCTCTCTATATTCCAAATCCCTTGAACATATTTTTATAATGTAATGTATTTTTTTTGCAATTTTCATTTGCATAAATCCACTTTTACTTCTGTCAACAAACATTTATTCTTTGCAACAGGTGTGTATGTGTATGTATATATGTGTATATATGTGTGTGTGTGTGCGCGCGCGCGCGCACACACACACACACATACTCTTTCACTTTTGTTTACTATCTTAATTTTTTTTTTTGCATCTTTAGTAAACATTCTACCGTATTATATAAATTCATCAATTTGTCTTCTTAGGAATGAGAAAAAAATTATCTGGTGAGGTAAAGTGTATCAAAGACAGAAGTATCTCAGGTGCCTCAAGGGAAATATAGCTGAACAAGGGCATTGTAGTTGAGCATGGAACATAGAGTATGGTTTTAAGAAACTTGAATGGCTTGTAAAATAGGAGCGTCCTTATAACTACAGAATTGAATACTATAAGTCTGGGACGCTGCTTTATAGATTTTTGATGATTGAAATTCTTCATCTAATCAATCTGTCTTTTAATTTTTCACACCTGAGATTTGAATATCTAACTAACTGAAGTAAATGTCATTCGAATATGTTGAATTTAATTCTGAATTTAGATTAGATTTCTATTTCAGGGACATGAGATAAGTTGCTGTGCCACTGCCACTGAATTCCTTTTTATGTATATTCTCCATTACGTGCTTACTTTTTTATAATCTTCTCATTTCCAATGAAAGGAATTACAAATATTAGTTCCTTTCTTGCTATTTATCCCAATGTCAGTATGGGCATTCCAAAGAACAGGGGAATGTTAGGAGGCAAGCAAAAGCCAAAGGAGTGAAATTGATTAGTCTTGTCAGTTTTGAGCTGACTATCCAGGTGCCAAGATGAACATTTCAAAGGCTAGTGGGTAAAACAAAAATAGAGTTGTGGTCATGTGATTTTCCATTTAGCAACTGCTTCACTTAATATTAGAGATACCAGTCTCAATTGTGGTTACTAAATGAGAAGTACCTGCACTATATTTCAGAATGCTACACAAAATTAACATTTTTTTTTCTGTTTTCAAAGTGTATAACTATGGATTTGCCTGTTCCAAGTGTTGGTGAAGTTTATGAACTGCTGCTAGCTATGCAGAAGACTTTGGAATGTCCAATCTGGTATGGAAAGAACAAGTTTGAATATCTAGATTTCATTAAAAATTTATAATATCTAACAAACTCTGATATGATACATCTGAATATCAGATAAACAACATAGGGAAGGCTGTTCCAAAAATATAAATTATATACAGCTTTATTTTCACAGTGCCAGAATTTGTCTATAGTATAATATGTTTTGAACATTCAGGACATTAGAAAAGAATAAGTTCATCTTTACTACGTATATAAGATGCAGGTGTGAGAAAGAGTTACATCAGGCCTTTACTGCTGGGAGGAAAATATGATTAAGAAGACCTGGGTGATTTTTTAAAAACTTATTCCCCTTCATTTCTGAGACTATTGGCAGCATAATCAAAGAGGAACAGTACAATTAGTTATATTTCCTGCCACACTAAGGTTTCTTGGCATACTAAATAGAATTTCATTTTTTGGGGTGAAAAATAAGTGGTTTTGCATACAAAATAGTTATTCTGGTAGCTAGATATATAATATGAATAATAACCTTTTGCATAATCTGTGTATTATATAAATAATGGAAATTTCTAAACTATTTGACATAAAGTCTAGACCTTACCAAGTGACTGGACTTGGGCAGTGACAGATCAAAGTAACATCAGTGGTGAAAAAATAACTTTGGAACAACGCCTAGATTTATGACTTGCAACATCTTTTTCACAGTCACTTGTTAGTATTGTCCTATGCCTGGCCTATTTGTTTTTCCTTCTTCACAGAGAGGAGAGTTTGCTTAAACAAGCAATCTCTTCCTGAGCTGCTTTTCTCCCAGTGCAAGGCTTCCCCAGAAGATGGTAACAAGTTAATAAGCCAGTTCTATGACCTTAATTAGACTGTTTGCAACTGCTGCTTGTAACTGACAAGAGTTTAACCAACTTTCACAATTTCAGCACTTGTTTGCCACCATAATGGCTCAGAACTAGGAGTGCACTAGACAAACAGCTGACACTAGCACATTCTTTCTGTTTGTGTTCCAGCTTATTCTTTTGCTTTGCTCTCCACTGATTTTAAAGACAAATGTTAATTCTCTACTTGCTAATTACCCCTGCAATGAAAACTGGAGTGAGCATTACAAGGGGCAGGGTAGTGGGAGAAGAAAACAGAAGCAAAGTCTTAAGTATTGTCATGATCACTGAATTTCCTATTAGTGACTACAACACTTAGTGAGTTGCAGTCCCAATTGTGATCTCTAAACAAGGACTACCTTGTTTATACTATATAATACAAATATGTAATATTTCCTGTTGATATAAAAGTTGGTGTGAATTATTCCAAGTTAGCAATCACACATACTATTAAAATATTGTAATAATACAAAGTACATTTTACTTTCTACAGAATAACTTAATGCAATTATTTTTTGCAATGTAACATCAATGATACTTTGATGCTTCATTTCTTTTTGTAATTACAAAATAGTTGCCTTTAGATGGAGCTCTGTAGCTTTTTTTTTTGAGCTAGGCTTTTTTATAGAATTTCTTTGGGGGCAAGGCTATTTTGATATGCAATATGTTCAATATTCTGTCTCTTTATTCTTTTGTATTATTTGAGAAGTTTTGGATGTTCACATGTAGCTTAAAGTAAAATCATAAATATATATGCATGTAGAGATTATAAATGAACACTGTACTAAAACAACTATAATGAATATTCTCATAAATTATAATCGATCAGTATCAGTAGTTACTGGGGAAGAGGACAATTTTGATTTGATTGTTAAAGGGACAATAATAGAAAACCTAGGCTTCTGTCCTTAGGAGGCATTTAATGGCTGAAATGATACAGTCACATTGTTATTGATTTATTACCAGCCACTTTGAAGTCTTCATTAATTCAGCATAATTAGAGAAATAAAATTCTACTCTTCTCCAAAGTTACTGATATTCCAATCCAGACAAAATTCAAAATATCATGAGATACTATAATTGCATATTGATGTGAAAAACCTGGGAGAAATCTTTGATGGTACCATATAACATTAATGTTTAGTAGTGTAATACAATAACATCTTTAACATGTTTATTGATTTATGTAAAACATTAATATATTTAATAAGTAAGGCCCTTCATGAATTGTTATCTTGCAGGGAGAAGGAGGCTGTGTTTTTCATTCATGCTAACATGCTAATGTACTATTAGAAATATATACAGGTAGTCCTCAACTTACAACCACAATTATGCCCCAAATTTTTCTGGCTAAGCAAGATAGTTGTTAAGTGAATTTTGCTCCATTTTACCACTTTCCTTGCTACAGTTAAGTGAATCACTGCAGTTGAACAATCAACTTGCCTTCGGAAGTTGTGGGAGCTTCATCACTGGAAGCTTTCAAGAAGAGTTTGGACTGCCATTTGCCAGAAATGGTGTAGGGTCTTCTGCTTGGGCAGGGGGTTGAGCCTACAAGGCCTCTTCCAACTCTATTAATCTCTATCTGTTGTTAAATTAGTAACACAGTTGTTAAGTGAATCAGGCTTCCCCAAGGACTTTGCTTGATAGCGAGTCGCAAGGAGTGATCATATGATTCCAAGACTCTGCAATGTCATAAATATATGCCAGTTGCCAAGCATCTGAATTTTGAGCACATGACTATGGGGATGCTGCAAAGGTCATAAGTGTAAAAAAATAGCCATAAGTCTTTTTTAATGGTGGTGTAACTTTGAAGTGTCGCTAAGCAAAAGCTTGTAAGTTGAGGAGTATCTGTACTTTTTAGAAGGGACATTTATGACAGGTAATCATAGACAAAAGATCAGACTAAGTACAGTTCACTGGAGGAGAAAATGGCAAACCCACTCCAGAGGGGAGAGACCTCCAGCTCAGTTGGTATGCACGAATTTACTTCGAAAAAACAGAAGAACAGTTCATATGTAGTGGTACTTATGTACCTGGGTTAAAGCCAAAAGAATATACAACTGCTAAAAGTTCAACACTGCAAATAAATATATACAGTACCATTAGTGCATGGGGTGTTAGTATCAGGAACTAAAGCAAATTTAAAGGATGTTTTAAAGGATGCTTTAATTCAGTCTTGTGCACTGAACAGAGCTTGACCTTAATGGCCTGAGTGACTCTTTCTAGTCCTTTGATTTTATACACAATGTTAACTTTGGCCAAAATTCATCCTAGTTCTATTTTTTATATGTGGCAGTGACCAACTGAATGCAGTCAAGAAGGTCACAAAACAGACCTGGGAACAATACTGTTTTCTCCTGTTGTTTCTTCGCAATTAATATCTTCTTATCTGGCTTTAACTCAAGAGGATAAAATATACCTTCATTGTTAAAGTCATTTCTAACCTCTAGGCAAACTATCCCATAGCCTCAGGCAATGGACAGTTTGCCTAAAATAGTAATGGATTTCAACCAGGAGCCACATGTTGAAAGATCCTTAGTGGGTTTCTGCACATAGCAGAAGGTTGGACTACAGAAGATGATTTATAAGGTATCCTAACGACTGGTTTTAAGTAAAAAGCTCAAATGCTGTAATCTGCTCTCATAAACAGATTTGGTCATTTTTAATTGTACTGTTCTGCATAATTTCTCATTCAATATTTTTGAGGCATGACAAAACAAATTGTACATCATATTCAAATATGACGTGCATCATATATTCATGTAGCATTGCTACATTGGCAGTTTTATTTTTTATTCCTTTTCCAATTATTGATAGCACAGAATTTGCCTTATGTTTTCAGCTGTTTTCAGCACATCAGGTTGAATTTTTATTGAGATATTTATCACAATTCCAAGATTCCATTCTTGCCTAATCAGTGCCTGTTCAGAATCATATATATGTACAATCCAATAAACATTATTATGTGTTTATTTACATTGAACTATTTGTGCTATTTTAAAGCTTGTTTATTCTATTTAGAGATATTTGGAGCTGTCCATAATATTTTTTGTCAAAACTTTACCTAAATAAGAAATTTCAACTTTGTGATGTATGAATACGGAGACGTTACTCCAATTTTGGCCAAACAGCTGATTTTTTAAAACATTGATATTCTTGCTAATTATTTGTTGTCATGGCAGCAAGTACTTGGTATTATATCAGTGAGCATTATGCTTCTCACTGCCATTTTGTTTCTTTTACTTTTCCTCTCTGCATAACTAATTTGATTAGATGGTTAGCTAAGAAAGGGACCACAGTATAAAACCTTGTTCTGTACAGGGTGGTATGTCAGGGGTTTATAGACCAGTGAAGCACAATTTTTATATCTTAAAAATGAATTTTAGTTTAAAAGGCTTATGTCGAAATAAATCTATTATATTGCAAGATTAGAGTGTGTGTAATTATAATATGCTAGAATGGCTACTTCACTAGCATTAATTCCTAGAATTACAGTATATTGAAGATACTTCGTTTGAAATGCATAGCTTTGATGTTTTATTTCTTTCTTTCAGTCTGGAGGTGATGAAAGAGCCAGTCTCAACAAACTGTGCTCATTTCTTTTGCAGGTAAGCCTCCTCTTTAAATTATCAAAGCTTGAACATATCAGCTTATTGATTGATGGTGATGAGAGTTGTAGTCTCATGCATCTGAAGGACATATGACTATGAAATGTTGATGCTAGAATGTCAAGTGTTCATTCTCAGAATTTTTAGAGCTTTTCATGTAGAAATCTTAATTTCTTCTTGAGAGACAAGGAAGCTATAAACAATGTGGGTATGCAGGCATTTAAAATACAAAATAGTTATAATTACCACTGTCCAGTTCGAAAGGCTGAGTCTCCAATATTTATAATGCTGAATATGTTTCAAAACCATGTAGCATTTCACCAGCTGGCTGAAGTGCCTGTTGCTGTGATTTGTTCTGGGGCCCTTTTTTGCCTGCCCCGGAGTTAAAATTTCATGTCCAAAGTTTTGTCTGCTACAGAGATAAAAGTCATTACTTAAAATTTAGAATATTCCAATTTAGAATATGGTAGAATAGAATAACAGAGTTGGAAGG
>AZIM01000361.1:244636-259849 GCA_000516915.1 Ophiophagus hannah | reverse complement strand
TCCCCCCTCGCCTCACTACCTCGTGTTGTTCGCAATGCAAGCAACGCAAGCCTTATGTTCCCACGGACAATGTGGGTGGCGCAGCCTTGTGTCCCTGCGTAGCCTGGATTAATTGCTTTGGGGGTGACATTTCTCTGCGGACCATGAAAAATTTTTTTGCAGATCACCAGTGGTCCCCGGCCCACTGGTTGGCAACCACTGGTTTCATTTACCTCTCCATTGCTCATTAGTCATCTTGCTTAAATCTCAGGTTTAATGCTAAGGATTCTTGTGATAGCTGTTCTGAGGGCTTTCAACACACACACACACACCTGAAAACTGGAACATCTCAAGACTTCATGTTCAGCATAACAAGTGTGTAACTTTCGATGTATCATTGTCCAATACATATGGCTGATGACACTGCTGACATGGTTTTCTTAAGTGAAAAAGAATTGGGTAATATGAAAATACTGCGTTTAGTTTACTTTATTGTCATTGCACCTCATACAACATAATTAAATACCATCTTCAGTGTACCCCAAACTTATTAGAATTGTCTAAATTTTAATTCTAAAATTAAAAACTAATGAATTCTATCTAGCGGATTTTCCATTTTGGTGGGACAGGAATACCTGTGAATGTTGTGGTCAACCCACCTGTTCTCTCCCTCTTTAACAAACTTTTATAGTTCAGAGTTGTGGTCTAAGAAGCAAGTGAGATGAAGCTAGAGTGCTAGACTTTAGGTAGAGGATTATTCATACCAAATGAGGCCAGATACTGTGTATGAACTGGTTACTTCTATTTCCATGCTGGGCATGGTTAATAATTGGTGAGACAGAGTTTCTGATATAAAACTTTTTCAATTTACATCTGGCTTTAGAATTAGTTTTGTAATAAATTGATACAGAAGAGTCGCCCCATGGTTATTTGGGATGTCTCAGTAGCTTTGGATTGTAATAGCCACCTCAGTTAAAAGTGTCAGAAACTACATCATAGTGGGTCTGCTGATGCTTGAAATTCCAATCACAAAAGGTGGTCCTGGGAAAGTTACTACTCTGCGTTAAGTACCATGATGTTCCTTGAGACTTTATCCCTTCTGCTTTTTACTAGAAGGTACAAAATTTAACATTCTATTTTTCTGAAATGTGCTAATCTGCCTCATTTGTAAGTGGCCCAGTAGTTTAAGTAACTTCTCTGAATTAGTTTATACTGTTGCATATCCTACCAAAATTGACATTTTCTCTTCCTTATTCCAGGTGCACTGTTCACATTCTAGCAGATAGCTTTGATTTAAATGTTTTTGATAATTTCAGATTTGGTTAATTTGGATTTAAAGAGATATTTGCTGGAAAACAATGACCTCTGAAATAGAATATTTGACAAAACATTAGCCTCTGAAAAGGAATTTTTAACAACAACCATTAGCCTCTGAAAAAAGTGGCAGTGATCCTGCTTTATTTAAGTGATAACAACTGGTACTGAATCATCGTTTTGCGAAATGTGCTAATTGCAAACTTTGCTCATCTAAGGTTCAGTCTCATCTGAAGATATCTTTCAAAAAGAGAACATAGCCAGCTGGTAAGTTAATGTTCACTGGTGTTTCGTTTGCCATATTTCGTGATGTCAGAAATCCTATTAAATACTGGATAGAGTGCCTATTGGGGGGTATCATATTCCTGTTTATATCATGAAAAGACAATTTCTGAAGAAGAAGCAGTGGCTTTTTGTGTGAACTTCTGAGAAGATTTATTTTTTTCCACTTTGCCTATCTAGGAATTTTATAAACATGTGGGAAAAGATACAACAATGTGATTATATTGCTTAGGAAGTTTGCTTGAACATAAAGCACACTGGGTAATATTGAGTAATATTGGATTAATGCTAAGCTTGACTAAATCTGGACACAATTTACGAGTTCATTTATCTGTACATTTTCTAAACATGCTGAAGTAATATGGATATTATTGGCAAAGTCCAGACAGTAAGCTCCAGTCATTTAGGAGATGTCATTTGGTTTTTTTACTTTTTCACTTGTGTTCTTTCTGAAACAACATGAAGGAATGAAAATAGAGTAGAATCTCTGGTCGCAAACGCTTCTGACAATGATCAAATCGGGTTCCGACCAAAAAATCCACAATTTTTTTTTTGAGAACGATTTCCCCTTCCGCGCCATTTTCCAAAATTAGGTTTAGGTCACGACCAAATCGGGTTGTGACCAAAGTTATGGAATGAATTATGGTCATGACCAGAGGTTCTACTGTATGTTTAAATAGTATACAGTAGAAAGAAACA
This sequence comes from Ophiophagus hannah, assembly GCA_000516915.1. NCBI lineage: Eukaryota > Metazoa > Chordata > Lepidosauria > Squamata > Elapidae > Ophiophagus > Ophiophagus hannah. The sequence continues at coordinate 257,575 of AZIM01000361.1, read as the reverse complement.
AAGAGTCTATTCATTTTTCAGAACTGAAGGAGGAAATTCTCAGAGAGGCATGCTGATAGAACTTCCAGCCTAATAAGACTTTGGGTGGGAGGTCTTCTTTTCCTAGTCACAAAATATGGAAGTGCCATATCAATATCTTATCTGGAATTGTTTAGGTTTTTATTTTTATATATAGTATTTATGGTTGAATATAACTTTAAGAACTTGTCAGATCTTTTATTTTCTAGAATTTTTGTTCATTCTTTTCTACAGCATGGATTTTGAAAGTTCTTCCTCATCTCAAGTTGACAAAGACCGTATTATGACTCGGAATCAAAGCTCTTCCCACATAGAGCATCGTGAACCAAGCGCCAAAAATAAAGCATCCTTAAATATCGGTGAGAGTTGTTTCCCCATAGATGGTGTTGGTTTATTGGTGGGATACTAAATACAGGAGTCCAAGTAATATACAATAGTTAGCTGAGTTGCATTTTTCTTGGTGGCCATTTTTTATGATATGCAAAAGCAGTATGCAGGGCATTGACCTTGGGCATGCAAATAAGTTTATTCCTGACATTGCTGAGCAAACTTAGTTCCCTTCTTAACTTCATGTATCACAGATTAATCCATAATTGTTGTCCTAATACTCCAGGATAATGCACATAGAATCAGTGTTTCTGTTAATCTGTGTATTGACAAATTTAGAATTTGAAGATAGATAACAAAGAAGAACACCAAGAAATGCCAGAGCTTTAGTATAGCTTTAAAAAGGTTTATTAAGAAATTGCCCATTAACGCTTACAAGGTTAGGAGGATACAGTCCCAATCAGCTGGGTGAACTCTTAACAGTAAGAAAAGTTCATGTTATGGAATTTGAGTCAAAAGAAAATTGAAAAAAGACATAATGAACAACGGTGGCACAATGTTTAGAGTGCAGTACTGAAGGCTACTTCTGCTGACTGCTGGCTGACTGNAATTTGGCAGTTCAAATCTCACCAGGCTCGCAGTTGGCTCAGCCCTCCATCCTTCCGAGGCTGGTAAAATGAGGACCCAAATTGTTGGGGGCAATATGCTGACTCTAAATCGCTTAGAGAGGGCTGTAAAGCGCTATATAAGTCTAAGTGTTATTACTATAAATCTCATAGCCCTTTCCCCCCCATTTCTCGCCTTTTTGGAAACTTCACCTTGGTTCTGGGATAATTAGAAAGGGGGAAATCAATGTTTGTATTTAGTCTCATTGGAAAAGAATAGATTACAAGACAGTAAGCAAACATACAATGGGAAGTACATATTAAAAGAAATGCCTTGGCAACATGTTCCTGGCTGTTTAGGATACTAACGGGAAGCCATGCCAATATTAGATGGCAATACAAACTGGCCCTGGACATTAATTGTAATAAAAGTTGTAGAACTAAAGCTAACTATAGTTAGCATCTTTCTGTAAAGAATAGGTTGCCTGGAAAAGAAAAGCAGTTTAGGAAGAGGTAGCTTGTTCAAACAATCTCACTGTCTGTTCTGGGAAGGAGACAATACAAAAAATACAAGTTAGACAATAGGGCCCAGGACACACAGCAATAGCCATGCCTTCCAAAAGAGAAAGAAAAGAAACTTAAAATGAAATATAGAGCACCATGATAGAGAATGATATTGGATTTAGTGATCACAAATTATTGTCACCCTTGTGGTCAAACAGTAATTTGTCATTCTTAATCATTGCACCCATTGTTTGCTTCTTAACTGTTGGTCCAGTGTTAATTTTGGCATTGATTTCCGCTTAATCTTGATTGCTGGTGAGATGTTTCTATCCTTTTTTTTTTGTCTTTTAGACAGATAGCCAATTTGTTTGAATGCTAGGCTTCCAGGAATTCCCTAGCATATTCGGAATTGGCTTGCTATAGGATGCTCAGTTTCTCAATTGAAACTATGGTTAATCTGTCCTTGTGTTGTGAAATTAAAGATTTTTTATCATATTTTCTAAATGCTAGTTGGTGTCATAAATTTTCTAACTGCCAGAATGGCTACTTTTTACATTGTATGTTGTAGATCAGGGTCCCCACCCTTGGGCTAAGGTCTGTTCAGAACCGGGCTGTGGAATCTCCATTTGTGCAAGAGGTGGGCGTGTGTGCCCACCGCTTGTACAAATGGAGTTGCTCACCTGCCACTCATACAGAATTCCCTCTTCCCTCCTGGTCTGCAAAGCCGGAAAGGTTGGAGATCGCTGTTGTAGATGACTCATCGTAGTACACAAATCAACCAAAGCCATCCAAAGCATCCCAAGTAAACCAAAAGACCAAGCAGTACCAGAAGGAAAAACAGGAGTCAAACTCCTTAATTTCACAACATACGGATAGACTTAACCATAGTTTCAAATATGAAACTGAGAATCCTAGACCAAGTCAAGTCCAAAACTGCTAGAGAATTCCTGGAAGCCTGGCATTTAGATAAATTGGCACATAGTGATATAGAACTTCTACTTTCCATTTAAAAGAGAGAATCAAAAGCCAAAAAGGAAACAAAACAGTTCCTTACCAGCAAGCAATCAATACCCTCGTGAGCAAATATTAACATTACACCGACTGCTTAGCACTGATGATGTTATCTATTTTGGTAATGAAACATCTGCAAGGAAACTATCAAGTTCAGAGAGCATCAAAGACCCTATCACTCAACCTTGAGCTACAAATATTCTCTTCTGTTGGTATGAGTGGTGTTTTTGGAAGAGAGACCAAGTATTGTTTATCACACATAATAATTAATCAAGTAGCAAGGAGGGATGAAATGAGGAAGAATGAGTGATAAATGCATCATATAACCTGCCTCTAATTTATTGACATTTTTTTTTCTTTTTTAGATATATGTGGAGCCTTAGAAGGGAGAAAATTAAGAAGCAGAGATGATACCAAAACTATCAATGAAAACTTAGAAATTGTTGAGGGAAATGTGATTGTCAAACAGCAACAGGATGTATCTTTTCTAGATTCCTGCATGGAACAACCTGGTTTTAGTTACCTACAGGATGATAGATCTTCCTCTTTCTGCAAGACAACACAAGTACAATTGGCTGGTGAAGCCATGAATATGAGTACAAATGAACAGATAGATAATGGAGAAAAAACTCTCATTGACCGATCTGCTGGAAATTTATCAGTTGTATGTGAAAATAAGGAATGCCAGTTACAGTCCCAGGCTATGCCTGACATCTGTCTGAATAAAAGTTCTGGGGGGGAAATGATACAGAGCATGAATAAAGTCAATGAGTGGGTTTCTAAAAGCAAGGAGATCCTTTCTTCTGATTCACTGGTGAATGGTTGCAGTGAAGAGCTTCCTCCAGATTCAGATTTCTCATATTCTGAGATTTCTCAACCACTGAGAAAAATATTCATACCAAAGAGTCAGGCAGTATTACATTTCGATGATTTTCTTAGACAGAACATGAAATCAAGCAAAAAGGAATCGGCTAGAAAAAGAGAAGACCCTGTTTTGGAAAATAGTGATCAAATCTTTGCTGTTGTTAAAAAATCCCCAGCAGAACAACCGGAAGCTGCTTTTTCAAAAATAGCCTGTGTTGGAGTAGCATCCATGTTGAAAGGAGATGGAGACAGACAAGTTCAGAGTGAATGCCACATGTTACCAGAATTAAATCTAACTGATATGGAAAACAAAAGTAATTATTTTAACAAGAAAAGTAAAAAAATAATCAAACCACTTGGTAAACTGCAGGTGTTGAATAAGAGCCCTATGCTATCTGAGGAGACCAAGGAAGAATTAGATATTAAGGAGCTAAGAAAAATAAATCGAGACCAGATGCTAGTCAGATGGAAGAAGAAGCTTCTGTTGTTCATGGAAGAAGACAAGACACAAAGTGAACCAACTAAGAGAAAAAGAAATGTGGATGAGAGAGAGGTGAGACAATCCATTTCTCTTTCAGAAACAATGCCATCTTACTCTGCAACAGAAGATGATTCCTGTGACATGCAGGACAATCTGAAGAAAGCAAAGTCTTATTCAGATACCAGCATGATTGATAATTTGCACCTATGTAATGTAGACATGGCTTATGTTAACCATGAAAAGTTTCCTCATGTAACTAGGATTGTAAAAGACATTCTGAATACTGAAGAAACTGCAAAGAGCCACAATGCAGATTCCCAAGACAGGAGCTCACTCTTGCAGTCTCATCCTGGAAAGGCAGAACAAGCAGTTTCCAAGGATGAACCAGTCATGGTGAATCAACTTGAAAAATATGCAATGTGTTCTGAAATAATACAGAGTGATGGGATTTGCACAGATAATTGCAAGTCCCCTGAAACCAACAAAAAAGCTAAAGGGAGTTGTGAATTGAATCTGGAAATTGATGAGAGTGAACTAGTTACAGGCTTCGTGCGGAATATATTTGACTGCTGCAAACGCCCGTTATTGCTGTGTCCTAGTCCAGTAAAGGAATCGGCTGTGGATATTAAATATTTGCAAGGGCTAAGCCCTGACAAAGGGGATAAAGATGGAACACATGACGAGAAATGTGATGTTGTTTCTTGGAAGGAGAATAAAAGTACCTCTGTCCAAACACCAACATTTTCTACGTCCAGTTTTTCTGAACATAAAAACAAATACCTTCAGTTTGCCTTGCAAGTTCCATTTCCTGATTGTTCATCAATTTCTCTACAATCAGTTACCAGAAATGAAGAAGATGGATGTCAATCAGAAAGTAAAAAGACAATGGATGAACAGAGACAGTCTCCAGGGTTAGAGGAAACTGAAAGTTCAGATGATTGTACTGAAAGTTTGAATGTCTGGAAAAATAGCAATTTGCATGATTCAGGTTTCAGCCATATTAATAGGAGTAGTTCTGGTTCAGTTCATTTTCAAGATGCAAAATCCAAAGATACTGAAAACAAAAAAATGGAACTGAATCCTCAGACAGAATTAATGCAGCAACATTCTTTAACTTCTGTACCATTGTTACCCGGATTCATCCATGCTGAAAAGAAGCAGCTCATGGAAGAAAAACAACTGAACAGTGGCACAAAAAAGGCTGTTGATGTTTCTAGCACTGGTGAGATTAAGAATGCGATTCCCCAACCAAATTTAGAATGTTCTGCGAAAGAGTATCAGCATTTTGAACTGCTGTCAGAGACACCAGACAACTTGCTAGACCCACCTACCAAAAATATAAAGGGTTCACCAAACCTTTGGGATAAGAATGACATTTTGGCTATCCCTGCTAAAATAGACAAGCAAACGACGAATGGGACAGATCTGGATAGCAAAAACAAATGCAGTCCCATGTTGAAGAGTCAGGACTTTATTTTGGCTTACCTGAAATTCCTACAGAAGCTGCCCTCCTCAGAAGAGGATTCCAGTGAAGATGAAAAGTTTTCTTGTTTTCAGGCACTAATAAATGTGCAAAGCACACAGTCACACTCAGTAAAAGAGAAGGAGATACCAGTAGAGGTGCTAACATCCAACAGCAGCAGCAGAAGTGGTTTTAAATACAAGAAAGTGGATATCTGCCAAAGCCAGGAATCAGATTTGTCTGTGAATTTATTTTCCTCTCAATCAAATATATCTATGGTCTCTGGCAAGGCTTGTAATTCAGAGGATTTAATCTCATTCTCTAATTCCAAAGAGAAATTGCCCAGTCTCTCTGGGAATGATAAAGACATTTCACCTAGTGATAAAGTCTCTATAGATAATGAGCAACTAAAATGTGGGCAAGAAGAATATGTGCATTCAGAATCCAATTTAGGTACAAAATTGCCATTGCAAATATTAGCTAAATTGCTTTATTTTTAAATACCTTTCTGCAATTTTGAATATACATTTCTAGCTCCAATGAGAGAGAGAAAGTATTCATCTTGATGCTTTTTATGAATTAATCCAAGGATTCTCAAACTTCACTAGATTACGAATTCCTTACAGTAATACATGAATTTGTTTTGCCCACCAAATAAAATCAAGGGAGGTTGGAGCAAGTAATAAATTTCTTTTATTTTGTAACTTGTATTAATTACATTTTATTTACATAACAAAATGATGGTACTGTGAAATTTAAAAATCAAGTTTAACTATCCATTTTTTAATTGGAAGAATTAACTTTTTATTTTTGCATTATTACTGAAATCTGGGTTTCATTTTTGAGACAATTCTCATTTATCCATATTAATATTTAATCAGCATTTGCTCTTTCTATCAATAATTATTAAATATTGTCTCAGAAATGGGATGTTGTAAATGTAATTATTCATTTTGCACATAACATTTCTGGTAGCTGGCATGTCAATTGAAATTCCTTAAAAAATTGTCAAATGCTGAAAACTAATTCATAATTTTTATTATAATTTTAATCAATTTCAATTTCTAATTTTAATCTGAATTTTTATTTTGCTTGTCTCCTAAATGAATTGGTAACTAGATTTTTTTTGTCTATTACGGTTTGTCACACAATCAGCCAGATGTTCAGACTGTATTTGGCATTTTTTATTCACCTATTGAATTCTTCCCAGGGATTTGGAAGAGGCAGATGTGGATGTTATAGGATGTTACAAGAGTTGTTGCAGGATGAAAGCTGTTTCAAATAAAACTGATTTCTGCAATTGACTGGTGTTGAATTTATCAATGCTGGTGGCATTTAATTGGTGCTCCAGTTTTGGGATGGCACCCAAGGCACCTAATACTAATGGAAGTACATTTGCTTTCTTTTGCCACAATCGTTCTTTTTAGATTGGCAAGTCTTTGTGTTTTGTTATCTTCTCAAGTTCCTTTTCTTGTATTCTGCTGTCTCCACGTACTGCCATGTCCATCATCCAGGCTTTTAGTCTTATTAACAATTGTTGTTTGGTGTATTATGTGATAGATGCCTGTCTGTTTGAATTCTAAAGTCCCAGAGGACTTTAGCATTTCATTCTCTCTAACTTTCTCTGTTTTACATATTCAACAGTTCTTGCTTGCAGGCAAATGATATTTCTTCCAATGCACTAATGTTTGTTCTGCTGTTGCTTGTAGTCAGGCTGTGCAATCTTCTTGCAGCACCTAAGCAGGTAGTCCACTATTTCTTCCTCTTTTTTACAGTGGTGGCACTTACTAACAATTGCGGTATTCTAAATTCTGGCTTTATGTACAGGTAGTCCTCAATTTACAACACTTCATTTAGTGACCATTTGAAATTACAATGGCACTGAAAAAAGGGGTTTATGACTGTTTTTCACATTTATGACTCTTGCAGCACCCACAAGATCCCACATGATCAAAATTCATATGCTTAGCAACTGACTCATATTTATGATGGTTGCTGTGTCCCAGGGTCATATGATCCCTTTTGTGCTCTGCTGACAAGCAGAGTCAATGGGGGAAACCAGGTTCACTTAACAGCTGGGCTACTAACATAACAATTGCAGTGATTCATTTAACTGTGGCAAGAAAGATCATAAAATGGGACAAAACTCACTTAATTATGCTTAGCAACATAAATTTTGGGCTCAATTGTCATAAATCGAGGATTATCCATATTTATTTTAAAGGCTTGGTCTTATGAAGTCAAAATTACCTCTTCCATCTCTTTTTTCAACTTTTTGCTTTTAGCCATTGCCAAGTCTTGTTACTGTCTGCTTTACCTGTTATTTTTTACTGGCCATATAATGTTTTCCCAAAACTTCTATTCTTCTGTTTTTCATTTGGTTCTTATAGGCCAGTTTGGCCTCTCCAGTATACAGTAACTCTTCCTGGTGTACTGGCTTCAGTGCATCTTCTTGACTGTCTTTCAGATATTCTTCCAATGCCCTTATTTCTTCTTCAACCTTCTGATGCACTTGCAACATTCCATGCCTACCTATTTTCTTTGATAAATAGAATCTGTCGACGTAGTTCTGAGAACCAAGGGCATGATAGTCTTGCTATCCAGGTTTTTTGTTCTCCTTGAATCCAGTCTACTATTCCAGCTATGTATCTAATGATTGGAATTGTCCAGGAGTTAATTGCCTCAATGGTATTTCCTCTATTGAGTTTGAACTTTAAGATCATCACTCTTTTGATGTATTTATGTCTAACCTTTTTGTTTATTTCATTGTGGTTGTTGTTGCCAGCTTGAAAGATACCCATGTATTTATAGTAATGATCTTCATCCAGACTTAATGTTATTTTTGTAGGGCATCTAAATTCTTTCAGTTTTCACTATTTTCCCCATTTGAATGGTAAGGATGACACGTTTGTCTAATCCCAACTCCACTGCAATATTTTGGCTGTATATACAGTGTTATGCAATGATTCTATTTCAGATGGTGTTTTTCCATACAGTTTCAGATTGTCCATGTAAAGGAGATGGATTAGTCTGGCAGATGTTTTTGATGTTTGATAGCCTTGATCTGAATTACTCAGTATTGTTGACAGAGGAATCTGTGCATTGACATACACTGGTGACTTTGAGTCTCCTTGCAAGATTCTTCTCTTGATATTAACCTCTCCCAAACTATCACCATTGACCTGCAGCCACATCTTTTATTGTGCCATCAATCTTTGCACAAAGCTTCTGATGTTTCTACTGATTCCAGTTATTATAGACACTTGATTATTCAATCATGTGTCAGGGAGTCAGATGTCTTCTAATTAGTCCATATTACATTCAACTTCTCTTGCAGTTTTCCATAATCATCTTATCAATAAAGAATTGATCTCAGTTGAAAAGAATTTGTTTTCAACTAGATGCTCTTGGACTACATCAACTACCATAGCAATTAGCAATGTGAAAGTTGTTGGGAAGCATGTTGGCCTGTAGTTGTCTGGTGCTGCCCTTTTTTCTGGATCTTTTATATCAGCTTGGTTTTGCCACTTTTAGCCACTATTCAATTTTTCCTCCTTGCAGCATGTTGTTAAACTGCTTGGCAACAAGTAGGTGCAAAAGAGTCAGATATTTCAACCAAAATATGTGCAATTCATCTGGTGCTGACCAATTCTTGATCTTGCCCTTTTCTTCATTTCTGCTGTTATTATGAGTTCTTTCATTTTAGCTTCTTTTTTTATCTTTATCCATTTTTTAATCAAATTTGTTCTTGTTATTTTTTGGGGATTATCCCATATCTTCACCCAAAACTGCTACATCTTCCTTATCAGGTGCTGAATTCAACTTCAATTTGTAGATTGTGTCAACTTCAAGTATGATGATGATGATAATTCATCCCACAGTGAGATGTTCAGACTGGCTTTGGCATTTTTGTCTACCTATCAAGTCCTTTGCAAGGACCTGAGATAGGCAGATCTGGATGTTTGATGCTCTTACAGGTATTGTCATACTGTTGCAGGATGTAAGTTGTTCAGAGTAAAGCTGCCATTTGCAATTGAGTTATGGCTATTTGGTCTATGCCGATCATGTTCCAGTTGTTTTGGGATTGCACCCAAAGGTGCCTATTACTGTTAGTACTACCTTTGCTTGTTTTTGCATAGTTGTTCTATTTCTATTTGTAGGTTTTTGAATTTTGTTATCTTCTCCAGTTTTTTCTCTTCTATTCTGCTTTCTCCAGGTGCTGCCATATCCACTATCCAAACTCTCTTGTCTTTCTTGTCAACATTTAAGTCTTGGGTGTTATGTGACAGGTGTCTGTTTGTCCCACAGCAGTTTGGTTTTTTTTTCATTTTCTATGACTTTTTCTATTTTATGGTCCCACCAGTTCTTGCTTGCAGGTAAATGATATTTCTTGCAGATTTTCCAGTACACCATTGTTGCTACTTTGTCATGCTTATAATCAGTCTATGTGATTTTCTTGTAGCCGCATACAAAGTAGTCCACTGTTTTTTCAGTTTCTTTGCTTAGGCAGTACTTATTGTCTGTTGCTGTTTTCTCAATACTGGCTTTGTATGCCTTTATTCTTAAGGATTGGTCTTGTGTAGCCAGAAGTTGTCCTTCGTTCTCTTTCTTTACTTAGCCAATTTTTAGCCATTGACTTAAATCTGACTAAAAAATATTTTCTAAGAGCAGGAAAATTGAAGAAAGACTAAGGAATTTCTGGCTGCCTTAATAATATTTATTGTTGTTGTAAATCTTCATCTGGAACTTGTAAAAACTTAACAATTCAAGTCCTAACCAAGGACCTAAAAGTTGTTAAGGTAACTATCTGAGTATATAAGCAGTTTTGAGTAAGTTTTTTTTTTCAAAGTCATGATATTCAGGTTCTGATAAGTTCAAAATTTCCGTGTATCTAGGTAACCATTGATTTCTTCTACAATTGCTCAATTTCAGTTTGCTGATTGCAATATTTAATTTTTTTTCTGGTTGTTTCTCTTCGATTTGTGCATCACTGGTATTACAATATTAACGAACAAGACTATTGTTGTTATTATTATTATTATTGGTTTAATCTTCAGTTTGATTCACTGTCTGGGGATGGTAAAAACTTAATATTTCAAGTCCTAATCAAGAACCGAAGAACTGTTAAGGTAACGTCTGAGTATATAGACAGTTCTGAATAAGGTTGTTAGGATTATGATTATTATTGTCAGTTTTAGTAACACTCAAAACATCCTGGCTTGATTATTTAAATATTTCTAATTGGTTTCCCAATCTTGAAGTTGCTGATGTCATCTTGGTCCATCAGTTTGAGAATCCTTGAATTAAAATATTTCTCTCTGTCCATTGAAATATTTCATTTGGCTATGTGCTTTTATTCTTTTTTACTACCTATGAAGAATTCCATTTTGATGCATGTTTGCATTTCGTTCCATTTTGATGCATGTTTGCATTTTCAAAAGTTAACTAACTCTTTTTAGTATAGAAATATACAAAATAGTAAACATGCTTTGCTTTAAGGTCAGGAAAATAGCTACTGAAATATGTCATTGGAGCAATCTCAGATTTATTATGTTGGTATAAAATATGAAGCATCTCAGATATTCCAACCTTAGAAGATAATGGAATTCGGAATAAGGTTCTTGCTTCACTTTTTTCACTCCTGAGTTACTAAGTAAATGGACAAATAATATATGTTTCTACTCCCTGCCAAACAGCTAGTAGTAAAATGTTAATGACTATTTTTTTAAAAAAAAAGTTTTTAATTTGGATGACAAGTAGCATTTAGTACAGATTGCTATCCCCGTTCACATTCTATGTATCTACATCAAGTTCAGAGACAAGTCTAGCACCCCCCTCCAAAATCCAGCCTGTGTGAGTGTGTTTTACAACTATTGAAAAAGGCTGTAGCTTTATTATTGCTTCAATAATAAAGAAACATTGCAGTACAGCTATTTTAGAAAGAGAAAACATTTATTGCCTCATGCTTTAAATCCCAGAAGAACTTCCATTTAAGTGCTCAGTATCAACAGGATGCAAAAGTGCAAATAAACACCACAGCCTAGCAAATGAATTCCAACTATAATTTGTTTATTTAATAAATTTATATGCTTTCCAACTCCCAGCAATTCAGTTTTGATTTCTCCTAGCAATGTATTTATTCAATAATTTTTTCAGACATATAGTTGAAATCAGTTGTCTCCAAATTTATTTTCTTTCTCTGCAAAAGAATAAGCAAAACAGTCTATAATAACTTTTGAATTCTGAGTTATATGCTTAGTATTTTACTATGCCTCAACACTCCAACGTTCCTATTAAATCATTCCATGGAAGTGCAACCAGGTAGCAGCCCAATAGGATCATGACCCACCCATAGGTTAGAAAAACTTAAAAAACAATAGCAGTCCATTGCTGTTTACATACTAAGCTACAGATGCATCATGTGGCTTAGCATAATGTATGAATCAAACCGTGTTAAATATGGGACGAAATGGCTATCTGGGTCTCTGCTGTATCAGTCTTTCTAAATCAGGCTTGAAATTACTTTAATAAAATCAAACCCTTAGGTTGAGATCACTCATAAATAAAGGTATAGCTTAGAGAAACTTTGTTACTTTGGGGTTCTGCTCAATTTCCTTCTCATATATTTTATTTATTTTATTTTTCATTACTTGCCTAACATCAAGTAACCTCAATACCCAAATAGCTGCCTGTCATATGAGGATGCTTTATTGCTTGTATATCTATATGGTCTAAATTCAGATGCTGAAAAAAAATCTATAGAGTTCTACAGTTTCTTAACTTCCTCATGCTATTATTCTTTAAAGAGCTATCCATCCCTAACTCTATCCAGTAATCTCTCTCTCTCTCTCTCTCCCTCCCTCTCCCTCTCTCTCTCTCTTACTCTCTGTAAAACATTTTGTTTTTATAAGGTGAAGAGATGATGCCCTATGCCAGTGAAGCAACCCCTCTGGAAGATTCACTAGGTCAATTCTCCCAGAGTGAAATTCTTACCACACAGGTATGAGATTCTATGTTTTCAAACATAAATATGAGGACCTAATTTATGCGAATGGCAACATAAGATTAGTTAGATGCTACTTTATAAGGAAGAGGTTGCAATGAATGTCTGTAATTTGAGGAGGATTAACTTAAATTATGAAAGGTTTGAAAATTCATTTAGGTGATAATACAAAGGACTGGATATGTTTAGTCTGTTAAACAGTCGATAAAAAGAGTGCATAACCATGACATTCAAATATGGGGAAGATACAGAAAAAAAGATGCTTTCACTCAGCTATTTTTTTTCCTTAACAATTCTTATTGGATTTTTTTTAAACTATCTTATTTATTTTGGCTAGTGATTTTGATAAAGATGTCCTGTTCTTACAATTAAATTAGAAATAAGTGAGGGGAGTGACATTATCTCCCCAGAGGTCTATAAAAACCTCATTACTCTAGGAAGTTGTTTCCCTCATCTTCTATCTGTATTTTAAAACATATCTTGCCTTGTTTCCTTTGCTCTGTAAAGTGGATTTTTAGGTTTTCCACCAACTGTGTAGTCCCTGAAAGTTGACAGGAAGTCTAGAATAAGTCAAGGTAGTCCTTGATTTAAAACCATAATTAAGCCCCAAATTTCTGTTGCTAAATGAGACATTTATTAAGTGAGTTTTGCTCCATTTTACAAC
>AZIM01000361.1:214173-244609 GCA_000516915.1 Ophiophagus hannah | reverse complement strand
CACTGCAGTTGTTAAGTTAGTAACATGGTAGTTAAATGAATCTGGCTTCCCCATTGACTTTGCTTGTAAGATGGTCACAAAAATGATCATTTGACTGCGGGACACTGCAAATGTTGTAAATATGAGTCAGTTGCCAAGCGTCTGANNNNTGATCATGTGACCATGGGGAGGCTGCAATGATTGTAAGTATGGAAAATAGTCATAAGTCAACTTTTTCAGTCCTGTTATAATTTCAAATGGTCACCAAATGAACTGTTGTAAACCAAGGACTACCTGTATTATTTTTTGAATTGTACAGTCAAAACTATCATCTTTCTTTGGATTACAATTGTACTAAGACTTAAATAAATTAGATGTAGACAGAAAATTCTAGAAGTCTTTTTGGAAATGAAAAAAAATCATCAGGATGAGTAAAAAGGCCTTTCTATATGAAAGATTATTCAGTAACAAAGAACTTCCTGATGCTGAGAAGAATGCTAAAAAACATCCAAAATGGATGAGAAAGAGTTTGGTACAGAGGTTAAGGCAACAGTTGGCTTGAAATCAGGAGACCATGAGTCCTAAAGTAGGCATAAAGCAGGTGAACTTAGGCTAATCGCTTCCTCTTAGACCTAGGACGAAGGCAGTGGCAAACTACTTCCAAAATCTCACTAAAAAAACCTCAGAGATTAGTCCAAGCAAATTCCAGGAACCAAAATGGTTTTACTCTAAGAGGCCCAAAAAGAAAGAAAAAGAAAAATAGACAAGAGAAAATTGATCTCATAAATAAAAATTGACTGAATGAAAGTTAATTTTGAATAAACTCAAAATAGTTAATGTTAAGACTGTCTGCCTGCAAGAAACACATAGAAACTAGGGTACATATATTCAGCAATAGAGAAGACAAAAATTGAATAGTATTTTATTTTAAATATTAGGAATACTAGAAGAATTAAAAGATAAAAAAGGAAGAATTTTAATCCTGAAATTAAGAAAAGATAAAATCTCAATGCTGGCATGTCCTTATGCTATTAGCTCAAATAAGGAAGAATTCTAGATAAGATTGTTCTAGTTATTGATAGGCATTACAGGGGAGGAAATAATTATTGTAGGAAATTTGAATAGAGTGCTAGGTTGAAGCTTAGATAAATAGCAGGTAGAAAAGGTGACAGCGCTTTTTGAAAAGTTTTTCAATATGTGGAAATACTGGCTTTCACCAATGCTTGGAGATTTTAAAACTATCCCAAAGCAAAAAATTACAGGGCATTCTTTTTCTAGCAAGACATTAAATGTATTTGAGAATTGATATGTGCTAGATTTTGAAGGCTCTTGCACCACCTAATAAAGAAGTGTGGATTTCCTCAGTGCTGTACACAGATCACACACCAATTCTAATATCTTCAGGGAGAAAAAAATGCCTTTCAGATGGTGGATGAATGGTACTGTTACTTCAAGAAAGTATATTGCAGAAATAAGAAAAAAGTTCTTTTAAAAAAGAATTATACAATTCTGGGGATGTCAGAGGTAGCTATTTGGGAGACAGCGTATATGCAAAGCTTGTACCTATAAACAATTGCTCTCATTTTTGAACTGAGTGACAGTGTTACCTTTTATTTATTTATGCCACTTACATGCTGCCATTAACTCAAAACCTGAAGTTATTAGATGAATAATGAGATATACTAATACTTTTGTATTAGTATACAAAAGAGCTTCCATGATGAAAGGATTTGCTTGTGATATCAGCGTGTAAAGTTCTCCTTTTGTCTCTCTTCTTAATGTTTTATTCCCTGTTCATTGATGAAAAGTTATCTGAGACAAGCCTGTGTTCTGTTCTTTTCTGTTTGTAGCAAAGAGATGCGATGCAAAATAATTTAAAGCAACTGCAGCAGAAGATGGCTATCATTGAAGCTGCCCTCAAAGAGGGAAGCCAGAATGTTGACCCTGAAGGATGGTCACTGGAAAGAGAGGAAGCTGATTTCAAAAGAGAGCAGATAGAAACAAGAAAGGGTGAGTTGGCAGTGCTCTGAAACTGTCTTTCAAAAATAATCTTCCTGAGAATTTAGAAATTTCTTCCTACTTATAAAACATTTAACACAGTAATTCATTTTTAAATGGAATATCCTGTTATGAATTTATGTATAAAATGCATACATTATTGAATGAATGTATTTCATACATAAATCCTCTTTTTTATTCTCAGAGAAATATTAAATCTTCTATTTTTGCTGGATTAAGTATACACTGTAAGCATCCACTAGGAATTGACTCAAAGCTGAGAGGAGCAATCCATTATAGGTGCTCTCTATTTTCTTCTGGCAGTTTTATCTATATTCTTTCATTCTAAACATGTACCTTCTCTGTAGTATAGTACCATAGTATAGATTGCCACTGATGAATTACAGAGTTAATTTTGTTTTATTACTAGTGGAGTTTATGAATATTAACTCAGAGTTCTGCTGCCATGCCAGTGGTTTTAAAATGGATTTCTATTGCATTGTTGTGATGGGGTATTAGCTAGTTGAGGGAAATAAACTTGTTTGGTCTTAGAAAAGTTACTCCAAAAAATGAACTTGTTCCAGGATTTTTCTTTGCAATTCTTTTTGAACTTTACTTCTACACAAAGGAGATCAGTTTAACTATTATATCATCAGAAAAGCCAATTATGTTTCATGGAGCAATACAATGTACAATAGCAAGATTCCAATAGTGAGATTCTTTTGACATTTTATTGAAGTAGAAGAACTGTAGTTAATAGACATAATTAAGAACCTTCTACAGAAGGATAGTTCAGGTGAACAGAGCACAAATCTCTGCCAGTTTCAAGTCTCTGGGATGCTGCCATGAGAACCAAATTGAAAATATCAATCTGGTTCTCACAGCAGATTAGTTGCTTCTAGGTTTTTTAGAAAAGCACCATTCTAAATAGACAAGGTGGATCAGAATTATTAGTACATCTGAATTCTTTCAAAAAAGTCTGTTCAATAGATTGCCACACTGCACTGGAATCCCTGTAAATCTCTAGAATGAGAAAATTCTGGTGAAAAGTAGAATAACCATAGATATGAAGTACTTAGAGATACTATGATTTGCAATCCATTTTGGGAATGATACGGATTTTAATTTAATTCAATCTCAAGTAAAATTAGACTATGTGATCCCTATTCTCAGTCACCCTCAGACAACAAGCATGGCTGCCTAGATGAAATTAATTTAAGCTTGTGCAAGACTGGCTTTGGTTTGTATTAAATGTAATATTTTGAGATCAGGATCATTGATATTTCCATTGCCCATAAATCCTCCCACTTACCCAATTAAGTATGCAATGTAATGAATTTATCTAATTTCTCATGAATCAAATTCTCTGGAGATCAAAGGAAAACTCTAGGCTGGGGAAATAAAAGAGCAATTATTCTACTTAAATAGTAATAATTGTTTAATCTGGAGAAAAAGGAAACCAACATTCTTGATTCTTGTAAGATGTTAAGGAAACTATAAGTGGAAGTGTTTGCATTTCTTAGCTGTAGAATTAATTAGAAGTGTATAGTGGAATACTGCTTGTTCTTGAATAAGCCAAGTATTTCACAATTCTCCATATAACATATACTTTAAGAACAGAAATTTATTACTTATCATAAATTGCAAGAATGTTTGCAGTTTTGGGACCCTGTTATCTTTTCTTGTATGTTATTTATACGCATCCATTTATAATCCATATAGTGAATCTGAAATGGGTTTGAAGAATTATATCCAGAAAGAATCTTGTTTGCTGTGATAAAAATACATTAATTAAAATAATGTAAAAATACATTCATTTTGCTGGAACCAAGCTTAGAGATGTTTGTTTTTGTAGGATCTCCAAATCCAATCAAAACCAGTTCCTTTGTTATAAATATCTGAAATATTAAATTAGTGATCAATTAAATTTGTAATCAATCAATTAGTTTCCTTTGTACCCCGCAACAAACTGATTACAACTTAATTAACGCAGCCCTTGTTTGTTCTTTCAGATCAAAATAACATATTTTGAGTCATCTTATAAAAGTTTTAGCAGATTATATTTATTGGTAGCTTGACTACAAATCAGTTTGTTCTCCTGGCTAGTTTAAAAAGTATTTTGCCTCTTTTTAATTGCTTTTTGGAGAGAGGAAATATATTGAGGCTGTTCAGAAATAGAATAAACAAACACAAAGATTATTGCTTCGTCTTTATATTTTTCCCCATGTTTTATCTTCTATTTTATCGTTCATCCTGCCATGTGCATCACTTGATATTTTCTACTTTTAAAAGTGATTGAAAATTAGAAGTATAATTGGAATATTGTTTAGGAAGATACAGGCACCTCAAAGAAGGAAATATATAGTATCTTTTTTTGTTAAAAATGTAACTTTATAATAATTGTTGTCAAATATAAAATATGTCATTAACTATATAAACAAGATTTTTTCAAAATCTTTTCTAGAAATGCACACTGTATTGAAAAAAACAGTCTTTCCCTTGGCACATATCACCTGCTGTAGCACAAAGCAAAGGAATAGAAAGGGACAACTTCTGATTGGAAGGCAAAACATGTCTCTGGTGGCATCTGGTTTAAACCAGAGTGAATTGGTAAGCATGCTTTGATATGCTTGTTGATTTTTTTCATAGCAACAAATATAATTTCTTCTGAGCTTTAAGATTTTGCGGGAGCCATTCTTTTAAAGATAAACCTGCTTTCATAGCTACTTTGTAAAAAGTATAAAGCAATAAAACAATAAAAGCAGATGTCATATATATCCAAACTTTCAAGTGTTTAAACATATAGAATTCTATAAGGGCTTCATATCCATTCCAACAACCAGGTTTTCAGCAATAGTTTGAGTATCAACCATACAAATATTTGAAGGGATGCATTTTGAAAGGGCAAGTGCGGCAGCAAAGAAGAGACATTCAGTGTAATCTGAATGGAATTGAACGAGTAGAAAGTTAATTGAAAGAAGACAGATTCTTCTATCCAATAGGACAACTAATTGAACTGTCTTGATTTGTCTTACCTGTCACCAAACTTAGTTACACTAAAGGTGCTCCTAGACTTTACCTTGATTTGTATTCTAGTAGCAATTGTGACTCACTTGTGTCCAGTTAGGCTCATCTACTAGTTGTATCTGTTTCTAAAATCTGTACTAGTTGGCTATGTAAATATCTTAATTATCTTTGGATTACTATACGCAGTAAATGAAATAGACTTAAACATGGCAATTGAATTCTAGACCATCTCCAGTTATTAGCATCAAGTTACTCCCTTTTTTGCTGTTATGCATCTCTTTCCAATTCAAGTTCTTGATTATAACCATTACAATTTGAGAGCAGGAGAGATAAAGGATTTATTTCTCCTATAAGAGCTGAGGTGGTGCAGTGGGATAGGCAGCAGCGGTGAACCCTGCCACCTAGAATGGGCCAAAAATGGTACAAAATGGAGGCCGTTGAGAAGCCAGCAATCTCTAATAAAACCAATTGTTTCTAATTCAGTTTTTATTTTCTTCTAGAAACTAGTACGTAAATTTGCCAAGGAAACTGAGAGCACTTGGTGTAATAAATTTACTGAAGAAACAACCCATGTAATAATGAAAACAGGTGAGTTAGAAACACAGAAGTGAACTTCCAATTTGCCTTATCTTCATAATTGATTGGGTAGGTAGGTATACCTTTACGACTGTGAGATCTTAATTTAATATTAATATGCAATAGCTAGTCTTGCCTATTTTAGATCTGCCAAATTCTATTTTACACGGTTGCTCATTCATGTTCAGAGGTGATTTTTCCAATTGTTAAATATTGGATGTAGTGATTAACACAAACTTCTTATATCATATACTGCTAATATTCCTCCCAGAAACATCTGGCTAGCTTTTTTGTGCCAAAAATATTGGTCAATATATCTCCTAATAATTGTAATGGTGTGTAATGGTCTTGGAAGTCCTGAATTAAAATCCATACATTTCCTGTTATGTTTTGATTCCATTTCCTGTTTCACACTTGTATGCAAGACTAATTTTTCTTTTTCTGTCCCAACATTGTAGCAGCAGAACACAATAAAATGTGATTCAATGTTTGAATTTATATCTAGAAGGCACACAAAAGCTACAAATCAGCTAGAAAAGTTAACCATTAGGTAAAGAAAGTTCAAAAACAAATAAAATATCCTGGTAAACAAATATATGCACTGCTACTTATTCAGGATACTGTGTCATCTTCCTTTGAGTTAATACAGTATTTAAATTGGGTTCATTGCAACTGAGAAATAGTGCAGTTTTGGCAACCTGATGCTTTCCTCAAATAAATATTCAGTAAATATTAAAGTGAGGAAAGGTAGAATTCCTAGAAAAGTCTATTTCTTTCCCTCTTTTGAATGTCAGAAGTGTGATTGCAAACTATCTATTTTTTCAGCTTCTAAAGTTATTACATGAAAGATAAAAGTGTCAAAAAGGAAAAGAAAAATTTAAAAACAATTGCAATCTGATAGGTTTACTAAATCACATATGATTTTTGTAATATTAATCCAAGAGCTAATAAGATCATATGCTAACATAGAAGTTGTGTAAGATTTCAGTTGTTCTTCTCTTACTTCATTTGGACAGTCTGTAATCTGTGGCTGCTATTTAGCAAATTTGCAAACTCGAGGAGGGTGAGCATCAAAAGAGCCACTGACCCTTGTCTGAAGGACTGCTTACCTGCCTCTGCACTATTGCAAGTCACTGACTATAATACAGTTCTTCTGTTCTTTTATCTACCATTAAGAAGATTCCATTCTATCCATTTGCATAAAGGAAGCTAAGCTTTTTTGTAGTCTATATTTTCAGATACAATTTGCAATCTTTCACTTTATGTTGTTTCAAACCATTGTATTGGCCAGGTTATGAAAAATATCATTTTAAAAGAAGGTATGTAATCATTTAATCAGTAAAGCTCCAGTCTCTGCAACTCAACAAGCTGCTTTTGAAACTGGACATATCTTTGAAAGCAGCTTCTGACATTGTGTGTAGACTTTCTATAAAGAAAATATTTTAAAAATAATCAATGGTCTTTATTTGTTTAATATTGAACACTAAGTGATTTTTTTTCTCTCTTCTTCAGATGAGGATCTGGTCTGTGCAAGAACCCTGAAATACTTTACAGGTGTTGCTGCACAAAAATGGGTATTGAGCTACCAGTGTAAGTGTGAATATTTAATTTAAAAAATCTCCCTCTGTCCATGCACACTGTTCTGACCCAGGCTTCATCAAACTTAATAAAACACAAACTGAATTTAAAACCTATTTTAATGCAATGCTGGGAATTACTTGCATTTCCAGTCAAAACTAATTATACACAGTTCCTCCAGATAAAAGCATGCTTTTCAGTTCTGTAGAATGCCGCCAAGAAAGAAGTCCAATTAAGGCTAACATAAATCAATCCAAAACCCCAGAAAAAACCAACCAGAGTACACAAAGCTTCACAAAGGACCCAGAAATTACTGAACTGGTTTGCTTCCTGCAAAGCTCTTCGTCATTGAGGTCTGACTTAACCCTTAAGGGATGGGCAATCACCTCCCAGCCTTACTCCCGAGTAGCCCCTTCTGCTTCAGCTGCTCTCACCTTCTAGCAGCTCTGCTCACATGCACACTGGGAACAGGCTCCCCTGGGTCCTCTGCTTCGCTGCTGCCAGGCTCCAAAGGCAGCACCCCACTCCCAGATGGTCCT
This sequence comes from Ophiophagus hannah, assembly GCA_000516915.1. Taxonomy (NCBI): domain Eukaryota; kingdom Metazoa; phylum Chordata; class Lepidosauria; order Squamata; family Elapidae; genus Ophiophagus; species Ophiophagus hannah. The sequence continues at coordinate 236,912 of AZIM01000361.1, read as the reverse complement.
GGCTCCATCCCTGCATCGGATGCAGGACTCTCGTCCAAGTCCTCTTCGAACTCCCTGACTGGTTCCCTTTCATCCTCACTGTCTGATACCTCTACAATCTGCACCAGCTGCTGGTGAACCACAACACACACTTCCTTTATGGTGCATTGTGTATTCAGTTTAGTGTTCAGGCATAAATTCTTATTAATAAACAGTTCATATCATTAACATACAATAAATTATTGTAAGTTAGCTGTGCAATTATATTTGACATTTTGCCTTTAGCTAAATAAGAAACATTTCATCAAAATTCATCAAATAAAATAATATTAAACAATATAGGAAAATAAAGGCAGTAATACCATATTGGACAGTTCCATAAATCCATGGAGTATCAATTAGTCAAAAGGAAACGTTTATCTTTAGTAAACGTCAAACACTGAGTAGAAAGAAAGATTCACATTTTCTAGCTTGACTGATACCAAGGATAGTTCAAGATTGTTTCTTTCTTGAGCAAAACCAGATAAAATACTTGTAGATATTCAAAGTATATGCCACTAATTCTTTGCATTATAGTGAAACACACAAATATTATCTAGAATCTTCCATGAGCTTTGAAGATCATGTATGAATTTTGGGCAAACAATCTATGGAATTATTAGAACAAACTAATGCTTTGGTCTGAATTTAGTTTGCCTACATCCGATCTTTCAATCCTTTTAGCTAAGCTAAACAAAAATTAATTGTTCTGATACTCTGATACTAGATTTTCCCAAGTTTTATCTAGGGTCATGCTAACAAAGGTAGATATATTTTTGTATTTGTTTCATTTTCATATTTATACCATTCTCCTCCAAGAACTTCCTAGAATATGATTTAAAAATGTGGAAAATTGTTATTGAAAATATGGGAATAAGAAAAGAAAAGAAAACCAAGCACTTGAGTTTGTGCTGCTTATTTCATATAATTTAGTTTGATTGTTTCTGATTACCAGACATGTATTTTTTTCCTGTGATATTGTGATACATTATTTTGCCTACAGTTGCTCTTAAAGGGACTGGCATTATCTCCAAAAGTTAATCACAAACGATTTCAGCACTGGAATTCTTGTAGAGAATGAATTTTAAAATCTGGGAGGGATAGGGAGGAGAGGTTTCTAGTGGTGCATAGTAATGCTGCTGGCAGGCACTATTACATAAATATGGACTTACTCTTTTGCAACTCCATGCAGTTTTCTTTTGTATTTTTAAAATAAATTATACAAATTATACAAAGTGCTGCTTTAAATAGTAATAATAATAATTTCTGCTTCAACTGATCTAGGGATTATTCGTTCATTCAAAGCAGGAAGAGTTCTTAAAGAGGTATGTCTGTGTTTATGGGAAGGGATAGGTGGTTTTGGTTCTTTAACCAGAACAGTATGCTTGCAAAATCCTTAAATGAGGAAGGTGGGAGGAATTGATGATTGATTAGTATATCCTTTTTTGCCATTCCTTTACATGCTTAGTCTTATACAATTCTCAGTATAATATTGTGATAGTAATTTAATGTATGTATAATGCATTATAAATGTGAATCTTATAAATCTTCAGAAAAGTATCTGGCATATTTTAAATATCTAAACCAAGGAAAGGTATTTCTGAGTATGTAAAAATTTACCTACAGATGAAAATCCTGTAAACAAATTACAGTGGCAACAGTTAACTATAGCTATAAAACTAAAGCTATTAATAATGAACCAATGATTTGTTTTAAGTCTACTATGTAATATTTACTAAATAGTTTATTTGTTTTATCCAGTACTATGTTTACATTGTGTGTGTAACTAGCTTTTGGGCCTTTGGAGTGTAAACAAAATTGATTGATTGATTGAATATTTAGTAGATTCTAATGACCAAGAAGAGACTAGACAAGAAAAATAGAGAAATCCTTAATATGTCTATGCATTGCCTCTTGAGAGGAGAAGAGTAACTAACAACAGGCGAGACCATTCTTTAAGGATTGGAAACACAATTTCCTTCAACAGGAGCTTGGTTTTTTTTTCTTTCTTCAGGCACTGCATCTGACATTTTGTCTGTGACATGCTAAAATGGAATCAAACCACTGAAAGGCATAGCATACATTTAAAAATTTAGAAATAATAACAAAATAAATGTTCTGTTTCCCAAAGTAACAAATGAACTTTGACAATATGAATGGATTGCCAAATTTTGTTGGATGAAAGAAGATATTGGTATTTAGCTGGAATAACTGCTGTACAGGCTGGGTCCTGTGTCTTCCTGGACTTCCTAGGACCCTTAATACTGCAAGAGATTAAGAGTGCTGAGGGAATTTCTTGTCCTCCTTTGCTGAGTAAGGGAGAAGCACTGACAGTTAGGCACTGCTCTGCATGTTTGGTTGTTTGAGGTTCCTGGCTTGGCAACTAACTTGAAGTTAATTTAAATTGATGGCAGAGATTAATGATTTGATGGGTCTTATTTACCAATGTTACCAGAAGAAGAAATTATAACATGTTATGTATGGTGGCATCTAGCTCTGACTCTATTTTTCTGAATGACAGCTAGAATAACTTTGAATTATTTTTCAGTCCCTTCCTTTCAGGACCCCCTTTTTTTTTCATTGTCCCGCTCAACTAGAATAAAGCTGTAACGCTTCAGAAAAATTCTGCCTGAGTACTGCTTGAGCTGCCCCTTATGTTGAAGAAAGAAGTTGAAAAATATATTGTCCTTCCCATTCTAGAGGAGAGGCCAGCAATTAGACAATGGATAGATTTTCTCCAAAAGCTTTTAATGCTATAATTTTGATCCTCGGTACATATAACATGTCATAGCTAACTTGTGTGTTCAACCACCATCTTATCCTGCCATTGATCATATTGCTGTATTATTATTGAAGATGTATATTCAAATTCCTAAAGGGAATTTGCTTAATTAGATAATGGTTTCCACTTAAATATAATTTAAACATCCTTTTTTAACAATAAAATATGGAATAAGAATTGCATTGCTGCATTCATACATTCTTTCTACTACTTCAGTTTGGATATTTGACTTCTACATGCCATAATTCTTTTTCTGCTTCAGTCATATAAGATATGACTCAGCCGGGAATTCATTGGCATCTGATTCTATTTGTTTTGTTTTCAGGAAGATTTTGAAGTGAGAGGAGATGTAACCAATGGGAGAAACCATCAAGGACCTAAAAGAGCAAGAAAATCACCTGTTGGAAAGGTATGGCTATCGTAAGCAGTGCTTCATAAAAGAAAAAAGTTATCCCTAAAGTGTGCCCCTCTTCTTTGTCATCATAGGAAGTGAAGAAGTTTGAGAAAAAGGAGAAAAAGTCCTGCGGAAAAAGGACTTCCATTTTTCCGCAGGCCATGATGATCCTTAGGAGGAAAAACATAGAATGCAACTATGTTGGGTATAAAATGTGTCCATATAGATAACACAGCCTGCCTGAATAATTTTTGCAGCATTAGTGTTTCTTAGCCTATCCCAAAGGTTTTCATATTTCTTTAAGTAGAATGGTATTGTCCCAAATGAGGATGGAGATTGAGATGGAGATGGTGTGATTTCCTCTTTAAAAAGTGACTTATTTTCTGAGCATTAAGATAATACATTCAGCAATTATAAGAAAAGGGACAGCTATAATTCAAAATGCCCTGTTGCCATAGAAGAACATAACTAACCCCCGTTCCAAAAAAAATGAGGGAAGGAGATTATAATGAGGAATCATAGCTGGGAGTTGCAGAAGCAGCAGTGCTTGCATCCTGCTATTTTGTTTTCATTTATTTAGTCAGTCTCTGCTCTTCGTGGAATCCAAGGATTTAAAGGCCTGCCTCTGTTCCTGCACAGAGGTGAATGCTGGCTAGAATGTGGGTGGAAAGGAGGGGTGAGACAGGTTTAAGTTGGTCCCTTCTTTTCCCAGGCCATTTTAATAGTCCAGAAATATATTTCCGGGTTCTCTCTTGCCTTCCCTCTCACTAGGAAAGTCTCTTCCAAGCTAAATGCTTAGTAGAAAGCTGGAAAGGTGAAACTGATGAAGCCAATGCAACAGACATCAGCTACAGTATTCCCATTGGCTAAAAGTCGATAACACTAACCAGTAGTTACTTCAGTTTCTTTTCCAGTTCCATTGGCTTGATTGTTTTCAGATGGAGGATATAGATGTGTATAGTATTTGATTATCTTTTCTTCCCTATGAATTTCTCTGCCCTTAAGAATTTTACTTCCCAAAGTTCTTGTTTCTCAGCTATTTCTGTACTCAGTGCCTATTTTTTTAAAAGTGAAGCAGATTAACTGAATTTTCTTCTGGTTAACAATTTAAACTGTTCAGAAACTTCATATCAGATTTCTCCAGTCTCACCGAAACGTCTCATTGTCAGTCTTCTTTAGCTGACGTATTCCATTGGCAATCAATGATATTCCTGAATGTAGTTTTTATTGTGTTCAAATCATGTGAGTTGGACACATTCTGACCTAGCTGGTAACTTTACAAGTTCTTATTTCATGGAGTGTAATTCTACACCATGCTTACATATCTGTTTTCATTCCCAGCTTTTCCAAGGATTGGAGATTTGTTGCTATGGGCCATTCACTGACATGCTCCCAGGTAAGGGGATTGGGATTCTTCACATAAGTTGAGGGAATGAATCTAACTGAAATCTCTTTACTCCTCTTTTTGGCTGTTTTCTGTCAAGAAATTGAGTTCTGTCAAGAAATGATCCAACTTTTTGAGAAAAAGCTAACAAGCTTTAATAGCTTAATTTTCTTTGCTCACTCAATAATATTTATCCTTTAGTAAAGCAAGATTTATGTCCTGCTGCAGAGACATTTCTGAACCTCAATTTTTTTAAGCTAAATTAATGTACATATGTTTGCCCATTTCTGCATAATTCATTCTGCTCCTGATCATCATTAACAGAGATGGTCATTCTGGCTGTGTAGAGAGTTATATCCATATTCTTTCTCAAATTGTGATGTGTCTGTCTCCTTATCTTTATTGACTTGCTTGATGAATAGCTCTTAAAATGCAAGTTGCAAGGATTGTATGCTGTCTTGGTTTAATGCTATCTCTTCCATCTTTTTTCTTAAAATTAAATAACTTAGTATCTGGAAGAGGGAATGCTTAGAATATTTGCAAGTGGCACAAAATATAGGATAGCTAATATCTTGAAAGACTGAAATAAAATTCAATATAGCATCTTTATTATTTAGCAACAACCTTGGAAAGGGTGGTTTATGGCCTGCAAAGGAATTCCAACTGTTGCAACTATTCCCACTATGATCATGTGATCGCAATCTGGGTGTTTGACAACCTATTTGCACTTATGAACAGTTGCCAGGTGACCCTGCTGGCTTCCTCAGAAAGGCAATTGGAAGCTGGCAAGGAAGGTTGCCCACCCCTCTGAGTGCTATTTACTTGGGGCTCTGTCCACTTAAGAACCCACAAGATCCTTAATGACCATAAGTGGGAGTGTTGGGCTAGCAATCATTATGCAAAGCAGCCACATAATGTCTTGCTTAATAATTATTTTGTTTAAAAAACTGAGAGTCTAATCCCAATTATGGTTATAAGCTGAGGAACCTGTACAAGTTTGAATTTGGTGGTTAAATTTTGTGACTAGTGCTAAGTTCCATTTTGACAGGATTCAGAAATATAGAATATGCAACTGAAGAACCGAAAATAGATTTGCTTGTAATCTTAGTGGTCTTCAATTTGGGCTTAACATCTTATGGGGGGATAAAATACTTTGCCGTTATATATAATGCATTTTGTTTATCTTTTGGGAATTTCTCAGAACAACTGGAATGGATTGTAGAACTCTGTGGCGCCTCCCTTGTGAAGGAACCTCACTTATTTACAAATACAACAGTAAGCCTGATAACTATATGGGCCAGTTTGAGAAAGAAAGATACCAATAATCAGCATTTCCCACCTTCCCTTTATTCTTTCAAGATGCTGGTAAATTTAGCTGGTTCTGCTTAGATATAGAATCAGATTAATGGCTTATCTTGTCCTGTATTGCTACTAGAAATCCTCTCATCCAAGTCATTGCAAATAAACATAGAGCTAAGGGGCCGAATATTTTCTTCTGCAGATGCATGCAGCTCTGTGGGATTGCAATAGGTCATCCACTAAGAAGACTTGTGTACAGTACTCATTTCCTTTTAAGAGAAAATATTTTGTGAATGAGTGGTGACATATCAGTGTACAGCATCTCATAAATTACAATGTGTAACCTTTATATTCTGTCATGGCTTTCCCATGAGTATCACGTATTTCCTTTAACTTTTATTTTGTCACGTAGAGTAATTGTTTGCCTGTGAAATGTTTATTTCTTCTGTGACTCCCCATCAGATTGGAGTATTAACAGCAAAGCTAAAGAATAATATGCCTTAAGCAGTACAAATTGTGTACAGGAAAGATGCATTGATCCTCTATGCCACTTTCCTTTTCCTTTTTGTCTTTTATCATGTAATCATTTAGAATTCCACTGCTGTGATAGTTGTTCAGCCTGATGCATGGACAGAAGGAGGCACCTGCCAAGGTGAGATGATAATACTGCTTGTGTGACCTCAGTCATAAAGGCTTTACAAAATGTCTGACTGACTTCTTACTTGGTATAATAAAATATTGCAGCAGATAAACATGTGAGGGAATAAGAAGTATGGTTAGCTTTAATCATCAGCTATGACTGTGATTACCACCAACTTCTGTTCCCTATGAAATTGGTAAAAGACATTACTGTTCTTTAACAGAGCAGAGTTGGAAGGTACCTTGGTGGTCATCTAGTCCAACCCTCTGTTTTCTCAGGAGACCTATGCTATTTCCGATAAATGGCTATCCAGTCTCTTCTTAAAAGCCTCCAGTGATGAATGGGGCACCCACAATTTCCAAAGCCAATTTGTTCCACTGGTTAATTGTTCTCATGTTAGGAATATGTTCCTTAGTTTTAGGTTGCTTCTTTCCTTGGTTAGTTTCCCCTCCTTGGTTAGTTTCCATCCATTATTTCTTGTCTTGCCTACAGGTGCTTTGGTAAATAAGTTGTCCCCTCTTCCTTGTGGCAACTCTTGAAGTATTGAAAAATTGCTATCATGTCACCCTTGTCCTTCTTGGTACTAGACTAGGTATACCCAGTTCTTTGTATGTTTTCGTTTTTAGGCACCTAACAATTTTGTTGCTCTTCTCTGAACTCTTTCCAAAGTTTCAACACCTTTTTTGTATTGGGATGACCAAAACTGGACGCAGTATTCTAAGTGCAGTCTTACCAAGGCTTTATAAAGCAGTACTGGTACTTCACGTGATCTTCATTATATTTCTCTGTTATGCAACCTAGGATTGCATTGGCTTTTTTGACTGCTGCTGCATACTATTGGCTCGTGTTTAGATGGTTGTCCACTAGGACTTCAAAATCCCTTTCCCATTACTAATGTTGAGCCAGGTTTCACCTAGTCTGTACTTGTACTTTTGATTTTTCTTGCTTAAGTGTAAAACTTCGCTTTTCTCTATGTTAAATTTCATTTTGTTGGATAGGCCCAATGAACTAGTTTATTGAGATCCATCTGGATCTTGAGCCTGTCTTCTAGGATATTGGCTATTCCTTTCAGTTTGGGGTCATCTGCAAATTTAATGAGTTCCTCTTCTATTCTCTCATCTAAATTCTTTACGAACATATTGAAAAATATTGTGTCTAATACTGCTTCCTTCCTTCCATGTAGATATAGTTCTAATAAGAACTATATGTGGAGTGTGATTTGTCAGATAGTTTGTCAGTGTGATGATGCAGTCTATCCCACATTTTTCTATTTTACCAAGAAAAAGATTGTGATCAACTTTTTCAAATGCCTTACTGAAATCCAAGTATACTGTGCCCACTGCATTTTGGTGGTCCACTGATTTAGTCAAAAAATGAAATAAGATTTGTTTGAAATGTCTGTTTTTGACAAACCCATGTTGGCTACTAGTTGTAGCTTTGCTTGCTTTTAGTTGTTTGCAGATCTGCTTGATTATCTTTTCCAGGATCTTCTCAGGTCTTGATGTCAGGCTGATTGATCTATAGTTTTTTGGATCTGTTTTTTTCCTTTCTTAAAGATGGAACCACATCAGCTCTTTTCCAGTCTTCTGCTAGTTCCCCGGTTCTCCAGGATATTTGAAGCATATGATTTACTGTCTCCTACAGGGAGAAAGATATGGAGCAAAGAGCTTTGAAATGCCTGCCTCTACCCTGCACTGTTTAGAAGTTTCTCCAAACAGTAATACAAATGAGAGTTTGTCATCTTTCAATTTTCCATATGTGCTTTTGGAAAAATCAGAGAATGCAGTATTATGAATAAAAAGCTTCTCTCTTACCTATGCACATTGTCTTGTAAAGGATGGTTACAACAACAATGGAAAACCTTATGATTTTCTATGCTTAGAATTTGAAATGTTATTCATCAAAGTGGCTTAAAGAAAGAACTCTCAAGAAGAAGACATAGGCATTAAATGTCTCACTGCTTGTCTGGTATTTTGCAGAGCTCCCACTGCAATGCAGCATTGCTGTAGTTTCACGTGAGTGGGTGCTGGACAGTGTTTCCTGCTATCAGTGCCAGCCATTCAATGACTACACCATTTCACAGGTATGATGGAATTCATTCTTAGAATTATACATGAATATTTTTGGAGTAATTTTCTTTACAAAGAATTTGACATCATAAATATTTCAGTTGGCCTAAAAATGCCCTGCCTTTCACCAAAAGTAGAATTAGATGGATAAATATCAATTTTCAACACAATCATTGCAGTGGATCACAAAATAACGTGTTCTTTATGTTGATGCAGATTATTTTACAATCCATTGTTGCCTTGTTTGGAAAGATTTTTTTCTTTCCTTGTAATATACTTAAAATGTAATCATTTGCAAGAGTTAGATAGAACAAAGAGCTTCAATTAGCTGAAGAGCAGCAGTTTGCTTGTTTCATGGGAGAGTGTTCAAGAGGCAGTTATGCTGGATCATAGTATGCATAGCATACTAACTAGAAGCAAACCAGATTGGGGATGGTCCAAGAAACCACTGCAAAGGATCATAGGAAAATAAAGAGGCATGTGTGGAATCAAATGTTTGTGTTTGATAATAAATGAGTCAGAAATGTAATCTGTTAGAAATTCTGTCAAGAAATTTAAAAGCAAACTTGACTTGGTCAGTACCACAATCATAGTAGTGAGTATGGTTGGCCTTAAAATTGTACAGATTTTTTTATGCAATAAAAAACTTCAACAGAAAACTGAATGGGAACAATCTTGCAGGACAGCAGATAGTATATGCTAAAAGGATAGACATCATTATCCTCTTTCATTCATCTGCCCATTTCAGAAAATTAAGTGGATAGGTACAGAGGAGGCAGATAATATTGCCTTGAGCAAGGACTCCCTCACTGATTTTTCATTCTTCCAATAGTAAACTTGGGCTATCTCCCTGTGCATGTGTGCACATGTTTAAATTTCATGTTCATTTCTTGAACATAAATATGACATTCTGTTTATTTAAGATTGTGGTGTGTGTGTGTGTGTAAGAGAGAGATTGAGATTTTCTCTGGATGTGGCAAATTTTCTGTTAATTAGGATAATTCGTTTTCTTCAGGCAAAGATCTGAATTCCTAAATCTAAACCCAAGCAGCCACTGATTCTTTGTACGTGCTTCGTTTGGCTATGTTTTTATTTCATTAGCTATTCTAATAGGATATTTCTATTTATTAGGAAAGTCAGAGTGTTTTTTATAAGCATCACCCTTATATATAAGTAGTCCTCAACTTATGACTGTAATGGAGCCTGCCCATTATGATCACTCACTTAGTTGTAAGGATCGTTAAATGACCTGCCCACATGATCACTTGCTTAGTGTTCTCACTCTCACTCTCATAGTTGCATTTGTTAAGCAGAGCACTGGGTTCCCCGGGGGTGCGGGGGAAGTCCTAAGAGGTCTGGTGCAGGCCAATACCCATACTGCAGGGCTTTCCCAGTTCACACATGGCCTTCCAGGGTCTCCCCCTGCTCTCTGTGGCATCCCATGCTCTGTTTGCCAACCTGCTGGATTCTCGCAGAGCTTGGGCGTACTTTCCACCCCACTGGGACCCACACCCTCCTCCCCACCTGGTATCCTGGCTTGGCAACTTATTTTTTTTGTAAATCTCCTTTGAAAGAGGCAGCTATGTAGCTTTTCTACACAAAGGCTTTGTGGCACTGTCCCAGAACTATATCTCTCCAGTGATTGCATTTGGGAAGGAGAACAGGCCTATCTGTTCCTCGTCCTTCCTATTCAGTACAGATGCCACATACTACTGCTGAGAAGTGGGTGCCATTTCAGAGCAGTCACAATTCCCATTTCTGCAATAGTGCCACATGGCCTCTATATAGAAAGGCCATGTGATGGAATGACTACTACCCAAAGGTTATTTACGGAAAAGGTAGGAAAGAGGTGTAGGGCCAGGTGAGGTGGGAAGCAGGCCTAAGGCCTATAGGAACCCAGCAGAGTGGGATGTGGGAGAAGATAGACATAGAGGCACTGCAAAATCCCTGGAGTCGGTCATAAGAGCAGGCAGATTCCCAAGTGCCTTTGTTCATGTGACTGTGGGGGCAATGAGTAGCCGTGTCCCTTTGTTAATTTCAAAACAGTTGCTGAATGAATGATCATAAGTGATGGACTACCTCTATATAAGATACACGCACGCACGCGCACACACACACACACGTGTGTGTGTTTGTAATGCTGCAATATTTAAAGATGTGCTAATAAGACTATTATTTACTAAAAGTTATCAAAGATAAATTTAACAACAGATTTTTAAAATAATACAGTGTTTAATGCAAATGGTTATAACAATAAATAATATGCATTGTCTTGCTTTGAGGCAGTAAATACTGTAAGCAACATGGGACGCAGAGGGTGATGATGTGAACCAGATCTAGTGAAAAGGGCAGTAAAGTATGTAGGCAGATGCAGCCAGCTAATAAAGGTCTGACCTTCAGGAGAAGCAAGAGGGTCAGTGCTGAGAGTCCTAGCTTCAAATGATTGGTCTTTTACCCTTTTATCTCCCTCTGTTCCCAGGAACTATCTTCCATGTCTGAATAATAAAGCTCTTGTAGCATGAATTACAGTTTTCAATGGGTTTCCCACCTGCACTGATAAGTAAGTTTTGGGAACTGGAGAAGTATCTATCCTGATGAATTGTGATGTCTTCCATGAAGTTTCAAGTTCAGGAACAATTTTCTTTAATTTATCTATTGCTTGTCATGCTATCATGTCTTATGTTTCCAAGTGGTGTACAAAATCAGCATAGTTTTTGTACAATTTAGTTATAGTTAAAACGTAGTAGTTGAAATAATAAAATATGTAGCCCACATTAAAGACTGGCAATAAGAAGCAGACGACTACCACCCTGAAATGTTATCGAATAAAAAGTTTTCACAATCAGATTTTGCATATTTTATTTGTAATTGGATATTTTCCTCAGGACTGATTGCTTTGGACTTTCTGTTTCCATAGTGCCAATCTCAAGCTCAGGATCTAGTTTTTGCTTCTCTGTTGAGATGCAGGTGATGTTGACTCAACATGCTGTTCCATGTCCTAGTTGCTGCTCAAGAAGAGATTAAAACTACTCTGAAGCAATTTATCAATATCACATACAAGGAGTGCCTCTTACAAGTTACTGCATGTGAAAGCATTGTTTAAAACAATGTTGTTTTAAAGTTATCATGCTTTTCTGTTTACGAATTCTAAATTAGCTAATCAACTGAAATAAAGTTTTCTGGAAGTAAGTCAGGCAAAAGCCTTAAGAAACCTAAGATTCAGAAAAATTGAGTGTACTGTAGGTATATGACGTTTGAGCATCTGATTGTGAATTTGTAAGACTAGTACTGTGAAAAATCTGATTTAAATTTCCTAAAATGTCCTAGAATATTTTGTAATACATATTGCAAGTACGGTTATTCATAAAGTATTTTATTAAGGCAAAAGGATACGATGAAGTGGTCTTTTTTAAAATGTAAAATAGCTCTTTCATTGATGGATTTCTCTGCTTGTTCTATTGGCATGAGAACTAGCTTCATCACTGCATGTTACATGCCTTCATAATGAGCAACTGCCTAATGAATGTTCACTAGCCAGCAACAGAATCCATAGCCTGATTATATCAAAATTGCCCCATCTATTGCCAAGAGTTCATGCAACAACATTTTTTAACTGTCAATTCAGTTTTGCCATTTGACTGGCAGGTTTCTTATCTTCAAAGTCCACCTTCACTTCTGTTATCTGTCTTCCGGAAGATTATAGCTATCTTTCAAAACATTGCCCAGATAATATGAGGAAATTGACAATGTGCCCCCATAGGCACTGCTCTGAATTATCTTTCCATTTCGAAGATGAACATAGATGCATAGCTATTGGAAAGATAGCTGCAGTCAAGATGGTGAACATTTAAATGGGATAGAATAGAGTAGAATAGAATAGATTTATTTGGCCAAGTGGAATTAGACATAGAAGGAATTTGGTTTTGGTGCAGAAGTTCTCTATACATGCACAGCAACAGATTAATAATAATACCAATAAGAGGGGGTAGTAAACATAAGGATAATAATAGTAATAAATAGTAATTTGTAATTTAGGATTTGTCTTTTCTACTATGCAGTCATAGTTTTTACCAGCTTGAGCAGTGAGTTTGGTGAGTTCAGTCTTGGTTCTTTTTCTTTTACCATAAACAAAGCTATATCCAATAATCACAGAAAGTGGAGAAAGTATTTTCTGTTCTATGGGGGGTCTGTCAAAACCTCTGAATTCTAAGATATATTTTCATATTGCTCATAATTCATGAGATAACTTGACAGCTGTTTTTTGCATCCTTTTCTCTATTATATAGCTTTTTTCCCTCTGTGCTAATACTTCATAGTTTCTGATTGTCTGTAAAAGAAAAGAAAAACACCTGCAGGATCCAATGTGGGTCAGTCACCGAGATCAAAGGTTTACTCTTCCAAGCTTTTGGACTCATACTGGAATCCATCATTGGGGAACTTCTCTCTCACTAGAATATGACATCAGTGGTCCGGTGACTGACCAAGATTGGATTCTGCAAAATTATCCTGGGACACGTATATTTGCTTACATCATGGGGAAAAAACCTTCTCTTTCAGTCAAATTTTCTACCAGTCAAACGTACTCTTTTACCAGTTTTCTGTTGAGCTTATTATCCAGGATTAGCCCAGCCAGCCAGTGTCTCTCCATTATTTGACAGTAGGCACATTTTTCAGTGACTGTTAAATTAGCTTAGTGAAAGGCAAGTTATATTGGAAACTCTGGAATTATCAGGAAGGCTGTTTAACTATCTTACAAGAGAGTTGTGAAAGGGAAGATTTAGTTTATTTAGAATTAGTTTCAGGCCCATGAAGAAGAGTCAAATTGGATTCAAGAAAGTATTTTGTAAGAGTGCTATACAGTACAAAATCTACTGATAGAAAGTGGATTTGGTTGCTCTGCTATATCTTAACAGATAGGCAGTTTCTATCCAAAGTAGATAGTGTTATATATAAAGTATTATATAAAGTATTATAATGCTAAAGTAACTGGTTCCTGTCATTATTTACATAATTTTTTCAAGTCAGTCAGGTAACTTAAACTAGAGCAGGGCTGTCAAACTCCCAGCCTGCGGGCCAGATGCGTCATGTGCTGGCCACGCCCACACCTGGTTTAGCGAAGGGGGAAAATGTCCTGATATGTCATGTGATGCTGCCATGACGATGTGAGTTTGACACCCCTGAACTAGAGTTTAGTCTTCCATTCCAGAATAACCTGCTGAAACCATAAAAGATGCATAGCTGAAGAGTTCTCTTTTAATATTTCCAATCAAAATAATTGTCATTGTGCAATATTTTTCAAATAGAACAGTAATAATATGAAACTATATTTGTGCAAATCAAGTTTTAGTCTATTGTGATCACATATCAATTATATAGAGTAGGAAATGATGTAGGAGTGTCTAAGGCTAAACCAATAGTTACTTTCATTTCAAATACTTTTAAGTATGATCCCTGAATGCTAGAAATAGCCAAAACATATAGAAAATGTTGTAAATCATACAGAGTCATTTAGGTGAGATGGACAGTGTAGGAATAAATAAATCAATAAATTGAATGATAAACTCATGTTGTATATTTGAACTACCACAGTTCCTAAATTCTGCAAGACAGTTTATGCAATAGCATCCATCTCAACTCTTTCTTGAAGAGCAGAAGAGTCATTTGAATATGTATAGGTAGAACCATATTAGCATTAATTAATTATCACAGCAGTTTGAAAGCATGTAAAAATGCAAGTAGAAAAANGAAGGTAACAGCGTTCCATGCACCTTCGGCGTTTAGTCATGCCGGCCACATGACCACGGAAACGTCTTCAGACAGTGCTGGCTCTTCGGCTTTGTAATGGAGATGAGCACCACCCCCTAGATCCGGAAACAACTAGCACGAATGTGCGAGGGGAACCTTTACCTTTGGGTAGAACCAAAAGCTTCACTATGCCAAAGCCTTGAAACCTAATGGTTTAGAAGTCAGCTTAAGAAATTGCAAATATTCTTAAGAGTTAATGTAAGAAGTTACTCTTAAGAGTTGCTTTCTAAATAGAGAAATATAAATGGTTGTTCTTGATTAGATTAAATTGGGTGGAATATTAGGAATTAATTTACTTTAAAAGCCAGATTCATAGGATATTGAAACACAGGATTGCTAATCACTGATAGTAAGGCTTTTTAAATAGAGTAAATTCTATAAAATTGAAGCCACATTAATAATAATATATTGATCTATTAATGTCAAACATTTCTTGAAGCTTAATTTACAGTGTTTTGTCTTGCTGATTTTAATGAATCTGTTCTTAAAACTGGATTCTGGCTCTCGTTCTGACCTAGGTTTTCCCAACAGCAGGAAGCCAACTCCTCGTCCTGATAAACTCCTTTTATTTAGTTTACAGTGAATTCCTCTAGCAAAGTCCTGGCCAATAGTCTTTCAAGATATTTCACAATTACAGACCTTTCTCAGGCTTGGAGAGTTTCCAGGCCAATATCTTTCAGATGCCACACTGTAGCAGACAATACTTGGCAAGAATGCAGGAACAGATCTTCATCCAAATTAACTGATTGTCTCCTGCAAAACCCAACTCCCCTTTCGCTCCTCTTTTATTTCCTCTGTCCACCTGCGGCTTTACTCCCAAATTGACCCTTGTTCCTTAGCTGTTCCCTTCTTCTGGCAGCTCTGTGCATGCACATACTGGGAACAGGCTCCAGCTGTTCTTCTGCCTCACTGATGCCCAACTCTGAAGGCAGCTGATAACTGTCAGACGGCCCTGGCTCCATCTCTGTCTCCGACGCAGAGCACTTATCAGCTTCCCCAGATTCCAGGACTGGCCCATGTTCCTCCCCAACCTTCTCACTGTCTGAATATGCTGTCAGCTCCACTGGCCGCTGGCGGGCCACAACACTAGTGCTACAGATTGTGTTAGAAAATACTTTTAGGCTGGGGTTGGCCAGGATTTTGAAATCACCTGCTTGAAAATTCATGGGGAAAAGGACATTATTTAAGAATAGTACGTTTGGTCTTCAGCATTACTAATATTCTTATTTTTAGTATTCTAGTTCTACCAGTTAGAACTGCTCTATTTTTAAATTGGCTTTATGATTTTATTGTTTGAATTTGGTATATATTTGCTTTCTTGGTTTTTAGGGGAATGTTTCTGTAGAAATAATAAATAACATTAAAATACTACCTCTTTTGTATATTGACTAAAATATTACCCAACAGCTTATTTCATCTGAAAAATTAAGCAGTGGAATGCAGGGACAATTACTACTGAGTATCTGAATTATCTTACTAGCAGAGATTATCCTATAATAGAACCTAATTTGCAGGTTAATTTATTTGAAATATTGTACATTTTATTTGGATGGGGATAGATGAGTCCAGAGGGTCAACAAACATCTGATTGTTCAGTGATGTGAACAAATCATGGGTAAAAATCTACCTGGCCATTTCTAGTAATAAGAATAGAACAGAAGATAATTTGTGGACCATATAGGACTGTTATTCCTGGAGCCCCTAAAATCAGTCACAAACAACTAAAAATGATGGTATAATTTGCTGTGCAGATCTTTGCAAAATATATTATGGGATATATGAAAAATACAATTCTGATTCAGATGTGATCATATTTTTTATCTGATAAGGGATTATAAATATGTAAAAATATAATTTTTTTCTTGGATATTGAGAACATCTATGTTTCTTATTGTTTATTTTTTATTACAGTACAAACATATGCAATTTTGATTAAGTCTTTTGGGGGCACAGGCACCACCATTGTATGGCTTGTATAAAATTAATGTTGGCACCAATAAATTGAATAGCTGCATCCTGCTTATGTGTGACAACTAGTGGAGCAAGCCTATTTTGGCAGCATATGTGAGGAATGGAGTGAGCTAAAGTGCCCAAAGGGTTACAGGTATATCAAGATTCTATTCAGGTGGAACAGTACAGGTGGAACAAGATTAGTCAAGTACTTAGGAAGGTGGGGCTGCTTTGAATAGCTCAACTTCATTGCTTTATTGACATCATTATACATTATATTTAGCCTTGTTCTGCTACTTTGTTGTCTCAAATAAAAGTTTGATCCTTTTTTCCTCTTCCTCTTTCTTTCCCTCCCCCTTCTCTCTCTCATTTGTTTCCCTCTCTTTTCCCTCTCTCTCTCATTCTCTTCCTCCAGCTCTCTTTTCTCTCTCTCTTTTTCTCCCCTTTTCTTTCATTTCTCTCCCTCTCATTTCTGTTTTTCTCTTTTTCCTCTCCCTCTCCCCCCTCTTTCTTCTCTCCCCTTCTCTCTCTTTTGTTTCCCTCTATTTTCCCTCTCTCTCATTCTCTCCCTCCATCATTTTCTCATTTCTCGCTCTCTTTCTCTTTCTCCCCTTTTCTCTCTCTCATGTCTCTGTCTCTCTCACAAAATGCACGCACAAGCAGGATACCCTCCTGGGCTAGGATTACAGCGGCAGCAGTGGCAACTCCTCCCACTGCTGCCACTCTACGTTCAGGTGGGTAGCCAGTCGTGCTGGCAGGAGAGCCAGAGCTCTTCCCTCCCTGCATTCGCTGCTGGTGGCTGCTCCTCCCTGTTTCCCTCCTTCCTGAGCTGACACAAAGGGGACTGCGGCTGGTGCTGAGTTGCCCGTGAAGAACGCAGAATCACAAAAAGCAGCTGGTCATGGGTAGTGCAGAGAAAATGCTAGGGGCACTTCAGCTGTGCGGCTTTTCAGAAAGGCTCGCACCTTCTTGGGGCGGAGAGTAGGTCGTGCAACTGGATCGGCAGGGGCTGCAGGAGAGGGGTCAAGGAGCTGCATGCAGCTCTGGAGCCGCAGGTTGCCAACACCCGGTTTAAGAGAAGAAAACTTGTAAATGTCAATTTGGTTATCATTATAAAATAGGTTATATAGGCCTTACCAACCACCTGCGGAACACCATGGACAGCCCACAACTCATTAGATATCAAGGTCCCCTTCAAAAATGATGGATGAACATCATAAGATACAATAATAAACTGAAAAAATATAGAATTTTTAATGTAGACAGACCATTGGATTTTATCATGCTGAAAATTTTCTTTCTCTGATAATGCAGATTTGTTCTCTGACATGATATCACTTTTGAATTTAAGTTACAGTTACCCTTTTTGGTGGAGTATTTTCTTAGGATTTGATGGAAGTAACCATTTGCTATGACTGCAGGAAAAACTGAAATACAGAGTTCTATGCAATCCTAGAATTGTTCTCATTTTCTTCTTGCTGCTATCTTGCTGAATGCTGATTTCTTGCCATTTTGAAGTGGAAATTCATACAAATTTAATTTAAAATAATTGTTTTTAAGCTCTTCTGCCAAAAAAGATATACATTTTTTTGCCCTGCCCAAATGTATGATATGACTCCATCTATTTTGCAATATTTCTCGGCAATTATAATTTCTTCTAACATTAAATACAGCCCCATCTGATCAAAAGGTTGCTCATGCCTGCTTTGGGAAGAGCTATCAAACCCTTTGGATTTAAATTGGCCTCTTGCTATTCCAACCACAAATAGGAACTTGGGCAGTTTTGCTTCCTTATTACCCTCTTGCATAAAACCAAAACATTTTTGGATCTTTTACACAAACTCTATGAGATTGAAGCCTTGAATAACTCCTAATAGGTGGTAGGGGCGGGCAGCATCTTGAATGGCTAAGACCAGGAGTATCAAACTTGATTTCATTGAGAGCCACATCAGAGTTGTGTTTGACCTCGGGGGGCTGGGCTAGGAGTGGCTAGAGTGGGCGTAGCCAGCGTGTCAGGAGCCTGTGGTAGCCCAAGTGCTGTGCCAGCAAAAACAGGCTCCCAATCTCCATTTTCAGCTGGGACAGCTTCCTGCAACCCTCTGCCAGCGAAAATGGAGGGTGTGCAGCCCTCCCAAGCTCTGTTTTCGCTGGCAGAGCACTCTGGATGGTCCTTTGCTGCTTCCTGGGTGGTCCTACGGGCCAGATCTAAGCACCCTGTGGGTGGATCCAGCCCGTGAGCTTTGAGTTTGACACCCCTGGCTTAGACTATAAAACAGGACTAAGTAGTCAGACCATACCACTATCACTACCAGACATAGAGATACAGCAAAGCTAAGACTTCACCTTATAGTTTCTGCTGTTATTTTAAGAAGCTGTTTTCTTGAAAGTCGTGATAACCTGAGTTGCTAGGAGAAGTTCCTCTTACACTTGTAAAAGGTTGATAGCATATCAGTGAGCTTCTTTAACTTCACTAGTACATCAATTCCTCACTTTCCCACCCTATGATACCTATTCTTTGCTTGCTGAATATAAAACGTGATGTATTTCTTTGCCAACTGCAAAAAGGCCTGAAGCAAAGACAGTTGCAATGGGTTGGATTATGGTAGGAGAGAAAGACTATTAATTGGGAATGACAAGATAATGATTTTCTGGAAAGGGAAATATAGCCCTACAAAAACATTAGCCAAGATCAACTCAGAACTTCCAATAATCTTTCTACCTTTGCTGTCTGTTTCTTTTTCATCAGATACCAAACAATTAAGTTCTAAAGTTCTACATAGGCAGCATGTACACTTTGCATTGAAAATACCAATTTTGGCCATGTGCTGTATGCATGGTTCTTGTCCTAGACACTCTTGGTTGAGATTGATTATTTGGATATATTACAAGTCAGAGCTTAGGCTAGAATGGATCTGATCAGCCTGATAGAGAATCTATGTGGGAGAACAATCCTCTTAATTTTCTTGGATATCTCAATTGTGTTTGATCCCATTGACAATGGTCTCCTGAAATATTTGTATTCTTATGAAATAGTGGTGAAGAATTTGCTGTATTCGTATGGGAGATACAATGTGATGTGCTACAGGCTCTGTTTGGTCCACCCATACTCATATAATACCACAGGTCATGGTCATGTCTATGGTTGTCAGGTTCACGGCAACCATTCTATTTCTCTTCACATTCTACTGATACACTAAGCCAGCTCTCTGTTTTGTGGGTATACTTATATTTATTAAAACATAAATTATTACTAGATGCAAACCTCTCAAAGCTTTTCTGAAGCAGTCACAGTGACATTTCAGTTGCATAAATAAAAAAGAAATCACAGATACTTTCCCCCAAGATTTGTCAATAGCAGAAAATGCAGAGAAATTCTTTTTTTTACACCTTTTATGCTCAGTCAAGAATGAAACAAAAGCTATCACGAGGCCATATGTTTGGCCAATTGGAATTATCTACATTTATTGATTGATTTCTCACCAGTCCTAGCCTGGTGGTGAAGAATCCAACCCAAATTTTTGAAAATGGGTTTTGCACCTCAAAGGGGATCAATGCATATTTTGTGTCTCCTCTTCTGAGTAATTGTAAGCCATCCAGCTGAGCAGTCACAGGAATAGAGAGGACAGATATCAATGCAGTCCTGTTACTCAGGAAGATTCTACTTCAGATTAAATTCTGTGCCCAGCCTCTCTGAAGCATGCAGTGCTCCAAAATGATAGTGCAAAATGTTCTGTGGGATGCTGGGGAGAAACAAGCAGCAGCTCACAGTGAAATCACTGGGTGCCTGTAAGCAGATGCTGCTCGGGCACAGCTGTTCATGAATCCAGCATGCTATATAAATGTGCTGGTGTGTACCCTTCCTGGGAAAACCTTTGACTTGCAGCAGAGAGAGCTGGGAAACAGCGCAATGCAGGCAGCCGTTGTAGGCAAGGCCCTCTTGTCTGCGCTTGTTCTACATTATGTCACACTTTGCTTGGCAACATAATCTGCTGTATGCTGAGGTGGGAGGGGCCGCATGCATATGAGTTTAGTCCCAACAACTGCAGAAGAGCTGGGCTGAGCTTGACTGAATTAAATCCACTCGAACAGTTGTAGCAGTTACATCTAACTCTTGTTCTGGGAGTGGTGGTGAGATAATCTTCTGTAACCTCATGATTTTTAAATCTATAGCATAGCCACAATAATGCTTTGAGGGCAGATCTGTTGGCTTTATAATGCACACATTCAAGACTCAGAAATACAGAGCAGCATGAGAGGAGCATTTCTGTATCTCTGACCTTATGACTTATGACCAGTCCCTTACAAATTGCTAGGCTTTATATGCACAGAGCAAAAGGAAATGTTTATTTCTTAGAATTAACTTTCATGCATGGAAGGAAGCTTAGAGAGAGCTACAGTTAGCCAAAGTCCTTCTAAATTTGGTAACTGAATAGCTAAATCTGCTGTATTCAAATCAGTGGCCTGATGGTCTAAACCTACATAATCCTGTTCAGAACAGAGAGGGATTTTTGTAATGTTTTCCATTCATATGAACTCAAATATCTATAAATTTGGGGTCCTGGATACACTTGCCTCTTGAAAAAACACCTTTGGGACAGCCATGACCTGGATGACTGAAAATCTCCATAGACATACATTTGGGGTGGAAATCTTGGGAAGATACATATAGTCATTTTAGATTTCCCATGTCTTCCCCTTCTTCCAATACCCCCTCCCTATCCTGCCCATCTCCATCCAGGTTTTTGTCGGGTTCTAGCTTGCCTACAGTGAGAGATCCAGTTTGCCGTTTGTTAAAACTGCAGAGGGTGATCTAGATTAGGACTCCAACACAAAAGTGGAATGGGAAGATGTTTAAACCTGGCCATTCTTGCTATCAGACTTCTACTCTGATAGAGAACCTCTTCTAAGAACCTCTTTAGATCAGATACTGCCAACCTGAAGTTCCTGAATCACATGAATCTCCTTTATCTCCTCTGAGATCTAAATGCAGCTACTAAAAGGGAGCAGTCCTCTTGTCTACCATTTTAAAATAATTTCAAAAACACAAAACAGCAGAAGCAGAACAACAAAAACAGACTATTTTATAAATGCTCTTATTTTCAGACCTTATCTTTAGACAGATCTGAGAGGCAACTCTGACTAAAATCATGCACAGTTGTTGCTTCCTGCTGGTGGTTATGGCCTGAAACCCTGATTGGGCTATTGCTATCATTTTGCCAGGGAGATGGAAGGAGAGAGGGGTTTATTTCAGCCCATGAGTTTGCTAATTTAACATCATGATATGATTTCTGAATTTGACAAAAGTATCTTGAAAGTGAAAAAGCCTACAAATAATAAGGTATACAGCATATTCTTACAAGGTAATGGGTTTGGATTATTTTTTATTTACTGTATTTAAGTGCTCAGGAAGATCGTTCACTTGACAAAAAAAAAACTGGCAATCTATATTTCTAATCTTAAGTGATCATGCAAAGTCCTAATATCAGTGATTCTTTTTTCTAATCTGTTAATAAAGTAAAGTTGAACCACATCTTTGATCTCAGATCATCCAGGAAAAAATGTAAAGATCAAAATGAGGAATAGAAGAAACTGGTTCTAATGGTATATTATATAAAATAACAAGCTGTGTAAAATTGCACCAGGCTTCCACAGTGAATAGCTTTACATAAGTAGAAGGTAGGCTGCTCAGCTCAAAACAAGCCAAGAAAAGTGGTAATGAAGGATTGACTGGGCAAATTCCAGAGGCAGTTTATAAAATATACAGATGGTTTCCACAGCTGTCAGATTCAGCTGCTACCCTTCCCCTGTTTCAAAAATATGCTAGGAAGAATGCCTGATTACCTTGCTCAATAAATTTTCTCCCCATCTAGGCAGTGCAGAACAATGTTCCTGGAACTTGATCCAGGAAACTTTTCGTCCTAATAGTAAATGTTGCTGTTAGTTGCGAAATTGTGTCCAACCCATCATGACTCCATGGACAACTTCCTGTCCTCTACCATCCCCCAGAGTCCATTTAGGCTCATGCTAACTGCTTCAGTGACTCCATCCAGCCATCTCATACTCTGCCGTCCCCTTTTTCTTTTGCCTTCAATCGTTCACAGCATGAGGCTCTTCTTCAGTGAATCCTTCCTTCTCATTAGGTGGCCAAAGTATTTGAGTTTNGAGTTTCATCTTCAGGATCTGGCCTTCTAAAGAACAGTCAAGGTTGATCTCTAGGACTGATCGGTTTGATTGCCTTGCAGTCCAAGGGTCTCGCAGGATCTTCTCCAGCACCATAGTTCAAAGGCCTCAATTCTTTGGCACTCAGCCTTCCTTATGGTCCAACTTTCACAGCCATACATTGCAACTGAGAAAACTATAGCCTTGACTATACACACTTTTGTTGGCAGGGTGATGTC
>AZIM01000361.1:184537-195457 GCA_000516915.1 Ophiophagus hannah | reverse complement strand
GTTGCCAAGTTTGGGGACCCCTGACATAAAGGAACCTTCAACTAGCAAAGAAACACATAAGAGGAGGCAAAGGCAAAGGAGGAGGAAAGTTTACTTCCTATATTCAACAAGTATTTTATCACTAGGTATTTTGGCAGAGAGGTGAGAGAGAGAGGTATGTGTTCAAAAATTTTCCTCCCTCCCTCCCTCCACCCACCCACCCATCCATCCATCCCTGGAAAAAGAGCCATCCAGCTCTTTTTTAAGGGTACTAACACCCCACTCCAAAATCTCTACCTTAAAAAGTCAAGGTGGGATCCAGGCAATTTTTTGACCTGCCACTGCCAAACTTAGACTTCCCGGGATGCTCAACTGACAGGATATCAGCAAGAAATTTCTTCCCTGTACAGATATGTCATTATAGAAAAATTCACCTGTCAGTTTCTACTAGTAAGGCAGCTGTGCAGGGGATATAGCCCAGCTTGGTTCAAAGCTGACAACTTCAGCAGACTTCCTCCCTCCCTGTGAACAAAAGCAACAGAGGATTCACCCAGGCCTCAGACCTCATAGAAGATGCATTGTATCACGACCAATCACAGTCATTTGGTCGGATTTCAAAAATCATTCTGACATTTCCCTAGTAATGTCATGGCAACCCTTCATGCCAGAAAACTCCCATTTTTATCCAGAGAAAAACAACCAGGAAGAGCTCTCGTTAATATGTGCTTGGCTAAAAAATATTGTCACTATTCACTTACACTTTGTTTTTATAGCCCATGGCTATGCAGGGTTGTCACTAGCAAAAGTGAATTGAGAGTTGGTTTGTCATATCAACTTTTAGCTGCAGGAGATGAAGTCAAAGATAGGAAAAGGGTCAAAAAATAAATAGGACATGGGTGTCCTATCCAACTCTTTTCTTTCATTTCTTTTATTTCAGCAAATAGCATATGCTCTGCAGTTTGTTTGCAGTTTATAATATAGCTTTTTACTATTTCTCCTTCTCAGAATGCCAGCCTTTAAGCTATCACTTTGAAGACTAAAGAATAAGCAACATCAGACTTCTTCCTCTCATAGAAATGCATATATGGCTGTTTAATCTCCAGAGTATTCTTCAATGACCTTGATGCCTGCCCCATCCTAAATGCAGTGGATCTTTTATCAGATACTGAAGGTTCCCATGCTCGAAGCTAAATGCTTATGGCCCAAAAGTGGGCAGTCCAATGAGGAAGAATTCCAGTAGCAAATTTTTTCTCCATGTTTGGAGGTTTTTTTTAAAGGATCCAAAATGCTTTTCTAAATAAAGATGTTTTAGCTGCTGCTTAATTTCTTCTGAGACAGAACTTGCCTGAGAACTATGATTCTAAGATTCCACTTTCACATATAATAGTTGACTGTGATTATTTGAAGGCAAGGGGTATTCTATAACAATTTCATATAGTCTAAGTTTGAAGCATTACATTAACCTCCACCTCACAAACAGGATCTAAAGCAGACAGACCTAGATTCAATCATTTGCCCAATAGTTTTTTTTAAATAGAAAGATAGCTATTGATCTGTGACTAGGGACAGTCTCCTTGCTTCTTTGTGCTTCCTCATTTTACTAATTCTCAGGAAAAAGCAGCATTTCAGCTTCTTCAACCCAAGTTAAGAGCTCAACTCCAGCCAGTTTTCAATGCCTTAATGATAGGAAGTTGCATTGTGCAGTGGAAAAACAAATTAGCATCATCCTAATTCCTGACCATCAAAGCTCTTTCTCAGCCTATGCTATGCACGTAGCCCCAAGGTGCTATAAAGACTTAGAATAACCAACATCATAATGTCCCATTCTAATAACACAGAAAGAAGATTTCTGCCCAAGTAAACCCAATCCAACACAAGTTATCACATTCAGGATTGCCTTGTGATATTAAGACTATTTCTCTACCTTTATCACATTCACGGACAGCTGTCTGGCAGTCTTTTTGAAATCTTTTTGATTTCTGCCCAAGTAAACCCAATCCAACACAAGTAAGTTATCACATTCAGGATTGCCTTGTGAGATAAACACCATTTCTCTACCTTTATCACATTCACGAACAGCTGTCTGGCAGTCTTTTTGAAGATGATTTGTTTTTTGCTGGACAGGGATATTTTCAGAGTCACCGTGTAAAATGTGAAGAACATTCATACTATCTGATAGATATGATTGATATGATCTATTCAGAAATACTCTGATTGGACAGCCCATTTGAAATGCCTGGGGCATGGTCTTGTGAGATTATCTGGGATGAACTGGAATCTGTGATTCCCAATGAAATGAATCAGGTGCTCCAGCTATTTGACTCTTGAATTCAGATCCTTTTTGCTGGTAAGGAGGTAACATATAGTTGCATCCATGGAATGATGTTCAGGGAAAAGAGGTAATTCCTCCTGCTTTGAAGGAGATTGCAATGTATCCTTTCTCCAACAAACCATCAATAGACTCAGCAATTCTAGACATCATCCAGCCTCCAATCTTTCCTTTAAGATAAGGTTGTTAAGATGGTTAGATGGCAGTTGCAAAGGAAGTAGATTATCTAGACTTGTTTCAGACAGGTTTCAAATAGCATTACAGCACAGAAACAGTATTGCTTGCATTTGTTGATAATCTTTGTGTCAAGTCCCGATCTGGGGTTTGCCATTCCTAGGGGTGGAGTAGGGGTCTGAAATCAGCCAGTGAGGCAACCACACAAAGCTGAGGGAGCCACAGGAGCATCGGGTGAGGCTGCAGCTGCAGCAGCAGGACTTCTGTATGCTGTGCTCCACCCCTGCTCGTCAGCTGGGTACTCAATACCCGATTGCCTATGGATCGGCCCTCCGGTCGGGAGGGAAGGCTGCTGTTGTGAGAAGTCCGGGACGCCTGGAGTGCGCTGGCCAGCTGATCACTTGCCAGCTGGCCGCTTAGATGGGCAAGAAGGGACTGTTGTTGCTGCCGACAGTGTGAGGAGCTGAAACATGGCTCCAGAAGGGGGAAATGCTGTGGTTGCTGGAAGGAAGGAAAGGCTGGTACCAGATGTTGGGTGACTGGTGTGTGTGTGTGTGGCTGGACGGCATGAGGGTGTAGTCCCTGGCCTATAAAGCACTCTGGGAGGTGGAAGCTCCCAGCACTAACTTTGCAAGGGACTTTGATGTTCCTACTCACTGCATACCAAGGCTCCGGACTGAAGATTAAAGACTGGTTTGCTGCTATGCTGTTGTGCTCTTTGTTATTGGGTGTGTGTGCTGTGGTCCTTCCCACAGTCCGGCCTTGGACTGTTGAGACTTCGGTGGAGCCAAGATGG
Organism: Ophiophagus hannah; assembly: GCA_000516915.1. Taxonomy (NCBI): domain Eukaryota; kingdom Metazoa; phylum Chordata; class Lepidosauria; order Squamata; family Elapidae; genus Ophiophagus; species Ophiophagus hannah. Next base: position 192,179 of record AZIM01000361.1, on the reverse strand, counting down.
GGTAGTATGCATCCATTCTTATTCTTCTTGATCTCTCAATGACTTTTACTAACATACATCATGGTATCCTTCTGCAGCAGCTGTGAAGATGGGGGACACTATATTGTTTTATCTCTTTCCCCTGGGGCTATTCCATTCAATGTTGATGGAGAGATATGCCCCTCATTTGTGGGATGCCTCAAGTCTTGATGTGTTTTCTCTTCCTATTTAACATCTATATGAAACTGCTAGATGAGGCCATCTATTGGCTTGGCATCCAGAATCATCAGTATGCAGATCATACCCAATTGCAGATCTCGACTCCAACCATCAGGTGATGCTGTCACCATCTTGTCATTGTCGATGTCTGGAGGCTGTTTGAGTCTGAATAGGAAGGAACAGACTCAGGCTCAATCATAGCAAACTGTGTGGTTGTGGTTATTTGTGTCTCCTGGAACTGGGAATTATTCATTTTTGGTCTTAAATGGGAATTCACTTTCCCATTTGAGCTGGTATGCAGTATGGGAATCATTGAGGACTCTCGGCTTCTGCTCAAAGAACAGATGGAAGCTAAGGCCAGAAGGGCCTTTGCACAGGTCTATCAAGGAACTCAGTTGTGCCCATTCCTAGAGTGGGAGGCTCTTCAGACAATTGCCCTGTTCTAGTCAATTCAAAATGGATTACTCTGCTGAACGTGGAACTTCCCTAGAATGCAGCATGATGGTTGGGCCATGGCAGTGATGGTTGTGTTACCAATTAGCCTCCAGGTGCAATTCGTCTATAAAACTACCAATGCACTTCGTAATTTGAGAGATTACCTATCTCCCATGCCTGATCTTATTGAGCTCACTCAATAAGATCAGGCAGAATGGGCACATGCAGGTCCATTCAATCAAATAATGTCATCTTTAAGACTTAAAAAGCACATTTTCACTGTTATGGTACTACCCTCTGGAATAGCATTTCTCCCAAAATATTGTACAGTTCCTATTCCCACTTTGCAACTGTTCAGAAGATCTTTGAAAATCTGGCTTTGCTCCCAGGCCTGGAGCTAAGGTGGAGGTTGAGCCTCTATTATTGTTTTTTTGATGTAGTAGGCTTTCTTTCTTTGGTTGTACATATTTTTTTCCTTCACTTTACAATATTGTTTTTTACTTTTAAAATATACATAGCCCAGAGCCAACTAAAGAAGTGGGGGTGGGGGGGCTAAATCCAGTCAAACAAACCAGCATGCACCAATAGGCTCTTTTACAATTCCATGTTGCTCAGAAGCACAGTTCCTCAAAATAGATTAGATTGTTGTAATGTTTGCTCACAATTTTATTCCACCGCTTAAAATATGCACTTCTTTTAGTTTTCCTACTGAATACTTCTTAATTTCTAAAACATGAAGAATAAAAACTGTACACTTGAAAATAAAGTTTTCCAACCTGACAGGCTACATATCCAAGTATCTCTAAAACACAGTTTTGATCTTGAGAAATGAGAGAGAAATACATTTATTGCAATTTTATTTACAGTCTATATTGTATGTAAGCTGATGGGAGGATTGTTATCCTAAAGAAGCCATACTTCACTTACTCCTTCTCTCAAACGAAGTGCTGCATTTAGATTTCTGGCTGAAAAGTAGCATTGGAACATTTACTTTGTTTTTAAGATATTCCCCCTTTCTTGGCTAAATCCCAATAAAATGCTTTTCAGAATCACTGCTCCTTTTGAGAAAAACAGCATTATTCTCCTCTGCTTTCACTTCCCCTTGGGTTAGTATCCTTCAATAAGGAACTTATCCAAACAACTTCAACAGCCACATACATTCTCTAGAAAGAAAAAATAAAGTGAAGGCAGAAATCATTTTTCCCCCTCTGCCTAGAATTTTTCACCAATCTCTGAAGGGCACAAAGAAAAACAAAGTCTAGCATTTTTAAAGAAATCTCCTACCCAGTCAGCAGCTTGCTATATACTTCAAACACAACTGAAGAGAGATTGGTCAGGCACAGTGATTTAATATTGAAATATGGCAACTGTAACCATCCCGACTTTCTTTGCAAATAGAATGAAAACTATTAGCTTGAGAAAAGATGCAAATATAATTTCATTTTTCCACTGTGCTCTCCTAAAGTGGTTAAAAAAAAAAAACCCTGAGAGGAAATAGCATTACCAATTCATGCCAGAAGAAACATTCCACAGTAAAGTTTGAAAGTTTGCATAACCATATACCGTATGCTTGAAATAAAAGATAGCATTTACCTTCTTTCTTTATGCTCTGAGTCAAAGACAACTATTACCCCCAGCAGTCCAGGCCTCTGTAGGCCAAACTAAGGCTTACAAGGCTTGATTTAACATTTAACATTCCTGTTTTTCCCCTTTCTAAAAAAGAAGCACAGAACGGGTAGGGTGAATCAAGATCACTTCTCCACTGCACAGGAAAAGTTCTCTGCTCCCACCATCATCACCATTAATATCTTCCTGGGCTAATAATAAATAGTGAAATAATTTTTATCAGAGAAAGATTTAAAAAACCATTTCCAGTATACCAATTCTCTGAATACCTTGTAGCTGCTGGTAGAAATGTATCTAGTTTAAGAAGACACAGAAAGAGAAACTAAAGATAAAGTGACAGCAAACAGTACTCCTTACTAGCACTGGTGATATTATCAAGTTAGGGTAATGAAACGTTTGCAAGAAAACAAGCAAGTTCAGAGAGCACCAAGGACCCCTCGTGTCATCCTTGCACTGCAAATATTCTCCTTTATTGATAAAAACTATCTATTTAACTTGTATCTAGTTTGTCCTATAACTCCCAGCATGAAAAACCTTGAAAATTCATTTCTGTTATATCTTTAACTAAAACTATTTGTTCTCAACCTAACCTTACTGAAACAAAGTCCCACTGTAATTTTCTCACTTCTAAATCTTTGGCTTTCCTGTTCCCAATTTATCTGATTGCCAGATTTGTGCAACTTCCTTCAGGCAGAAGGTATGATTTAGTTTGTTTTATATTGGTTGAGTTCATACATCATGGTAAATCAGAACACACACATGTTCTGCATATATCAGTTAATTTTTTTATTCAGGCACAGGAACACACACACACACACACACACACACACACACACGAACGAATCATGACTTGGCTTATAGTTTCAGAGATATTTTCTTACCAGGTTCCTCAATGCCTTCAGCAATGAAAGAACTTCCAATGTGCAGCACTCTTCACTAGAAAAGTCAGGAAGTATTCAGAGGTCTATCTGCCTTGAAAATAGCCCATGTTGAACTGTTTAACACAATCAAACATCTGCATAGGAATGTATGCACAAAATGTTTCATGACATTTTGTATTATAAACTGTTTTATAAAAGTTGCCAAATTTTAACTCTACTGAAGTCATGGGTCCCAGATTTTGAACATATTCTGTATGTTAACCCACTTGAGGTACCTTGGTTCAAAAATTGTTACCCTAGGATGCACTGTTTTGCCCAATTAAAAATTAACGGAAATGAGAGTAATAGTACATGCATACATACATGCATACATACCCTCCAAAGCTCTAATGTTTACATCCCCAAAATATGCTGGCATGATTCTCCATTGTGTTTAGCTAGGAAACATGTATTACATTTTGTAAACTTGTTATGAAACTTAACACTGCCCTCTTTCTCCCCTTCCCTCTAGGAATCCAAAAATTCTGGAAAATCCCAACCTTCCTATTCACAGGTACACATTGACCACATCATTTCATTTCCCTTCCCTCTCTATTCCATGGTTGTGACCCCAGACTGAAGAAGCTTGCTTTTTATGATCTAAACCATAATTTGTTTTAATCAAGGTTTACTGAATGAGTCAGAGAATCTAGTGTATACACAAAATCACTCTTAAATGGAAAATTCCTTGATAGATTCCTTTCTTAAACAAGATAGGAATAAACAATAAAACCACATGCTTCCTTGTTTGTTCATTACACTGAGCCACAGTAACAAAAAAACAAGCTTCATCCAATGGTTTAGTGCTCTAACATGAATTATTAATCAGATTCGTGTATATATTACATTTAGAGCAACATAATAAACTACTTTATACTTTATCATGCTGGCTGAGGAATCCTGAGAGTTGAAGTCCAGACACTTTAAAATTGCTAAGGTTGAGAAACATTGCCTTAGCACAATATATGAATCTAATTATTGTGAGGCATCAAGGCTCCTAGTTTGTACAATGTATGCAAAAACGCTAGATAAATTCTTCCCTCTACAGTCAAAATGTAGAGGTAAGAACCAATTTATTTTTGACTCCTATCCAAAACATCTCTCAGTTTCTATCAGCACTATTATGTTTGTGGCCCCATTTATATTTTCAACATACATTAACTTGATGTTTGCTCTTATTTCCTATGGTGACTATGTACTATCAACTGAACCCAAAATAAATGTTGAATTATTTAATATCACATTACCCCATGATCAGAAGACAGTTTTCTGAGATCTACCAGCACTGATCTTGGGTAAAGGACATATTTCATGCAATACTTCTACACTCTTAATGCTTCTTATAACTATAAGTGTTATGGAACCAAGAGTTTTGGATTCTGAAGAAACATGGAAGTCAACATAATTAATAACCTCTGTGGTAGATTGCCAAATGGTACTAGGGTCCCCAACATGGCACTGGGAGGTGACTTACTCTGTCTGAAAGCCTGTGGTGATTATCCTTCTTTTGAAAGCATACTTTTTGAAAAAAAAATCCCCATATTTTTTAGAAATGGAAAGCTGGCATTCTGCAAAGCAGAGTACCAGCTAAGAACATTATCTTTATTTTCAAGGATAACTCTGAGCACCAAAATTCTTAGGAAATCAAAACAATGAGTGCACAGTAATGTATTTTGGAGGTATATTTCCCCTTTCCAGAAAATGGCAAAATAAAACAGGATTAATAGGGAGCAGCGGATTCAGGAGCTTGAGAGGGAATAGCAGAGAGAACAAGTTAAATTGGTAGATTGCAATCAGCAATGTCCCACATAGCTATAATTTTGTGAAGAGTCAGGTTTGCCCATTAGCTTTTTGCCTGATAATTTATAATATATTCTCAAAATTCCAATGGGGTCCACACCCAAAAAGATCAGAGACTTACTATATCATACCATACTTTCCTTTTTGTTTTAAAATCAGATTAGAAATTGAAACATGCACTAAGCTTAATAAGAACCATTTCCATCTTCTAAGGCTCTTGTGAATGTTTTCTAAGCCACACTCAATTTGAGAGAATATTTCATGAAATGAGATAAATGGCACTATAATTCTAGCTCAAGCCAAAAAAGTATTAAACTCTATAGCCTTTCAGCAGAATTTAAAGGACATGATCTGGGATATAATTATCATCATTTCCAAACATCAAATTTAATGAATAGAGCAAATATGAGAAAGCACAATAGGAGGCAAGGGGAATCAATACTAATTTCTTAAAGGTAAACCATGGATGTTGCTCAATGCTTCAGCCCTCGAGCGTCAGCTAACTCTCAAGGGCATATAGGGTCTCAATATGTTACTGCAGAGGCCAAGAGGAATATATCTGCCTCATCATGTTTTCCAAATATTACCAAAGCAGCTTGCCTATGAAAAAGCAGACCTACAATCAAGAGTGCATATAAACAAAATGCCTGGAACCCCAATCACATCATCCAAAGACCTGCATCCATATGTGACTTTTATTGCACTTCAAAGTGATTTGTACTAAACCAATGCACACATCTGGACATAATACTAGAATATCTTGCAAGATGCAGTGCCTGAAGGTCTGTCTGTCTGTCTCTTTCTGTGTGTGTGGGAGGGGAGGGGCTGTTGAGTGGGAAAGGCTTATTTCAAGATGCAAAACCTCCAGATCAAGAGCACCAAATATTTAAGCAGCACCTTAGGCCAAAGGATATTTTTATATTCACTGTTGGTTCATATGCAACAGGACAGCCTCTCGGTCACAGAGCTTTATAAAAACCTAAAAGTTATTAGACATTAAATGGCCCTGGGATGGTCATGACCATAAACAAGAGAGAGCCAACATGACCCTCACATGTGCAGCAGATAAAATCTAATTTGACCATCCTGCAGACTCAGAAAAACACAGCTGGAGACAGAGAGGCTAGAGGGAGTGCAAAAGTGGTGTAAGAAGTGTATTTGGATGTGACAAATCTTTGCAGCAACATTCAATGTAGTCAACAGCCATTATGAAATGCCCTGTTGCCCCATAATTTAAGCTTACCATGGCTATGAGATCATTGCCAGAAAACCAATAGCAGTGCACCTTGATATTCCTCATGGAGAAGAGGTTTAAGGGAAAAAAGGTCCACAGACTGGAGGTTAGGAGTGTTGCAGCCTAACGCTTCTGGAAAAACATTAAGTTGGAGGAAATTCATCTAACAAAACTGGGATGTGTGAGGGAAGAAAAATGAGTACATGCTTCACTAAAGAGCCAGCCTAGAAGTTAAAAGCTACAAGAAGCTGGAGGAAAGTGACATCACTTCCCAGTTCAGCCCCTGGCCTATAATATAGTCACATAGAAGCCACAGTCCAGAGCCATATGTTGTCAGGGAAGCTTATCACATTAAACATGTGAAGGGATAACTGACTGCAATTATCAGGAAAATATGAAATACTATGTGAACAACTGAATATGGACAAAAAACTATTCTCTTAGTACTGTAGGAGGAGACCCATGTTGGAGTGGCTAGGCTCATATGGGATTTAAATTGGGGTGATGCAGGGGAGGTGGGACATGTTGGTTATGCAGATATATGTTACCTGTGAGACAGATTACAAATACTTATAAAATATCATCTTACCACCTCCCCCCAATTTAAATCATACATCGGTCAAGTCACTCCATGCATCTAATGAAGTGAGTGGTTTATGAAAGTGAATGACTCTTAATAAACTTGTTAGCTGGAATGTGTGCTACTAGATTTCTTTTTATTTTTCCCTTGGCAACTAAGAGAAGTCAGTTCCACCATTAATTGGAGTGATAGATTCAAAAAACCGTAAAATTGTAGTTTAAGGTAGACATTAGATCCAGCACATTTCATTTAGAAATGAAAATATAGAACATTCCTGGAAAAGGGTCACTTGGATAGAGAACTTTAAAACTGGCTCTAAATTATACTGAATTTATTGTTATGTTTGTTTTACCTTGAAAAGAATTTTGTATTCAAGGTCCTTTTAAAACAGTAAAGAATTGGAATAGCTAGTACAAATCCCAACACTGGATTTCTTAATAATGCTGAAGTACTGGATAATCATTTTCATCCTGGAAATTGTGTCCAACATATCTGCAGCACACCAAGTTTGGAAAGGCTGAATTAGCCAATAGCAGCAAGATCCTCTACAGAATGTTCTTGGTAGTTTATGAACTCAGAAATATATCTGGCCAATTACAGCAAAAGGATTTTCAAAAGGGAAGGAGGAACTAATACAGAGACTTTCCATTTTCTCCAACGAATGCCATGTTTGACCAGAACTGAAGACTTGTCCATCTTAAAACTCCAGGCAGGATTGGGGTACTTTCACACTGCTTTTGTTTTCAGCAGATTCTCCTGGGCTAATGACAAACTGTCTCTGAAATGAAGGCTCAGTTCAAAAACACTTGGTGACAGGAATAGATTTTTTTTTAATTTGCATTTATATGC
>AZIM01000361.1:121399-146193 GCA_000516915.1 Ophiophagus hannah | reverse complement strand
ATACTGTAAAATCTCCAGTCATAGGTGGTATTTGCCGGTTCTCTGAACTACTNACCTGCTGAATACCACCTCTGGTGTAGACTTGTTCCCAGGCAGAGTCAAATAAACAAATTAAAATCAGATCTAGTTTTGAAGAATTAAGTCTGCTTTTCTTTGCAAATCAGTGTTAATAAAATTTAATGATTGCTTTACTTAGATGATGTACAGAATTATCAAACAGACTGTTTAAGAAGGACTGGATTTCATGAGGGGTTTTTTTTGTCACCTACAGGAAGACATTTCATGAGCAGTTATTTTCTTTGCAGTTAACTAAGACCTGTCATCAATCTTGAAAAGCTTCAATCTATCTCACAACTATTTAATTGGCAGGAATTCTACACAAACCTCAAAGGTCCTGTCTCATGCTATTGTTCTCTATTGAGTAGGATATTAAGGGAGATTTTTAAGAAGAAGATGTGGCATTTCAACTTATTTGGTAGAACAAGACTGACACAGAACAAAGATTAGACATACCAGTCTGATATCCTAGATATCTTTCAAATTATTACTAATGATAATGCTGATTGGGACTAAGATTTATAATCGGATAAATCTGGAATGCCAGTTTGGGGAACTTCTAACGTGTTTGATCTTTGTATTTTAAAAAATGGCAAGGTTTAAAAATTTTGTTTCACTTACAAGGGAACAATCCCATGGAATATTCCAATCAAACTAAAAATTTAAAATATTAGTGAAGCTGACTTGTTTAGGATGACAGCTTGCAATGATGTGAAGGGTACAACTCAGCCTAACAACCTGTTGAAAGCTTATAGGGATCTTTCTGGTAATGGAATGGTATTGCACTGGGAAAAAAATCAGATTCTTTTTCATGACTTTGGAGATGGTTAGAAGAACAGCAGAAAAATGCCTGTTATTTTTGTCCTTCACCACCTCCATACTCTCCAAAATGATCTAAAATATATTGCTAATATTAATGCACTTTGCTGCTAAAATTTGGCAGTGTGATTTTAGTATGTGTTTTTCTAAATTAGAGCAGGGGTGTAGTTAAGGGTAGAAGGGAGTATTTTACCTTTCAGGGGCCTCATACTCCTATTACAAAATAAAATAAAATAAAATTCCTTAATGATTTTTGCTGCCAAATTTCATATAGTATGTAATTTTCAGGGGGAGGGGGTTGCGGGAAAGGATTAAGAGTGGAAATGAGAGTGGTTGGCTTGCCATTTCTATCTTCATTTTTTTTAAAAGAAAAATTTCAAAAAGAAAATTCAGTTGCATTGCCACCAAATTTCAACAGCATGATCCTAGAATGTTTAGAAGCTGTGCTCTTGTTAGTTACTTACTATACATTCTAAAATCTTTGGCAATCTAATTTATTTCCTAGAAATATGTATATTTGTATGTATGTAGACGTCATGAAATTAAGGTAACTAGAAGCTTTTCAATCAAAGTATTACTTGCATCAGGTTAAAATACCTCCAGTTAAATGCATCATGTTAAATGCCGGATCAGTCTTTATCTTGCTGCCTTTTTGCTGTGTGGGATTTCAGGTTGTATCCTCCAAACCTTGCCTGTCTATTAGGCTATGGAGCTCTAGAGATTCAAATGCAGAAAGATTATTGGAGTATGTAGGAAGAGTCACACAGTACATCAATTTATGAAAGCAGTCACATCTTTTTCTGGAATCATACAACCACTTTCTTAACCCCTCATTGCAGCACAATCAAAGAAGGAAACCATGGCCAGTTTAAGCAGCTGCTAACAGGTGATATGTGCGCTGTGTATGCTTTGAAGCATTTTTCCCTTTCTGATCTAAAATGCTGCACAACCCTAATATTACCCTTATCATCCCAGACAAGCTAGAAAACAATCTTTTATGTTTGGATGGATTGCCTAATGAAGAACACACTTTTCAGGAAGCTCTGAGCTTAATTGGAATTTTCAGGGAGTTGTTTTTATACATTCCTTCTCTTATGTACCTAATTTTTACACACACTGTTCTTATTAGGCTTATGGTAAATAGCACCTGGGGGGGTGTAGTTTAGATTTAACCTAGTTTAAATCACCATTTGATTCAGGAAATGAACATGAACATGAAACAGTCTTTGAGTTCCTCCTTTTGAAGAGGAAATTATAAACTTCTAATTTAGATTGGTAAGATACAATGGCTTGAATGTAGAAATGAGGTCAGTATAACTATCCCTGATGAAAGCAAAAAGGCAAAGGTTTCCTATAAGTTATGTCTGACTCTAGGGCACATTGCTCATCTCTGTTTCTTGGCTGGGAGAACCAGCATTGTCTAAAGACAATTTCCGTGATCATGTGACAATTTCTGTGAGCATGGCTATACACAAAAGATGCATGGAAATCTCTCATCTTCCCACCAAAGTGGTACCTATTAATCTATTTACATTTACATGCTTTCAAACTGCTAGGTGGGCAGTTATATTGAAAGCAAATATAACCATAATTTACTGAATTGTTAGCAGAGTTTATTTATATGAATGGGTAAGGGCTACTCCTCACAACCATGTTTATTTATTAAATTTATTGGCAGCCTATTTTATCACAGACAGTGGTAAGATGGGTGGCCAGTAAGATACCACTGCATCTTAACATGCAGTACTCTAGTCTAGACCTTCTGGTTCTCATGTGGGACAAGTGATTGGTGGAATCAACTGCTGTGATGCATCATTAACCTGCAGGAAAAGCAATCTTGGCATATCCACAACATCCTGTGGTGATGGTCGGATAGTCTTGTGCCAGAAGAAAATACAAAGCATGGGTAGCTGAAGATAAATTTAGGCCCATCTCTGAGTTGAAGTGAGATAAGACAAAAGCAATGGTATATAGACATATTGTTTAAAAATGTTTGGTGGTCTACCTTCATGCTGCAGTTGAAAGAATGTGAGAACAAGCCCCCAGTGCAGGGCTGCCATGGGCTGCCAAATTCTAGATGAGTGGTAGGTGATAGCAAAGAGATAGAGATAACCTAGTTCTAACATTCAAGGATCATCTATTTTCCAAAGCACCAGAAGGCAAGAGAAGAAACAATGGATGGAAACTAATCAGGGAGTGTTCCAAACCAGAACCGAGAAATTTCCTAACAGTGAGAACAATTAACCAGTAGAACAGCTTGTCTTCAGATATTGGGGGTGCTCTGTCATTCAAGGCTTTTAAAAAGAGGCTGGAGAGCCATTTGTCAGAAATAGTAAGGTTTCCTGCTTGAGTAGTGGGTTAGACTAGAAGACCTCAAAGTTCCCTTCCAATAATTTTTTCTGTTAACCTATATCCCAGATAATCTGTCCCTAATATTGCATAACTACTAAACTTATATTTTAGTCTTTAAAAGACGTGTGTAAAAGAACCCATCTTAAAGTATGATAGAGAACTGTAATAGAGCAGAGACAGAACATTTTTACATGGTAAGCCAAACCATATACAGTAATTTTGAGGTTCAGTATAAATAATTTTTCCCTTAAAAAAACTAGATAATACACAATAGTGAAATTGATTTCAGATTTAGGGCATGTCAAATTTTTCAAGTTTCAATTTCCAAACATTAGGGATGCTCAAAAGTTGTGACATGCCTTGGGAACTGTAAAGTTATTTTGGTTACTTTAATCTAATTTAGATGTGTTTGGTAAGTAACTACATAAATATCATAAGTTAACATTTTGTTTGTTTCATATATCACAGATATAATTGTTTCTCCAACGTCAATCTGCTGCTTGCTGTGATGGTGAAGGAGGTTAGAGAAAGGATAACATGAGAACCTGAGGATTCCCTAAATGCATCATTGTAGCAGTATATGTAATTTGAGTGTAGCAAAGCCTTTTGAGAATTAAATTAATGTATTTGTTGTTATGAGCTCTGGAAAGAAATGCTAACTTACATTTGGTGTTAACAATGACTAGTGGACTTTGCCACAGCTTGCAGATGCAGAACAAGCTAATGCTAACAATAGTTAATCATTGTTTTCCCAATTAGCCAAGTTTTATGGACTTGCACAATGCACCGAACCATAAGCTAATCACACCAATTGTATTTGCACACATCTTTCTATTAGTTGCCTCTTTTGTAGCTTGATGTTTGCAGGCAGGTTATATAGCCCAGACGCCACAGCAAAACTTAACCATCAATGATGTGCAAATCCTCCCTTCCTGGTAACTGTTGCAGTGGCTGGCCAGATCTTATTTTTAATTTTTCTTTTTTATTTATGGGGAAAAATACACTTGTTTATGGTCTGATTCATATGGGAGCCATGATCCACAAGGAAAGGCTAATTCTTTTATGGGCATCTTATTTTCCAAATGGACAACATTTACCCCAGCTGCTCCTTTTCACAAAGAAGCCAGATAAGTAAACGCTAATAAATAGTTTATCACTATTTCTCCTTTATTTCTAGAGGCCAGAAAGAGAAGTAATTATTGGTTATTTGCTGCAGCTGTCATATGCAGGCAGTATCATGGCTAAAAGAAATTAAGGTTTCAAAAGGCTCCACAGATTTAGCTGATATGTCAAGGCAAGCCATAAACTGACATAGCATATTGTAAGAATGTTTCTAAAAATCATGCTTTAGGATAAAGGTCTCCTAGCACTACCAGTCTCTGGCTACTTGAAATGAATTTTACATGGTAATGTTAGATATCCTAAATTATTTTTTTATAGTTAAAAGAAAGTTGGGAAAAAGTGATGGTCACATGTAACAAAAGTGACAAGCATAATAAGGCCATGTTGTCTAGGCCACATATAAAATGTCATGATTGAGGCAAGGCCAATTGCACAAAGAAATCTTCATCTGGATATATGCAATAACAAATGAAATTCAATCCAATTGTAATACATGTATTGCATTTTGGGTTTCGGATTCTCGCAGAAGGAAGGAAAGTCTGGGCTAAACTACCTAGAATATTAATAAGTTTGACAACTGTTATTTCATCAACAGACAAAAAAAATTTTCTATACAGAATAAATGGGCATCATGCTGAGAAAACAGGTGGCAGATCTCAGACAAAGTTCCCTGGCATTTAGTAATTATTTCTGCCTCCCTTTTAAAGGGTATAGAATATTGTCTTAATCTGTCTTCACAGGAAGAAGAGGACAGATTCATTCTGGTGTATGTTTTATTGTCTTCTTTGTGCTTGCAGTCACTAATCACATTGCAAGTAGGCCTTATAACAAAGCATTGCAATATAGAAATAACCTGTTCCAATGTTCAGTCATTCATTCTCCATCTGTTGATTTTCCATTTCTCTCTTATCCTAATTAGTCCTTGACACTGAATTCTGATATTTTATTTTTTCAGCAATATGTTCTTACAGAACTACTGATTCTTCCTTTTCATGTCTGAAATCTGGCTATTAAGACCAGTCCTAGAAACTGATATTATTTTATTATATTAAAGTTAGGTTGGAAATGTTTTGAAATATATCTAGTATATCTGAGAATTCTTAGAGAGATAAATTCTTCCAAGACATACTAAATCCATTTTTTGAATCTGCTTTTATTACAGACTTACAAGTTTATAAGGCAAGTGGCAAATTGTTAAGAGGAAAAAGCCATAAGTCTTCTAGTGTATTTACAGGAAATAATTCAGATATTGCTTCCCAAATAATTACACTAAAATTAAAAATAATAAGAGAGATACTATGTAGTAGGAAATGCTTTTCACAAGTTGTATTCTTCCTGGGAAAAACATCATGCAAATAGTGTTTTGAACTCTCACTAAAATGAATGCAGAAACTCTTTTAAAATTCTTTTAAAAGAAATAGATGAACAGGAAAGGAAATATTGGTATTGTTCTGCATACTTCAGTAATAAAGAGCTGTAGAAAAGTACCCTATCAACCAGAAGGAAACACAACTGAATAACGATTGAGGGCCGTTTTTCCTAACGCCTTACCTTTGCTGTGTTTAACAAATCAAGTTCACGAAGTTCTTGAAAAATAGGTTTTTAAATAATGCTCGTCATTTCAGCAATAATACTATCATTTGAACTGTGTTTTCTTTCCATCTCAGCAGTGCCCTGTACAGTAGCTTAAGGAAAAACCATATCTATAGTAATAGTTCATGTTGCTGCCTTCTAAATACTTTAATTCCCAAATGACCAGAATAGTTAGAAATTCTGGAAATTGTAATTCTAATTTATCTGGAGGCAAATTGATATATATGATGGAAGCATATATTTTCCTTTCATAAATGTAGCAGGCCCAACCACTTTTTTCCACACCCAGTTGGAAACAAGGCAATATTCTACACCGAAAGTGGGAAGTCTGCAGCTCTTCAAAGGTTGAATTATAACTCCTGTCTGATCTAGAGAGAAACGGAGGGAATTGTAATTCACTCATACCTGGAAAATCAACTTCTCAGATCTTCATCTTCATTGTAAAACTAGCAGACCCAGCACATGGAGCTGCTCCTGGTTACTAACATAACTCTTGAAGTAGAGACGTTACATGGAGCGCTGATACTGAGCTTGTTGCTTCCCAATGCTCTTCAATAGCAGGCCAACACAGGCATTGCAGTAAACCTCTCAAGAGTTGACAGGGGTTTTAGAGTTGATAGCCTTACATCAATAAATTCTGACAAACTCCAAACATTGAAACTTTCATAAACGTACATAGCTAGCTACTAAACAGGGTATATGTAGCTCTGGAATCCAATTTTTCTTCATTTGGTCAAGGGTGAAATTTGCTATTTGAAGACAGCAGTTCACGAGAAGGTGAAGGATGCAGGGCCTCAGTCTTACTCTTTTTCCTGATACCAGAGCCAAATAAACACAGGATTTCCTCTCTGCAGAGGAAACCGTGGTGTTTTCTTTCAACGGGAGAGTTTCATGGTGAGCTGGCGGAAATCTGGAAATGCTGCCAGAAAGATGTATTGTTTGCATGATCACCTCCACAAATCCTTGCAGCCTGCCACTCTAATGTAGCATGAGCAAGAAGCAAAAACTTACCTATTCTAGCATTCAAGCTAGATGCTTGATTAGTTTTAAGCTGGGGAATTCTGGGAGTTGTGTCCACATATCTTTTAAGTTGCCAATGTTGAGAAACACTGTTTTAAATCTATCTATTTAAAACATGCAGACTTCTTTTCAAATATATATTATTAGCTGATCATATGGTTCTAGTTTAAAATACAGCAGGACCTTTTAATGGAAGAACGATCAGCTAATTTTATGATGCCTCTTTAGATAGCACTTCACTTAAGAGTGGACAGTTGCTTTTTTTGAGGAAATACACAAGGAGTCAAATCCTTTTCCTGTCACAACCAAATTTTCAAGGAGTTTTCAGGAGAAAAAGTGGATGTCTTGAATTAAAGGCATTCTGAAAAAGATTCCGGTGAGAAACCTCAGGTAAAACTTACTCACTTGAGCCTTATATGCTTTTTCTTAATATTCAGCAATATTGACACAGTATAGACTTAGCCAAAGATTGTTCCAAAATTTGCCAAGCATAGGCCTAACGTGAAGCAGACTCTTGTGCTGATATTTAAATGGGATGGCATCCTGGTGTTCACAGAGAAATCTCACCGTAAGAGTATAAGAGACCTGGGGCAAACTTTGCATTTATAAAGGTTGCCCAGAGCTGTGCAGTGGAAAGCTTGAGATCTATTTTCAAATTTAGCCTTTCATACTCCTGAATTTGTGTTGGGTGTCTAGTTCTCACAATCATCTTTTTTTTTTTTGCTAGGTTGGTGATAAGGTGATGATTATGGCCCGGTCAGGTCTCTGGCAAGAAATTGTGACAGTTCAAGCCAATCAGACTTTTCTCATGCCGGAAGGTATGAGCTTTGAGGAAGCAGCTGCCTTTCTGGTCAATTACATCACTGCCTACATGGTTCTCTTTGATTTTGGCAATCTGCGCCCTGACCAGAGCGTCCTTGTCCACATGGCAGCAGGTAACAAAACCTGTCCTACTGTTCTTGCAATGTATTGCTAATCTGCTTGAGGCAAAAGTTCATCTTTTGCTAACTTCTGACAAGCAAAGTCAAAGCCAGATTCACTTAACAACTGTTACTAACTTAACAACTGCAGTGGTTTATTTAACAACTGGGTCATGAAAGGTCATGTACAGTACATCCCACCTTTCAGAGTGCTTGTGTGGTGACAATTTTTACCTGTTATTTTTAATTGATTATTCTTTTGGGATATTTATTTGCAAGTATTTTACTTTTTTTGTGCATCTTCTTGAGAGATTTTTAGATAAAAGATACTAACATATCTTAGATACAAATAAAATAGGTTACATTATGGAAAGGTGATATCTGAAAGGTGATATCAAAAATATCTGGCACAAGTTCATATAAATTGGATTTATGCATTTGTGCTATCAAAGTGAAAAATAACGTTCTTTATTTTTGATTCATGAGAATTCAATTTTTGTGGTTTTTACAGTATGGTTTATGACTTAGAATGCTCTGTGTACCAGCTACTTATGGCTTATTCACTAAACATGGTTTAAAAATCAAGGGTATACATAATCTATAGATAGTCCTTGACTTAAAACTATTCATTTAGTGACTGTTTGAAGTTATAATGGCATTGAAAAACTGTGACTTACAATCAGGTCTTGCACTTATGACTATTACAGCATCACCATGGTCATGTGATCAAAATTTGGGTGCTTGATATACAGCATGTATTTATGACAGGTGTGGCATCCTCTGGATTATGTCACTTTTATTTGTGACCTCCCCAGCCGGCTTCTGACAAGTCCAGTCAATGGTGGAAGTGGAATGACCACATGATCCACTTAACAACTGCAGGAATTCACTTAGCAATCATGGCAGAAAAGATCATAATACTGGGTATGCTTAACAGTGGAAATTCTGGTCCCAGTAGTAGTTGTAAGTTGAGGACTACCTGTATAAAGTCAAGCCATCGTAAATTTCATGGGGAAGGGGGATTGGAAAACTATTTTTCCCCAGCCATAAATTGGGCTCATAACACTGTTAAGTTGGAATGGCAACTTTGAATCCTTGTAGCAATTTCCCCCTAAAGATTTTCTGTGGGTGATTATAATGGGTAAAAACTGATGGCAAAGTTTCATCCCATTTTGAGATAGAAACATATATGAAAACTGATATCCATCTTACAAAGGGCATTTAATATTTTAAAAAACCTCTGTACACCTAGCATCACTCTTATGTGTACTGTGTTCTCAACCTGACAAAGAATGTGGCATATGGCCCTTGGTCACAGAAACATTGCTACTCATTCTGAGGTATAGTTTCTTTTAACTTTGGCTTGTTGAACATACCATAATGGCCTGTTTCTACATAATGTTATGAGGGGAAAAGTTTATAAGGCACAATCATGGGATTTATAATATTGCATGACACAAAACTAGTACATGGTTGGATAGTTTGTGGTTAGCACATAGCCAGTGTGATTAGTTAACAATTCAGTATATTGTGAGAACCTGGCTATTGGGTTAATTAAGCAAATCATGGCATAGAGAAAAGCTCTTTGATATCTTCTCTTGGTGTACATTAGGCCCCCAGATTTGGACTATTTTTAATAAAGATTCCTTTATTATTTTTAATGGAATCTGATATACTACAAAGAAAAACACCAGCCACTGTGTTTATACTTATGGGACAGAATAGCTTAATGTATTATGATTGGCTAAGCCTACCATAAGCAGCTATTTATGAGTGGACCTCAGGCACTTTAAAGTTCCAGGTATGCTACCAGCTCACAAAGTTGCCTCTTCTTGCTTTAATTTGTTGTGCAAATACAGCCACCCTGTTTGCTATATGTTATATAAGAATGTAACATGTTATATGTTATTTTTTTCTGCTCCCAAACTCTGAACTACAGTATAATACTGTAAAGCAGGGATAGAGAAATTAAAAACCAAAGATTTTGTTGGACTGCACCAATTGTATGGCCAAACAGGTCAGGAATGATATGAGATTGATCCAATAGTGGCTGGATGTTTGTCCTTATTCCAAAAAGTTCTAGTCACTCACAATCTATCCAGCTGTCAGGGATTATGGTGGGGAGATAGTCAAGACCATTAAACAGCATCAAATACTTTTTCCTTATGTTAACACTCTCTTCATGCTTTGCTCATTTTATAGCACTACTGAGAACATCTTCCACTGATTTAACTTTGATTAAGTTATGTGGAAACATGTAAATTTAGTGAGGATAACCCATGTTGACTCCTTTAATGAATGGAAAACTTTGCATTTTTTTGGCTTACAGGCCTTTTTCATTACTCACTTGACCCATTTTTCTTTCTCTCTAGGTGGTGTGGGAACTGCAGCCGTCCAGCTCTGCAAAACTGTGGAAAACGTCACCATTTTTGGCACAGCATCTGCCTCCAAGCATGAGGCCCTCAAAGAGAATGGGGTGACTCACCCGATTGATTACCGGGCAGCTGATTATGTCGCTGAAGTCCGGAAAATTTCTCCCAAAGGTTAGTAGAGGCTGAAGAAAGGGATGGGGTGGAGCAAGACAATCTGAAATTTCCTTCATTTTCTGTGCTCCTGCTTGGGACACTCAGGTATTATGGGAGCTGAAAAGAAGGTGCTTGATGAACTGGCATAATTTCAATGGTTTATTATTTAGAGTTTTAAGTTTAACTTGCAGAGCATGACTAATCGTATGAATTGAAATGAAACAAATCAGCTGAAATGTGCAGAAAAATGTCAAACAGAATTATCAGGTGGTGATGGTGATAATGGGATTGATGTGTCACTTCAGGTTCTTAGAACAAACTCTCTCTCTTTTAGGGAATTGTTGTTCTCCAAAGTTGGCAGCCCATATATTATTTTATGTACTTTTATTATAACTCCAGCCCAGCTTAATCAGGGCCACTTTTTTAATCAGGTTAAATAAATAACTTGAGTTGGTGGTGCTTTGAAGAGCTATCAATCTAAATTAATTTTTCAAGGATGGAGATTAGTGGATTCATTCCGAAATCTGTTCAGGCCATACCTTTATCAGGACTAACAAAAATATATCAAACTGGGAGCAAACCTTAAGTTAAGATCCAAGTGTTACTAGATTTGTTTCCTCTGTGTAAGAATAGTTAACTAAACAGTGTGAATATGCTTTGATGTCTAGAATGACTTCATATCTAATCTTAGATATAATTCAGTCTTATTTGGAAACACTTTCTGGATTACAATTCTATACGTAGAGTTGTGGCAAATCTGGGTTATAGAGTTTATATTTCAATCTGATATGTAATCTGCTCTATACATTACTTATAATATTTTTCTATTGTATGTTTACATATAGCTTTTCTTTTTCCTGTCATGGTTTCAGTTTTCCTTGTTACATATTTTAACACTTCAGTAGGGACATGTTTTAGCTAGAAATGGCATATCAAATTTCTTACATTACTGTAAAGTTGTTAATGGTGCATTAGAATATATTAGCCATAATAGTGATTCAAATTTTATTAGTTTATCCATTCATATTTTAATGTTTATATTGGTTTTCCCTTCATATTTCTAATCCATATACTCTTTTAAATCAGCATTTGTATCAGCATTATTTGTTTTCCTTTTTTCTTGAACTTATTACAGTGAAAGAAAAAAGGGAAAAATTGAAATCATAGCCGGCACCCCTAGATTTATTGGTAGACGTATAGTAAAAATAAAGAGAGTATGAGAAAATGTTATGGATGTTCTGCTTACAGATTTATGGCTGACTAAATCATATATTTGAATAAATTATTAGTTTATACTGGAGACTGATTTATTTAATTTTTTTAACCAAAACTTAACAATAAAATTAAAAGTAACTGAAATTAAAATTATTGAAACCTGGTTAAATTGAAAATGCCACATGGGAAATTTTATTTCCTTTCAATTGAAATTTTCCATTAAATAACTTCTGTTTTCTTTCCCCTTTTCCTTTTTAGGTGTAGATGTTG
Organism: Ophiophagus hannah; assembly: GCA_000516915.1. Taxonomy (NCBI): domain Eukaryota; kingdom Metazoa; phylum Chordata; class Lepidosauria; order Squamata; family Elapidae; genus Ophiophagus; species Ophiophagus hannah. The sequence continues at coordinate 134,300 of AZIM01000361.1, read as the reverse complement.
TTTTGGACCCCTTAGGAGGTTCAGATACAACAAAAGGCTTTCATCTCCTGAAACCAATGGGCAAACTAGTCAGTTATGGTGAGTCAGAAAGCATTCCATCAAAGGATGCTTGGATTTCATCAGAAGTTGAATCTCTGAATCTTCTAAATCCCAAAGATCAGATCTGGAATTTGAGAATAAGAGTGCCTAAATGAGATCACTTTGCAGTGTCAAGAATCATTCTCTGGAATTCAAACAAAAGTAATATAACAAGAGGTCTGTTTTTCTGCATCAAGCCGAAGCTCTAATAGTAGTTAGCTGGATGCCTTAGTGAAATTTGTTCTTTTTAGATTTTTTTTAATCCTGTCTTTATTTTTTTTACAAAAAACTCAAGGTGCTGAATATATCCAACATAGCTTCCTCCTCCTATTTGCTCCACAACAACAACCTGTGAGGTGATTGGCCTGAGATAAAGCAAATAGCCAAAGGCTATTCTGCTGGCTTTCATGCCTAAGGTGGGAGTAGAACTCACAGTCTCCTGGTTTCTAACCTGGTTCCATAACCATTAAAGAAAACTGTGTGTGTGTGTGCGCGTGTGCGCACAGACACACTTTGGGAAAGGAAAACCTTTCCCCAAATCCCAACCTTGAAAGCTATTATTCTGCTATTGACATAGAAATAGACTTTCCTCTGCTTTTACAGAAAACAGGGGTAGATTGAGTTGGACTGACATAATGGTGTAGCCTAGAATGTCCTCATCTTCTTGCAGACACTTAAATTAAAAGGAGCGTAAATTCCTGATACAAGAATGCAGTTTTGGAATGAGAATTATAGCCTGAGCTGCAGTACTTTGCATTCAAAGAAAAAGCCATCTTCAGTGATGGATTAAGGCTCACTGGTGCCCTAAGCACTGACAAATCTTGGTGCCCCCCTCATTTGTACATACAGTAAAAACGAAGCCATATTCTCAACTTTCTGGTGCCCCCTTTGGGCCTGGTGCCCTAAGCACGTGCTTAGTCTGCTTAATGTTTAATACATAATTGGCCATCTTGATTTTCCAGGCATAATTGCCAGAGTTATTATATTGATGGATCTCAAACAGGGTATTTCTCAATTTCGTAGGTGTAGCCAACTTGCTAACAGGGCAGAGGAAGAACCTGATGGCTATGGCAAAGACCTGGTGGAATCAGTTTAGCATCAATGCCTTGCAGCTGCTTCATCTCAACAAAGCAGTTTGTGGCTACCACCTGGGCTACCTTGAGGAGGAAGTGGAGCTTTTAACTGCTGTAGTGACCAAGCTAATTGCTCTCTACAATCAGGGCAAAATCAAACCAAAGGTGGATTCTGTTTGGCCCTTTGAACAGGTGAGAATGTTTGGCCTCCCAATGAGTTATTTTGTGTTCCACAATAAAAAAAAATGCTGCCTTTAGCTTAATTTATTCCCCTCCAAAGAACTGACATCATTACAGACTTCAACTCTAGCAATTATCCCCAAAAGGAGTGGGGATAAGGAGTGATTTCAGAATCTTAGATATCTGCGGGCCATCTGCCATACTCTTATAATAGTGAAAGTTGAATGTACAATATATAAATCACATTCATTTGGTTGGCCTTTTAAATGCTTGGAGGAAGGCAGATTCATTAAAAAAAACTCTGACAGACTTTTCAAGGGCAAAGACAATGAAAAGAAAGTATAAAAGGCAAAGTTGTGTTAAAGTTTGTGTAAATCCTTCTTTATTTTGCATTTGGCCTTCTGATGACAGGAAGTATTTTAAAAAGTGAGTAAGCAAGCAAGTGGCTGAGTCAATTTGATCAACACTCCCTCTCCCACATGTACATGCTTCTCTTTCAAGGCAGATACTACCAAAAACAAACTCCATGTCATGTGTGACTTTAGTGAACAGTGAGTATGTATTAAAAAAAGAATGATGATTATAGTTAATTTAGAATGCACCAATTTGGGAAAGTTTGATATATATCTGTGGGAAGCCACTCCCCTCCCAGAAGAATGAAATATTTTAGGAAATATTAAAAAGACAGAATATTATATTTTCCCTAAAGGAGAAGCATGTTTCTAAAGACAGAAACTCAGAGCCACAGTTCCCTGCCCATAAGCAGATACTAAGCTGAGGCCAGCTTTTAGAAATGCAGAGTTGGCAATCCATTCAAGACAGGTTATTTTGAACAAAGGCAGAATTAGGAAGAATGGTAGGATCAGCCCTCACTCAAGAGCCAAACCAGGAAAGCTATTAAGACACAATAGGAATGGGCCAACACCCTTTCAGGACACAAATCTCATTACATCATCTCAGAGAGTCCAGGCTTCAATCAAACTTAATTCAGACAACCTAAAAGTTAGCTATGACTCCCAGACCCCTGGGAGTCTGACAACCAATAGAATACATTTCTTGAACAGGAAGTTCAAGGGCAAGGCCCAAGAAAAGGTATAAATACATCTCTGTCACAACTCCATGTGGTCAGCTGTCCAGGATTTCAAACCCATCTGGTCCTGTCCATCAGTAAACCATCTTTCCAATCAGCCTCCATGTTTTCAGTGTCTTTTTTCTCCCCACTTGGAACTGAACCAGATGGAACTGATCCAACATATTCTTGGATGCATTTTCCTTAGTCATATTTCTTGAGGCAGAAGGGATGATGAAATGGTCTGGTTCTTCTTCTGATGCAGGTGGTTGATGCCATGAAGCAGATGCAAGAGAAGAAGAATGTTGGGAAAGTTGTCTTGGTTCCGGAAGCTCCACCGAAAGATGAAAACAAGAAAATAGAGAATTAAAGCAAGGGGCATGGGTGAACTATTTGACCTCAGGTTGATTTTGGGGGACTTTTTTTTAACTGCCTCCCCTCACCCNGGGCTTTTTTTTAACTGCCCCCCCCCCCCCCCCCCCACATCTGACCCCTGAGGGAAGTAGAAATGGAAGGTCTCTCACTGCTGTTAATGGAATAAGTGACATCAGGACTGAAGAAAAAAATGTCTTTTCTTGTGGTTAGTTGGCTGTTTAAAGTTGAGGCAAGCTTCTGAGTTTCATAAAATCTTTACAGAGTGGAACTTAAAAGATTGCCACATCCCTATGAAATTATTGGTTGGTCTACTTTAAAAAAGAAATCCAGCACTTCTTTTGCAATCTTGATATTTTGCTCTTAAAGGAACCATATAGAGAATTATCTGAAGTGAAAAGCATACAAGGCAAAACCTATCCATTGGCAACGTCTTTGATTTCTTGATCTTAAATTTTTGAACACACTGTTCAAAAATTCCTAGTTATGTTATTTGTCTCAATGACATCTCCTGTCCTTAGCCATCCTTAGCTCACCTCTGAATACTTAATGATTAGTAAGTTTAGAGATTGTAAAACACCCATGGTTTTAGCAGCTATTGGTAGTTGACAGTTTCCATAGAAACAAATCTTTGAATCTGCTACTTTGGAAGGGCACATTTAACAAACAGAACACACTAGATATCTTTGCAGCTGGAGGGAGATGTGAGGAAGAAATTTTTGTCTCTGGGGTATTCATTTACCTTAGTGCAACAAAGCTACCATTGCTTCCTGCAATATGAAAGTCCTCTGTGCTATCTAGGCAAAGTTCATATATCTTTTTTTTTTTTGCCAAAATCTAAGGAGAATGCAAGTATGAAAAATCAAGGAATTGCCAGTAAAGGAAACTGCAAGACTCCAAGTATGGCTTGTTTTAGAGAGAAATACTGATTGTTTCCATTTAAAATGGGTTATGTAGACAGACATTTATTTAACAGTACTAAACAGCTGACTAGCCTGTAATCTCAAAATAGTAATTTCATGTTTGTCATCTTGTGATGTCAACTTGTGGCTTGATATCAGGCTGTTCTAAGGATTAACTATAAAAAAAAGATGTTCTCAGTCAAAGATAGGAGAAATATTTTAATAACATTATTCCCTCTTACAATTGTTGTTTAACTTCAAGACCCAAAATATTTAGATGTGCATTGTGCCTGTGATTTGCAAGTTACACCAAGGATGAACCTAGTTTATGCTAAAGACTCACTGCAAATTCAATATTCTCTTAATATTTTTATGCTGTAGAGGAAGGGCAACAGGACCAATTCTGTACAAGAAACAGATTGGGCAGGAAATAGTTATAGATTTTTACATTTGTAAGATTCTGACTTGACTTTAAAAAAATCAATTGGTCACTTTGGTAATGTATCTGGAACTATTTCTGCTGAAGACCTTTTTTTGTTGTTGAACAGATTAAGTTTGTCTGATCCTATTTCATTCACCACCATTTCTGAGGGTTTCTTCAGAGGGTTTTTGTGTGTGTATGTCAGTAAATAGTTTGCTATTTTAGGAGTTTGATCCTCAGAGTATTTCTCAACACTTTGAATTAACCATTTCTAAAATTCCTCCTCTTTCCAGGAGTTTTGCCAATCTGCTTTAGGTGAAGTTGTTATCCTTCATATTCCAGTAAACAAAATATCCAAGAAAAGACAAGGGTCCCAAGTTGCTTCCTCAAACTCTTCTTTTGATTCTCAATTAGTTAAGGCAGAAAAAATCTGAAATTTAATATTCTGTCTTTTATTGGCCTAGGAAAAAATATTTTCAGTAGATTGTATCAGCTAAGCATTTTTCTTTCTGGCAATTCTTTTTCTTTCATCCATCTGAAAGCCATCTATGAAAATGTTGAGACCAACCTTCAATCCCCACACAAAATATATATTTGTGAGGGGTCCTTGGTGCTTTCTGAGCTTGCTTGTTTTCTTGCAAATGTTTCATTACCTTAACTAGGTAAGCTAGCACTGATGATGTTACCTAGTTAGAGTAATGAATCATCTGCAAGAACATAAGCAAGCTCAGAGAGCACCAAGGACCCTGCATTTCAACCCTGAGCTACAAATATTATGCTTTAATAATATATTCAATAGAATGGAAAACATCTTTGACATCCTTTTAACCCATCAACCCTTGATTATTCATGTTACTTAGGGGGATCCTCAGCTTACGATCTTTTGCAGAACTGTTTATTTAGCATGTCTGTTTTGTGAACAATTTTCACAATTCTTGCACAAAGCTTTTCAATCTTTAGTACTGCATCTCATTCCTGATACTTAATTGGGGGGGAGGGAGATTCATTAAAAAAGCAAATGAAATGGAACCTTGTAACTTCAATGTAATATAAATATTTTGTCTTCTTTCTCAAACATCCAATTGCTGAATTAGTTGCCATCTTGTGATTATGGAAACAATAAGACAATATATTTGTAAAACTTCAACTTGAGAAGGCTATTATAAGACAGCTGTCTTCCTTATACGACCCTGTTAACCATTATAGTGAGGAACACAAGAAAGGAGGCATCTAGTGCAATCACTGTGGAGAAAATCTGGCTTGGAATGCCACACATCCATTGGATAGTTCTAAGCAAAAGATGGAAGTTCTGGAAGTGATTATTCTTGCTGTGGATCATTCCTTTCATTATTTTGTATATATTGATGTTTTGAAATTGGTAAGTACATCATTTCTATAAGCTCAATCAAAGGCTACCAAGCATTTTTAAACATTATTTAATCTGCCATGTTCTTACTGAAATATAATACAGTACAGAATACCAATTAACTCATGGGATCCCTGAACTGGGAGGAAACAAAAGGTCAGTTTCCTCAAGGAGCCAATGCTCAATGCTAGAGCATGTGATTCTTGTGTAGGTAATTCCAAATCCAAGCCATGCTAGATAAAGTTAGGAGAGTTGGGAAAAATGTTGGCCCAAGAACTTTCAATGATTTTTAATAGTTTTAATGTAGTGTAAGGCAGATTCCTAGAATGTCATACCTTATGGAAGGACAGCTGGCTAGTCATGAGACTCATCAAATGCAACTTTTCTAGTTTGAAGGCCTTCAGACATATTGAACTTCAACTTTCAGCATTTCCAGCCGAGGGAATTTCCAGGTTCCATATCTAAAGGGCATCAGAAGGGGAAAATGCAGAGATCTGATCTGATATGCAGGAGATTCAATATTGGAGACTAGCCTAGAGCATAAAGCTGTAGCTCTGATTATCTGATGTGGTCTTTCTTCTGCCACTTATTTTATACATATATCCTCATATCTCTTGATATTTTTTACCATTTCCCAGGACCTACCAAGGTACAATTTTTTAAACTTCTGGTCTTAAGATTATAGGCCAACAGGAGTTTACAGATCCCAATTGTATGATCAAAAGAGAAAATGAGTTCCTGGTTTTCTGTTATTTTAAGCACAACAAGTCTTGCATGTTCAGCTGTGGTCTCCCAAGCTTTTACGAAATAATGGGGGAAAGGGTGGGGTGGGGAGAGAATCTATTGTAAAATTTCGTGGGTTTAGTTGTTGGGTTTTTTTCTCTCATGCCTTCCTTCTTGCTGCTGCCGGTGCCTTATTTGGGATGGCATTCCAAAACATTTCTAACCTCATCATTGTAAAACTGCAAGGAATAGCCTTGCCTTTAAAAGAACTTCTATGCTGCATTGTTATTCCCAATTTATTGTGCCTTATTCCAAACAGTGAGTAAGGTCTAATTCAAGAAGCCTTTGCCAATGTTGACTTGTTAAAAAAGAATGCCCCATCCCAAGGAAACAGTTTGAAATGTATGTATGGCTTCTGTTCCTTAATCAATGAGGACACTTACATAATAGGATGAGTTGTTACAGAAATGCATAAATTTTGATGTTATTATTAACAGATAGAATGAATTCTCCTAGCTATGTCCATCCTTCTTTATGAGAGCCATCAGATATTTTTTGCATACTACTGTGAAAGTGTGATTTAAGTCTCCTGACCAGCACTTCTGAACCTTATTTTAAATTGAGTAGATGTAGCTTAATGAACCTCTGTCACATAATAAATATGGAGAATCTGAATTCTGTTAATAGTATAATTTGTGGAGCTTCCCATAGGTTGAGAGAGAACCGACTCTTTCCTGTAGTGCTTTTGGGAAGAGATGGGCTAAGTAGAGCTTTCCACGTATTCCCAAAGGCACCACAGAGGGAAAACTTTTTTTAACCTAAAGCAGCAGCAAGAGAAGTCCTGCTCCCTTCCTGCAACCTTGCTCTCTCATGCTGGAATCTGACAGTTTTTAAATGTTCTTCCTGAACAGAAGAGATCTTTATCTTTGTGCTAAAATGGATTTGTCTTACTACTACTCAGCTGTAGTTCTTTTATACAGAAAACATCAAATTTTAAAGCACTATAACTATACTCTTTGTTGCCTTGCTGATTAATACTGTAATCTTGAACTTTTTATCATCTCTTTTATTTTGCAGCTTGACTGCGTGTGTCTGTGTGAAGTGCACCCATGTATGTATTTCAGACAATTATTTTATGAGCCATTTGTAATAATAAAGCCTTTGACCACCTCTCCCTCACTTTAAAATTAAAATCACTTGTCTTAACTATTTAAAACAGTGTGCTTAACTTCAAAATTAAAAATGTGCGGGGGTGGTAGTGGTGAGAGGAGAAATAGGATATTTTCTATTGTGATAAATGTTGTGCATGAAACAAAATACAAGGACATTTATCACAAGAATCCTTTATTGATACTTGTTCTTGCAGAGTTCAGGATAGTTCAGGATTTTATCATAAAACTCCAAAATGATGATGCCTAGATTGCCATGGATGTAGGGTTGATAGAGCAGTTTAATTGGAAAAAAGTGCCATATTTCCTGCTCAGTGAGCAACATGTAGCCTGAACATTATTGAAGGCCCAAAAAGTATATTTTGAAAAGCCTGTTTCATAGGGCTGAAGTGGGTCCTTAGTGGAATGAACAGCAGTCCTCTTACACAACAACTCCCACAACTTGATCTGGCAGTTAATACCAGCTCACCTTATTTAGGGACCTCCTCAAATAAAGAAATGAAAGAGGCAAAGCTCCCTCAGGGAAATGATTTGCAATGTGCCAAAGTTAACATTGGAGCTGTCTTTAGAGAGATTTAAAAATACTTCTTGAATGAATGAAATCTCTCTCTAATTTTTATAATGTTCTCAACTACAGATAGCATAGTATGTGGGTAGAAGATCACTCAAAGATGTCTATGGAGATTCTCAGTCATCNNNNTCATGATTGTCCCAAAGGTGCTTTTTTCCCCCAAAAGGCAACTGGACTTTCTTGGTTTTTTTCTTTGAAAATGTTTCACTTCTCATCCAAGAAACCAAGGAAGTCAGTTATCTTTTGGAAAAAAAGCAATAGAGTAAAATACACAGAATGTAAAATAACAAGCTTTACATTCCTTTTGTAGACCCATTCTTGTCTTTGATTATCAGGATGACTGAGTTCAACTGTCCTTCAGATTTAAACATTTCAGAATTCTGAATTCATAAGTAAACCATTTTTTATTTGTTTAAAATTAAAATTTTAAATTCTTTAAAATTTGTTTCATTATTTTTAGTTTTAAATCTGTGAAATAAAAACATTTAAAATATTTTCTCTCGATTATCATTAATTAGCTTTTCCTTTTGTTTTCAAAGTGGACATGTGGCATTTTGTTAGGCATGGCTCACCAAATCCCAAAAAGAGTATTTAATTACCACTGGGAGAGATGTTAGTGATGAAGGCTAAAGCCAAGGTAATTGTGGGTCTTTCAGTGGCAGGAAAAGCTCTCCCTTTGTCAAGGCAGGCCTGTTTTATTTGCATGATTGTTTTAGTGTGATGTAGGGTTGAATGCCAAGCGGTAGATATCCTGGCCCTGCAGAGCCAGCTGTGGAATCACCACTGTTGCCAAATAGATTCCCCCATGCTAGGGAGATACTGATGAAGAAAGGCTGTTTGCAGTGAGGGCAGGCTGCATTGTCCCCTCACACCTGGTGACAGCACCTGCCTACCCCCTCTGCTTTGGTTGGTCCACAAACAGCTTTTGTGTCTTTATGGTTCAAGATGCTTTTTCAAGTCTTTATGGTGTTTGAAAAGAAGTCCTCTTCTGCTTGCGCCTGCGTGTGTGCCTGCGTGTACGTGTGTATCAACAAAGCAACTGTGCCGATGCTGTTTACAGATTCAGACATGAAATTGCTAGTCTGCCTACTGTTACCATATGCCTTATGTGTTTCTTGGGTGTTCCATTAAAAGCATAACAAAAATGAAAAAATTGTTGTGTGATTCTCATCTTCCTATTCTTTCATAGTTTGTGTGTGTGACTTTCCCAGCACATGGGAGAGTAATTTCATTATTAGGGTTTTCTGAGAGCATCCAAAAGACCTAGGATGAAGAAGGAAATTGATATAGCTGCCTGGAATGGTTTAAACTTTTCTGACCACCCCAGTTTAAACAAAAGGGAAATTAAAATGGCAAGTGCTTTATAAGAACAATTATATGTGAAGAAAGGCCTATATAAGAACTGAGGAACCTGGCTTCTAAATCCTTCCCTCGTGATCATGCTGTTAGTAGCTGCTAGACATTGTAGCTTAGCATATCTGACTGGCTACAAATTTCCTGCGCCTGACTTTGTGTGATTAGGTTTACATAACTATTTCCTGAAAAGGTTAAAAAAATACAGTTACTGTTTGGAGGAGAAAAGGACATAACTTATTTGTCTTTGCATTCTGAACAGATCACAGTCTAACCTGGAACTTTCTAAATTTTAAATCATGTTGCAGTAGGAAGTTAAGGTCATATTAAAATAAAAATATCTGGAACATTAGTTACTCAAAGTCAGCAGAAAATGGAAAACGTTCTGAATAAAGTGGCAAGTTTTGCACAGAGGCAGAAACGTATTTATTTGCAACTCCTGGAAATTCAGAGGGACTAGCAAGGATAACTGGAGAAAGAAATGAAGGATACTTTCTTTCTTCTCTTCTGGGAGTCAGACAGTGTCTCAAAACGTAAAATGATTCTGCTTGCATCAGCTGCATCCAACATCACAATGTGATTTCAAGCATGACACCAGATCAGATGCACAAATGTTTCCTGTATCTACTTGTCCTTTAGAGTAACATCTGCACTGGGGCATGATATTTTAATTTAGAAGAAAAGCTGCTATTTTTCCCTTTTGCATAATTGCTTATGTCTACATTTTTCAGCACAATATCCAAAGGCAATTGTAGAAGTACATTTTAATTGAAGAAAAAAACGTGGAGGAAACTCCCTTAGACTTTGACAAATATTATGAGGAATGTAATGATCTAAATAACTAAAACATCACAAGATGCAAGCAAGGCAACTTTAACCATACGTTACAATCCTCTCATGTGATTCTTTAAAAACCCATGAAATGTCTGTATATATTTGGATACAGTACTTCTTTGGAACAGCAGTCAGGTCAAATATGCTTTTGTCTGAAAAAATACTTCCTGATTGCAGAGAGAAGGAGGGGAGGGAGGGAGAGAGCGAGCAAGAGAGCGAGAGTTATGTATTTTAAAAGGGAGGCATGCACATACCTGTAGGTGTTGTTAAGATGGTAGAAAGCAGGGCAAATACTAGATCTACAGAGAGACATATAGCCCTGAAAGCTGGGAAATTAAAAATCCTGTCCCCATCTATAGAAAGCACTAATTGTTAAAATCAAGGCTTGTGTAGATGGACCAGTTTGAGGAAAAAGTTGATACTGGATGAGTTATACTTTTAATTGCCAAAACCATTGCTGCAAAACAAAAATGGGGGGTGGCACTTACTTCATCCTGATGCAACTTTATTAGTTGGCCAGCCAAGTAATGCTCAGTATTATATCAAGGTCTTGCTGGATATCCATAAAGGATTAACGGTCAAGATATTTTATACCCAGAGATAACAATGGTGCCGCTTTCCATTTGTTTCTGGGTAAGGGCATGGGGTTGAAAATAAGGCAATGAAAACCATGAGGGGCAGCATTTTTAGAAACCGAAGAAATAACAAGTAATATCTGACTTGATTCTTCACATAAAATAAAGGATTAGCTATAAAAATGTTGATTTTTGTGTAAGGAGTACTGTACTAAGTTATCTGCCCTCTATATGTTTATGCGATGAATAAAAAATAATTTTCTCCAGATACAGTGAAATTATGGAAGTAAAAATCATCACATCTAGAATGGTTCAGATTTTAGAAATCTAAAATACATTTACAGAACAAGATATGCATATTAAATCCATTTTGTATTGTAAATTAGAAATAAAAAAAAACCTTTCACATGGGCAGTCCCAAACTTTTAGCCCCTTGGCATTATACAAAGCAAGTGTCTTGCTAGTAACTATTAAATCTCTGTTCATTAGCTTATAAGATTCTGGCAGATTTTACCTATCTCAAATATTGCAAATTATAACTCCTAATGGCCTGTCCCCATTTTGGCAAGCCACTGCTGGAGCTGGTTCATCAACTTAAGAACCAGTTTCCCCAGTTTAAGTCTAAAGAATAATATATATATTCATCATTTTTACTCAATGTATTTCATTATTTCTCTTCAATTACAAAGAATTCTTGGAACAAATTCAGGGTCAAAGAGACTACAACATAAAGTTCTCAAAGCTAAAAATTTTTATCCTTAATGACAGCTTAATTCTCACACAACCCTTTTTGTGTTTGTTTTCCCAGCATTTTCATAGAACTGAGATGTATACGTATTTGGCTATGGGCAAATATGACGGTCTTTTTCAAATCAATGTGTGAAAATTAGACTACTGTGAAATGTTTTGTCCTTTCTTCAATGAAACATACAACATCTTCTATTTTTCCAGAATCTATTGGTGGCTAGCAGCTGGGATTCCTATAATTTCTGCTTTCTTTTCTGCATAAAATACGTATTTTAAAATATAAAATTAGTGGACCAACAAAGTGCAATGGACATAGCATACTTGGATTTCAATAAAGCTTTGAGAAAGTAGAGCACAACCTCCTTACCATAGTAAGGTAGAAAAATGTGGGATAAACAGCATCGATAGATTTGTAACTTACCATACTCAATGTGTAATCCTTAATGGAACTACATCCACATGGAAGGAAGGAAGCAGTGGGGAAAAGTTCTGTTTTAGGCCCAATACTCTTCAATGTCTTCATAAATGATTTAAATGATGAAATAGAAGGGGAACTCATCAAATCTGCAGACAATACTAAGTTGGCAGGAATAGCCAACACCCCCAGATGATAAGCTCAAGATCCATCTGTATCTTGACAGACTTGAATACTGGGCCCTATTTAACAAAATGAAATGCAATGTAGGGAAAAGTAAGGTCTTACACTTAAGAAAGAAAAACTAAAAGTACAGGTACAAAATTGTGTGAAATCTGGCTCAATACCAGTAATTCTCAGAGAGATCTTAGAGTCCTAGTGGACAATCATATAAATATGAGCCAGCAGTATGTGGCAGCAGCCCAAAAAGGCAATGCAATTCTAGGATGCGTTAACAGAGGCACAGAATCAAAATTGTGTGAAGTATTAGTACTGCTTTACAAAGTAAGACCACACCTGAAATACTGCATCCAGTTTTGGTCACTACATTATAAAAACGATGTTGAAATTTTGGAAACAGTGCAGAGAAGAGCAACAAAGATGATTATGGGCTTGGGACTAAAACATATGATGAACTGTTACAGAAATTATGACTAGTATGACTAGTCCAATGAAAAGAAGAACCAGGGTAAACATGATAGCAGTGTTCCAATATTTATGGAACTTCCACAAAGAAAAGGGGTCAATCTATTTTCCAAAGCAGCCAAAGGCAAGACAAGGGAAAAAAAGATGGAAAGTAATCAAAGAGAGATCCAACCCAGAACTAAGGAAAACATTCTGACAGTGTGAACAATCAACTCATAGAACAGCTTGCCTTCAGAACTTGTGGGTGCCCCATCACTGGAGGCCTTTAAAAAGAGAATGAACAGCTACTTGTTTGAAATGCTTCAGCAGGGAACTAGAAGACTTTGCAGGTCCCTTTCAACTCTGATATTCTATTCTATTCTATTCTNCTATTCTATTCTATTCTATTTATTCCATTCCATTCCATTC
>AZIM01000361.1:57985-78819 GCA_000516915.1 Ophiophagus hannah | reverse complement strand
AGCCCACCAAAATTTTCTCACGGCCCACTGACTGGCAACTGCTGCTCTGGTGAACATTTAACTCCAGCAGTGTCTCACTTTTCTTTTCTCATCTTCCCTACTATCTTCTCCTATTGGCTTCTTATGATTTATCAACTGTTTTTTGTAACTTATGATTAATGGTTATATTACTTGCTGTTACGTACACTGTGACTTTATGCACTGGAGGTAAAAGGGTATATCCCATCACACTTCCATTCCATTCCTATTCCTAATTAAACTAGGATTTTGTATGCTTCACCAATGTTAATAAATATTTATGTATTCTTAATTTCTTTTGAAAATTAAAAACACTTTTGATATAATTATAAATAACATACAATATATATTGCATATATTCTTAGTTTATTACATTTGAAGCCAAACATTCATGCTTGTGTTGCACTCATAAGCATTCTTACCTGGTCTCATTAAAATAGTGAGTTTTGGCTCTAATCACAATGAATACCCTTATATTTTATATTTGTATGTTTTTATTATTATTGTTATAGCATAGCATATACAAGAGGCAACAAGTTTATAAGAAGAGTAAATGTTTTAAAAATATTTAACTATGCTGAACAATACAGGTAGTCCTTATGTAATGATCAGATGTTTAACAACTATTCAGTTATGATGAACTTCTAAAAGGCTACTCATGATCTGTCCTCAAAGTTATGACTGCTACACATAAACACATACACATTCCAATCACATGATTGGTATATATATAAAGAGGTATATAAGTCTAAGTGCTACTGCTATTTATGACCGGTTGCAGCATCCTGTGGCCACATGATCACAATTTGCGATATTTTTGGTTGGTTTCTGGCAAAAAAAAAGCCCATTTGGGAGAGTGAATTTGCTTAACTACATGGTTTGCTTAATGACTGTGGTGACTTGGTTTAAGACCATCATAAAACAGTAATTGAGTCATGCCACATGGTGACCTGCTTCAAACCACAACAACTTATGATCAAAATTCCAGGCTCAATTGTTTTCATTAATGAGGACTACTTGTATTCACTGCTGTGGCTTCACAGCAGCTAGACAAAATTTGCAATATTTTTGGTATATCAGAAAAAAATTAATGTGCCATTTAACATCTCTATGTAGGAACTCTTTTAAGAGGGATTTAATTAAATCCCCATATAAATTATAATACAGGTAGTCCTTGCTAAGTGACAATTGGCAATGGCAACTTAGTCATTAAGCAAAGCAATCTCTAAATTAAACCACAATTGTACTTATAAACTTCCTTCGCCTTTCTTTAGCTTTATGCTGTGAAAAGTTTAAAGGTGAGGATTAACCAGCCATAAAATTATTTTTTCATCATCACCATAACTGTGAATCATCTATAAGGACTATCTGTTCAACATGTCCCACATTACCTTGTGGGAGTCAGACAGACAGAGGTGTTCAAAATACGGAATTTTTGGTATCCATTGTCAGTGACTGCCAAGGCAATATATGAAATTTAATTAAAGCAATTGCTCTGTGACAACAGTAACTTGTTAGGGATTAGCAGAATTAGTTGGCATGATACTGAAGACTCCAAACTTTATGCTGCTTGGTTATATGAATATTATTTATATCTTTCTACTCATCCATAATACTTCAATGAAATGCCATATAATAAAAAATGCTTGAAAATTCAAAATTTCCTACACAGTCTGCATTACTAAACTTTACTTGCTTATTTACTAATCACAAAGTTATAAAAACTGGACATACATCTTCAAGTACTAATTCTGAAAAGAGAAAGTCTTATAAGTCTGTTGGACAATGCACTTTATTAATTTGCTCTGGTTGAAAAAATATTTTCAGTGATTAATATTAATGTCAGAAATTTAGAAGTGGAAAACTTCAAGTGTGGCTTTATAATAATTTATAAAATTTCAATTGTATTGGAACACACCTATCAGGAAAAGCAGAATGAGCTCAAATCTTAAGGTAATCTAAGTTCTGTCTTTTGTCAGTCAATTGATTATGGGAATATCATAGTAATAACAATCTCTTCTCCTCCAGTGTTGATTTCAATAGCTTGATAGGAGTTGCATCCTTCACTACTGTAACGTTTCTTTAATATGGGACTGGGAATCTACTTTATGGTTTTAAATACCAGTATCAAAACTTTTAAGTAACTGGGATATTTTCCACTGTGGGTAAATGTCACGTTGCACAGAACCAACCTCAGGAAATCTTTGTAGCAGGTTAATATTCAACTATCTCGGATTTATTAGGCAACGAAGTTACCAAATGTATCTTTGAAAAATCACAGCAGAGGAGTGTTGCACTAGTGACCTCCAGCTCCTGCTCACCTTGGCGTCACTGCCCACTCCGTCCCCCGCCGCGGCGGCAAAGCCAAGGCCGGAGCCCGGACAGCCGCGGAAAGCGAATTCCTCAAGCTCGCGGAGGAGACGCTGTTGCTGTCCTGGGCCGGCACGCGCCACTTGCCGGAGCCGGAACTGGACCTGTGCGAAATGCGAAGCCAAAGCTAGGAGCGCCGAGTGAAGGCGGCGGCGTTCCGCCTTAAGTGCCCGCGGGGATCCTGGTTCGGCTTCGATTTCCTCCCCTACTTCTTCCTCTCCAGCTTGGACCTCGGCTACCGCGCCCACCGGCGCCCAGCGCTCCCCGGGACTCGCCGCAGTCTCCATTGTTGCCGCTTCGAGGAGCAGCCGCTAATTTCTAAAAGGTCAACGAGGAACCGGGTCGGCAAAATGAAACGTCATTTCCGGTCCTGTGAGAAGCGAGAGAAAATCGTCATGCGGAAGTAGATGCGGCCTTGGGTTCTTTAACACGCGCAGGGGCATACAGTAGCTTCATGGCTGCGTTCGTATGATGTACGTTCCATGATTGACAGGAGGGGGCGTGGGTATTTAAATCAGTTTTCTGGATTGGCATGACACATTGAAGTCTAAGTTAACCATGGGTTTGAGTTGGTACAACACATTTGATTAAAATGAGGTTGATTTGTGACTCTCCTTTAAACGGCAATCAAAACAAGATAACGGTCAATTGCCTAAAATAAACTTCAGCGACTCAGTTTGAAATCTGAATAGAAAACAAAAGCATAGCTATGTTAGCAAAAAGGATACATATTTCAGCTAAGATTAACTAGAATTTTCTTAAATGCATAATATGCAATACTGATTATTTCGAAGGGAGGGAGTGTACTTATATACGAACGAAAGATAAAAGTTATGTTCCAATTATGTAATGTTTAGAATTCAGACATACTTGCAGAACAATCTCACACTTACTTGGACATTTCTTTTTCAAAGAGGCTTTCTTCAAGCATAGTTAAAATGTAAGAAGTTGCAACTTAGTGTGTTTCTAAAATGAAATTAATTAATTTACTGAGCAGAAATCTTGAATGTAATCCCTTAAGCAAGTGTGCCTTATCTTTGAAAACAGATTTACATGATTCCTGAAAAGTTTCTGCCAAAATATGAAAAATAATTACTCTTAAATTAGCTTTAAACTGGCATACCCAAGAAAGTTTTTGTTCAACTAAACTATAAGGATCAAAGTGACTACAGTATCTACTTAAAATAGATATATGGCACCTATGATATATTATGGAATGTGTCAGGACATTTCTGGAAGAGTGCTGGGCAGCAACTACTGGGGAGGGGGAGCCTATGAATTTAGCTCCGCCTGGCCCAAGGGGATCATATAAGCCTGTCTGCCTGAAAGGGCAGGGAGGCTGAGGGACACAGAACATAATAAACGGCAGCCATCATGGCAAGGTGAGTGCTTGTGGTTTGATGACAGCTCTTTCATAAGACTTGTTCTGTCTTTCTCTTTCAGCTGATCTGATCTGATGATCTAACTTCTGGGATCCCCTCAAAAATAAAAATCTATGGCCTTGTCTGCTTGGGCAGGAAGCCTACTTCCTCAGACCTCTAATATTCACTATATTAAAACGTGGTATTTGTGCCAGCAGCTGTAAACATTTAATTGATTAACTTTTCAATTATATTACATTATGTGACCCTTCTAGTATCCTTTTTCAAACTGAGCGGACAGAAATAAGTCCGATATTTTACAGAATAGCAAGCAGATCTCTTTGTTCAATGATCAATTCAGTCTAATGTTCCTGTTATGATTTGTGGATTAGGTCTGAGTAACTTGTTTGGGAGGTTTGAGGAAGTTTGCTAATTTTAATTGATTGATTTAGTTTCAGCTTGACTGTCAATTATCTAGTGGAGACAGACCATTGTAGATTCTATTAATATTTTAAAGGAAGATGGAAACAGTATAAGGAATAAAATATATTTTGATATAAAACTTCTCATAATTGTCCCCTTATGTGTATACACACACACACACACACACACACACACACTTAATGGGTGTAGTTCATAACCATACCTTTTGTCTATTTGTAACATCATAAGGGAAACATCTTTAGGAAGAGAGGTTCTTAAGTAACATTGTTAGAAGAAAAACTGATGTAGTTCTTCAAACTATGCAATCCTACATTTTATGGACTGAGGAATTAATTTGAAAGGGTCACTACAAGGGCAATTATCCCAACAAGTGACAACCCTCACAAACTGTCACGCCCAATCTTCTGCAAGTTTTTCCTGGAGTTTCACTTGATCAGGGTTTGTTCAAGGTCTTGTTTTGCCCATATGCATTGTGGATGCATCGTACATCAATAATAATTGCATCTATTAGAACATGCCAATAATTAAAAGCATACAAATGAATATCCAATTTTTCTATTATTCCCAGTATATGAGTCCCAGTATGAGTCCCAGTATAAATCCAATCAATTATATTATTATTCTGTAATGAAAGTCTGGTATCTGTGTGATCAGTAGGAAGAAATGCAATAGAACAGGCAGTTTGATGAAGGCTAACCAAGTCCAATGCTGTTTAATTTTCAGTAGCTTGGAGAACTCTTTCGAAAGTGACTGCAGTTTCTCTTATTGAAGTCTACTGAATCAAAAGACAATTGTTAGTATTATTGTGAGGGAGCCAGGGTTCCATTAAGACTCACCATACATCTCAGTAGAGCCAAATCTGTTATTGAGTGCCCATTCAGGTTCCATATCTGGCATTTTTCAGATCTATTTCTGTAGTTCTCAATTATTCCCATATAATCTGAAAGCAGTTCTTTCACACAGTGGTGTGCAATCCTCTTTTAGGGGAATCTTCTCTAGCTCTAGGCATAGACTGAGTGAGAGTCATGATTGGCTTAATTTAAAAGTGGCTTCCTCTCCCATGGTCAGCAGGACACAGATTAGCTCTTAAAAGAATACTTTAAAAATGATTAGTACTGTAACTAATTTGGGTTGTTTACTGCTGACCATGGGAGTGGAAACAGTGGTGGTATTATACTGGTTTGGTCCGGTTCTGGAATACTGGTAGCGCCAAAGATTGGTGGAGTCTGAACTGGTTCTCTCTGTGGAGCTGCTGTTGGGCCCGCCCGCCTGCCCGGGATCCCATACTGACCTTTATTCCCTGCTTTTGAAGCACAGCAGCTGCTTTGTGTGGCACAGCAGATTGCCCCACATCAGCTGCTGAAGCGACAGGGAGAGTGCAGGATTGCAGGAGGTGAGTCAGAAAGCCTCTGCATGCACAAAGTGCGTCCACCAAGCCACGCCCACCGAACCGGTGATAAATTATTTTGAAACCCACCACTGAGTGGAACCCACTTTGGAATTAAGCCATTTTGAACCTCAGTCAAAGATTTGATGACTCTCACCCTCATGCTTAGCAAGAGAACCTTTTTCATAGGACATTTGGTCCTGGTGACCATTATGAATAGATCCTCCATCAATCAAGCTATACAGATCAATAGCTACCAGATGATTCTGTTCTAAATAAAATAGCTTTATAATGGCATTTACATATATTTGTTTTAAGAATCATAAAATTCTTGTAAGACCAACTGAGAATAAAACATGAAATACATAGTACCTTTAATAATTTAAGTATGTTGCTCCTAATAAATTCTTTGAAGTTTTTTGAAGTTGGCTCGAGACTCATGATTCAATTAGGATGATTGCTGGAATCCTGACAATGAAACTCTGTATTATAATTTGCCAGTTTAGTGTAGTGGTTACAATGATGGCTTAGAAACTAGGAAACTAGGAGTTCCAGGCCTCCCTTAGGCGTAAAAGCTACCTAGCTAACTTTGGATCAATCACTCTTTCTCTCCCCAGCCCACTTCAGGTTATGGTTGTGTGGAAAATAAAAGGCAGGAATGTAGATAGTCCTTGACTTACAACAATTCACTTAGTGACCATTCAAAGTTACAACAGCACTGAAAATTGTTCCACCATTGTTCACACCTATGATCATTGCAGTACCTCTATGGTCCATGAGCTACATTCAAATGCTTGACAACTGATTCACATTTTTGAATGTCCCAGGGTCACGGGATCACCTTAATGTACCTTCTGACAAGCACAATCAATTAGGAAGCCAGATTCACTTAACAACCAGGTTGCTAATTTAACAACTGCAGTGATTCACTTAACAAATGTGGCAAGTGAAATGGGGCAAAACTCACAACAAATTTCTCACTTAGTAACATAAATTTTGGGCTCAATTTCGGGTTGTAAGTTGAGGACTATCTGTTTTAAGTATGTTCACTGCCTTGAAGTATATATTAAAAATGAGATAATAATAATCAATAATAAAATCTAGATAGTGGACATGACAGTACCTGGAGACAGGAGAATAGATGAGAACTGGTGAAGAAAACAAAATACAGGACCTACAAATAGAAGTTGAGTGACTATGGCAAAATAAAGCAAAGATAGTATCAATGTTATTAGGTGGCAGGTGCCAAATGGGAGTATCATTTGAATACCATTGGTGTTGACAAAATTACCATCAATCAACTGAAAAAGGCAGTTCACTTGGAATAGTTTACATCCTATGACAATACCTTTAATACCATCAAACAATATCTGCCTGCTCCAGATCATTGGAAAGGATCTATCTGGATAAAAATGGCAGATCCATTCTAAATATCTGTGCAGTCAACCAGAATATGGAATAGTTTGAGGTTCCATATTTTTTTGGTGAGATGGCATTCACACTTTTACCACCCCTCTGTGCATTCTTCTTTTGTTTCCTTAAGACAAGCAGCCAAAACTCTATGGTATGACCGTCCACGATACGTATTTCTGGAATTCTGCGTGGAAGACAGCAGGGATGTAAAAGTGGACCTTGATGATTACAAGGTAATATTGAGGTAAGAAAACATTGTCTTCTGTTTTAGGAGGGAAAAAAACATGAATATTGGTGTTAATAAGCAAACACAAAAGTCTAGCTTTTATTTTCAATTGAACACTATAGAACTTATTTCTACAAAAAAATACATTGGATTGTGTTACTGTAAAAGTGTGTCGATTTTCTGATTCTCATTCACACATGATCAGTAATTAGTCTAATTCTTCACACAACTGCTTTCTTCTCTAAAAATGGAAAGTATGCCTTCAGAAGTTGGATTAGTAATGCTTAAGTAATATGCAGGTAGTCCTTGACTTATAAATCACAATTGGGACCAGAAATTCCCCAAGGCAGTTGTTAAGTAGGTTGCACACTGATTTTGCAACCTTTTTTTACCTATTGTTAAGTGAATCACAGCAGTTAAGTGACTCAATGGTCATTAAGCAAATCTGGCTACCCCCATTTGACTTTGCTTGTCAGCAGCTGGAAAGGTCATAAATAGTGATCACATGATCTAGAATGCTACAATTGTCATTAATACATGCCAAGTGCCCAAATAAATGCCAAATTTTGATCACTGATCCTGGGAATGCTATGATAATTGTAAGTGTGAGGAATGGTTCTAAGTTTCAGTGCTGTAGGAACTTCAAATGGTTACTAAATGAAGAGTTGTAAATTGAGGACTACCTGTAATAGCTAGTTTACTAAGCCAGTTATCTGCAGTAGCATTTGTGAAAACAGAAAATTTCAAATAAGTATTTACTGTGTATATTTCTGCAGCTGTAAGAATACTGATGGCATTGAAATACACAACGAGATTCAGTTTTATGCTCGAGTAAATTCCAAGGTAAGCAGCTGAATGGAGAGGACCAGCTTAAAATAAAAGAGTACATTTATTTTTCTTTGATATAGGTAATCCTCAATTTACAATCTTAATTGGAACTGAAATTTATATTGTAAGTTGGTAGGGTCATAAAGCAAGATGTCATGTGACCACACAGATTTATGACAGCAACTCTCCCCACTGTGGTCATAAATTGAGAATTACAGGTCATTAAGTGAGTACCCACCACAATCTAAATTATTCTGAGCTGGTCCCTCCCAGCCCTGAGCCACAATAAGTAAGGGTCTATCATTACACTCCCACTTGCCTCTCTACCCACCTCTACCCAACTCTATCCTTTTGGCTGCCTTGTTTGTGGGAATTATAAGTGGAAGAGAACATTTAACAACCCCTATGTAGAAAATTCCAGAAATGAAGATGATTACACAAGAAAAATTTCGTTAGAAAACGCACTTTTGGATTAATCATACTTTACACATCTATGTGATGTTGTCAAGTTATTAGGTTTCAAATTTTCTCTGTTTTTTCTGACTGTAAAGAACTGTTTTTTTTTTAAAGAACAGTGATATAATACCATAGATGTGATGATTTTATTGTTACTTTTCTTTGTTTTATGGTGTAGATTCAACTGTTCAGTGATGTATTGAATAGAATGAATCCATTCTTGAGATTATACCATTGCATATCTCAACTATTACCTTTTGGTCAGCTCTATTTTAAGGGTTTATTTTAACCAATATTTTATTTCTGTACTATTGCTTAAATGAAAATGTGTAAATATGTTTTATTTGTTTTAACCATTTAGTCGTGTCTGACTCTTGGCGACTTTATAGGCAAGTGCTCTACATGCTACCCTGTCAAGCACAGTTTCTTTCAATTGTTGGATGTTCAATTTTCCATGAGCTGTGGTGATATCAAGCCAGAGAGCTCTTTGCTTGCCCCTTCTTCTTGTTCTACTAAACAAGGGGTTGCCAACTTTTTGGACCTCAGGGANTTGGTGGGAGGGAGAGAGATCTGATCTAACTTCCCTCCCTCCCTCTTGAATGTTTTTTATAAAAAAAGAGCAACTTTTACCCAAAATCAGGCAAAGCAGACAGGCAGATTGAGTTGCTCACAGAATTACAGATTCACTTAGAGATCTATCTATCTGCAATTGGCTACCTGCACTGAATAATAGAAGCTTCAGTCCTAGGTTCGAGCCGAAGATCTAAAGATTAGGTAGAAAGCAAGAAATCCAACGATTTCCTGCTTTCTAGCTAATCTAAATATCCTGGCACAGCAGAACAGCTGATGGTCGGNTGGGCGGCGCAGCCTTGTGTTCCCGCGCAGCCTGGATTAATTGCTTTGGGAGGTGCTCTGGCGGTGACCTGTGGACCACCAAAATTTTCTTGTGGACCACCAGTGGGCCGTGCACCACCGGTTGGCGTCCACTGTACTAAACTATTCGTAGCATTATTGCCTTCTTCAATGAATTTGCATGCATGACATGGCCAAAGTAAATCAGACATAATCTTACGACTTTAGTTTCTATTGATGTGTCTGGTTTTTTATGATTTAATACCTTTCTGTTAGTTGGCTGTCCATGTATATGCAATAATGAATGGAGGGAACCTTTCAAAGCAAATAAGAGCAAAAATGTGGCCCTCAAATGTGGATTTCATCAGTATTTATAGGAGTAACTTAACTTAAATGTATACAACTAATTGCAATTGCAATTACTTATAGAAGAATTAATTGGTAATTTTTTTTCTGGTACAATGTAATCACTTTCAGGATTCCCAAAATAAACGTTCAGGCAGGTCCATCACACTCTTTGCACGCAAGTGGAAGGACAAAGTGCCGTGGCCACGTCTGACCAAAGAAGATTTCAAGGTAGGACACCTGCCCTGGTTAATTAAGGAACCAATACACATAGTTCTTTAGCAACCACAATTGGGCTTGACAATACTATTATTCATTATTATTAAGTGAAGTGGTCTCTAAGGCAAACCATAACTCTGCTTATAATCTTATTTCAGCTTTCCTTTGCCTTACAGACCTGTGAAAGTTGTAAATATGAAGACTAGTTGCAAAATTACTTCTTCATCACTATGAATGGTTATAAAAGTGGGCAGTTGTTAAACAAGGATGACTTATACTACCGAATCTCAGTATTATATGGGGATATCAGTAAGACCAAGTCCTGCTTGCTTAACCATCTCCATAGAAAACTTGGCTTTTTTATTTTTAGTCAAAGGCAATTAACATGACGTAGTTGAGATTTTATACCAGTTAAAAGTAGGTAATTTGGCAAAATATATTCTGATTTAATACCAGTTCTTTTTCTGTTTGATTGAAAAGATGGGGAAATTAGAATGCCATTGCTTTATTTTTAAATGCTACTTTTAGTAACAGTAATAGGAACAGAGATGGAACATACTGTAGACAATTGTTTATCTTATTTGCAGCCAGCATGGCTCTCAGTGGACTTTGATAATTGGAGAGACTGGGAAGGAGATGAAGAGGTGGAAGCAGCCATGGTCGAACAATATGCAGAGGTGAGCACAATTATCAGATCAAGGCAGAATTCCAAAACTTACCTGACTCACTCTGAATTAGAAAAACTGAAATCTGAGAAAGGAGAAAGTGGCTATTCTGTATCCCAATTATAGTGCTAACTAATAGTAATAGTAGGAATGATGAGAGGCTTTTACATATATACAGAATGCAGTTATTCTATTTGGCAGTGTCACAAGTAATAGCTAGAAAAACACCATTTACCAAAACAGGTTTGTACTGCTATTATACATGCCATAAAGTCTTGTATTATTTATGCACCATTTATACATGAAGTATTGAATATTGCAAATGTTTGCTCATATTTAGGTAAAAGATGAAATCAAAAGGTAAAAGGCTGTAATAAGAGAGCAAATAATATTAATCTTTCCCTAGTTCTGAGTTTTCAGAAATGATTGACTACATGATAACCTGCCCTCTTTTTACAGAGCAAAAAAGAATCATGTAGATTCTTTTAGCCAGATTCAATACTGTTACTCATTGACTAACATAAATAATAGTAGATATTTTAATAACTTTTTATGCAAATAACTGTTAATAATATAGCTATATTATTTGGGTAGGAATATCCTCCACATTTCTCAATATTAAATAGCAGCACTATTTGCTTTAATCTCCTTGTTCTCTTACAGCTCATGCAAAAAGTCACTAAGAAAGATCCACCCCCAGCTATGGATGATCTCGATGTAAGTATGTAGGAAATAGCATCTTTAACTATTTCTGAACTTCTGCTTGCTTGACTCCATACTATCAGTTTGTCAGATTTGCAAGTTAACATGGCTGGAGAGCTGGGATGGAATATGGCTTGTGCTTCACTAGTATTTCAAGCTATTGTGCCAGAACTTGCAGAAGTTAATATATACATTTTAAAAGTATTTCATTTCATAAATTTGGGTTATGTTCCTCTCTCAGTTAAATTACTAATCTTTCTCTGTATGCGCTTAATAATTTTAGGATGACAGCTGAAAGAGCACACCTCTCTGACTGGACTGCTACCTTAGTTTACTACTGCTACAGTCAGCAGTGACATGGGATTACGCTACATACTGGCTAAGGTCTAGATCAAGGAAGCAGATGTGATGTGGCAAAGTGTTTCAAATGTATTTATTTTCAGTAAGTGTAAAATTATTGCAGTGTAATTTTTCTGGATGACTTTAATAAACAACTCTTTGCACCAAATCTGCGGGTGAAGTTGGCCCTAAAGACCCAGCAGAGTTGTTGTAATCCATTCCCTATTAAGTGTAGAAAGAAACGAGACTCAGGTAGCAGTCTTTGTAATTTGGATAATTACAAGAAACTTTGTAAATTTTTGTGAAAGAAAACGATCATTCAATAATCAAATACTAGCTTCAGCTTCAGCTGATTTTACTTTCAAGGAGACATTTATAGGTATGTGTTGCCCCTTCTATTTCATTGAGTGGAATTTCATTTGATCTTTGAAGTTCAGTCATAACTGGGAACCATCTGGAAATACTCAGCTGTTGAATAAGCTGGATAACAACAACAACAACAACAATTACCTTAACAGTTGTTAGGTCCTTGGTTAGGACTTGAAATGTTAAATTTTTACCAGCCCCATACTGTGAATTGAATTGAGGATGATGACAACAACAACAATAATAGTAATAATAAAATAAAAAACAACTAGGAACTGCCTATATACACAAATGTTATTTTAACAGCTCTTAGGTCCTTGGGTGGGACCTGAACTGTTAAGCTTTTATCAATTCCAGATTGTTAATCAAATTGAAGATTAACAACATCAACAACAACAATAATAATTGAAGGCTTCATTTTGACTGCCCAAGAACAAGTTCTGTAGACCAATTCCATGAAAACAAAAATTTAACATGTAAGTAACAACAGAAAGTGCTGCTTATGCAGTGAGAAAGATAAACAATGGATCATCTTATCAGTGGCTGTAGCAAAATCTCACAAACTGATTATTTACAATGTCATGATCAAGTTGCCAAAATCATTCATTGGAAGCTTTGCCAGAAGTTTGGGTTCAAATGCAGCAAATATTACTGGGAATACCAAATTGACAAAGTTCTTGAAAATGAACAGGTCAAGATCCTGTGGGACTTTCAAATCCAAACAGATAGACATCTGGCCCACAACACACCTGACATCACTATTGTAAAAAAGAAAAAAGACTGGTTCCTTGATATTGTAATACCAGGTGATGCACAAATTGAGGAGAAACAGCTGGAAAAAAATAACAAAACATTGTGATTTACAAATGGAAGTTGAGCAATTATTGAGGAAGAAATCAATGGTTGTACCAATAGTAATAGGAACCCTTGGAGTAATATCCAAAGGGCTGCCTAGATATATGGAAATTTTGACCTTATTAGACCTCAATATCCCGACTTTACAAAAAAACACCCTACTTGGAACTGCCTAAACCAGATGCTACTTTAACAGCTCTTAGGTCCTCAGTTAGGTCTTGAACTGTTAAGTTTTAATCAGTCCCACTGTGAATCGAATTTATTATTATTACTATGATTATTTATTAATTATTATTATTATTGATGTTCAGTTGACCGAGTTTCATTTTTAATGAATAAAAGTTTATAATAATAACAAGAATAATAATAACAAGAATAATAATACCATTCTAGAAGGTGGCAGTATTTTAGTGAACCATTTCCATAGCAGAAAATTATATGGGTGTAGACCCTTGTGTTACCTTAATTGGGGAGCATATTTATCATTCTTTAGCATGCTTCTTGGTGACAATCCTAAACCTTTTGTGCTTTTATAGCAGAATTCTTATGCTAGTATCAGATCTGGGTTACAAACATGGAGGCCAGCAGGACAACTCTCTTGCCTTAAAAATGGGAACTAAAATGGAAATCCAATCCTCAACTATGGTTTCCCCATGCCTTTAATTATTTCTCTATAGGAAGGTTTCTCAACTTCAGCAATTTTAGGATGGACTTCTATTTCCAGAATTCCCCAGCCAGCATTCTCTGAATAGAAATCAGCACATCTTAAAACTAGATGCTGATAAACACTGATCTATACAAATTTATTCAATTTATATGCCACCCATCTCTCCTGACTAATATTAAGCTGAATGCTGTAGGAACCATAAACTATTGGGCTAATAGATCTGGGCTGCAAAAAATCCAGATCATTTGACACAACAAATATATTGATAAAACTCTCTCTACTCTTTGCTGTCATTTATAGTCTTCTGATTTCCAAAGTCCCAAGCCTACACATATTACCCTGCTGTTTAGGTGTAGTCAATTGTTATTTGTTCTATTGACAATAATAGAACCTCTTTTTACATGATATACGAAATCAGTCTCTGATAACATCCTCAACAGGGGGCTTTCTCAATCCTAAAAGTACTGTTTAATCCCAAGGCTGGAAGCTTGTGAAGCAAGATCTCTATGTTTTCACAAGAATGAAAGCAAACAATGAATTGTGGATTGTTACTGCTGTTTTTGTCTAGGCTGTTATTTACATTAATGATTTTAAATTATGTATATTTGATGTTGTAAGCTGCTCAGAGTTCTTGGAGTGGGCAACTATAATAACTATAACTAAACAACAACAATAATGGATGTGATGGAGAAATTAACATAGGAAGCACTAAGGCATTTGACAAAACAGACCACAACCTACTTCTTGGTAAGCTAGAAAAATATGGGATAGAGAGCATTACTACTAGATGGATTTGTAATTGGCTGATAAATTACATTCAGTGTGTAATCCTTAATGGAACTATGTCCACATGGAGGGAAGTAAGCAGTAGGGTACCCCAAAGTTTTATTTTAGACCTAGAACTCTTCAACATCTTCATAAAAGATTTAGATGAGGGAATAGGAATTTGCAGATGACATCAAACTGGCAGGAATAGCCAATACCCCAGAAGATAGACTCAAAATGCAGAAGGATCTCGACAGAGTTGCACACTGGGTCCTATAATTCAATGGTGAGAAAAG
The DNA here is from genome assembly GCA_000516915.1 of Ophiophagus hannah. Classification (NCBI taxonomy): domain Eukaryota; kingdom Metazoa; phylum Chordata; class Lepidosauria; order Squamata; family Elapidae; genus Ophiophagus; species Ophiophagus hannah. Next base: position 64,245 of record AZIM01000361.1, on the reverse strand, counting down.
TAAGGTTTTATACTTAGCCAAGAAAAAACAAAGGTATGGGTATAGAATAGGTGGAATCTGGCTCAATAGCAGTAACTACAAGAGGGATCTTGGATTCCCAGTGAACAATCATTTATATCGTATGTGTCAAACTCTATTGCATCACATGACATATCATGACATTTTTTGCCTTTGAGGAGTCAGGGTGGGCATGGACTGCATGTGACGCATCCGGCCCACCAACTGCCAGTTTGACATCCCTGATTTAAATTGAACCAAAGCTGCAGCCATCAAAAAATCCAATGCATTCCTAGGTTGCATTAACAGAGGAATAGAATCAAGTTTATATATTATATATTATAATTATAATAGATTCATAACTATGTTTATACTTAAACCTATTATTTTGTAAGTGATTGACAAATCAAATAGTTTATGTTAAGTGTTAGTATCCCTTTATAAGCCCTACGTAAAACTGCACTTGGATTCAATTTTGGTCACAATATAAAAATGTTAAAGTGCAGAGAGAGTAACAAAGATGATTAGTGGACTAGAGGCTAAAATATGAAGAATGGTTGCAGGAATTGGATATGTCTAGTCTAATGAAAAGATGGACTAGGGATGATATGATAGCGATGTTCCAATATTTGAGGGGCTGCCACAAGGAAGAAGAGGCCAACCTATTTTCCAAAGGACCAGAAGGCAAAGCAAGAAGCAATAGTTGGAAACTAATCAAAGAGAGAAGCAACCTAGAATTGAGAAATTTCCTGACAGTGACAACAATCAAATTCTGGGTTTAGAAGTTGCGGGTGCTTCATCACTGGAAGTTTTTTAAAAAAGACTAGAGAGCCATTTGTCTGAAACAGGGTTTCCTGCTTGTGCAGGGGAATGGATAGAAGAACTCCAGGGTCCCTTTTAGACTGAGTTTAATAGCAGCAAAGATGTTTTATTCCGCCGTTCCCCTGCACGGAGAGGAAACATTTTCACTGAGTTCGATCTGCCAACCCCCTCCTGTCCCAGCTGAGCAGTCTTTAAAGCTAATACTTAGGTCACGAAACACAAACAGCTCATTGGCCAAAATTGGCCCCACCCTCCCTACATAGCAAATTTTGACAAATGTAGCAATTATGTCCCTCGCTGCCTGCCTTAGGCCGCCGGTCGCGCGTGCCCGGTGTCTCGGAGAGAGGGAGAGAAAGGATCGTTCGCGCCTCCTGGTTGGGTGACATCGGTGACTGCATGGCGTTTATGTGCCAGAGGGACAGCTGGGTTCAGCAGGTGCGGAAGGAGGCAGGCGAGCGGTGGCTCTGAGAGGCCGTGCTCGTTGCCACTATTCGGGGCGGATGAATGTTTGCAGCTTTGCTCTTCCTCCGTTTCCGCTGGAAAAGGATTCTTGCCGTAGTCTTTCCAATCTCCAAAACTGGAGATAAGCGGCTTTATCCAGAATTGGAAAGGCTATGGCTAATCACGCCCCCTTTGCTAGCACAAATTGAGATGAACAGTTGCAGGGTTCCTCCCATTCGATTTTTCTGTAGCCTGTAGATGCGGGATTTTAGAAATCTGCAGGGCTTATTGAGCCCAGGGCAGTCCGTGGTTCTTTTTTCATATTTTTGTTTCATGAATATAGAATAATGTTCCATATACAGCAGATGATTCTTAGGTAGGCGTGCTTTCTTCCTCAAGCAATTGTTGCCATTCCATGTTCTCCTTATTATAGCTTACTCTAGCAACTAATACTAATATGACAATGCAAAAAGAATATATTTAATTACTTGCATAATACAATATGCTGATATAAAAATCAGTTGCTTATACATTGTACGTTAATAGGAAAGGAAAGCCCAGGAAAGCAAAAGCAAAGGGCTTAACTGCCCTTTTGCCCAAGAATAGCTTGCCTATGAGCTGAGGTATGACTCACTGTAATTATAGCAAAGTGCCTCAAGAGGCCACATTTATAGTATTTGGTCTCATTTTAAGAGGTTTCTAATCTGTGAAGTCTTTTAGAAGGCAACCAGAAGTGAAACTGGACATCTTTAAAAAGTATGATATATGTAAGAAAATGGATTTACTGTGGGTTATGAAGCTGGTATACATGGTACGGGATTAAAACGTAGTACAGAAATATTAAAATAGAAGTTTGGGATAAAAATTGCATCATTTGCTGAATGTAATATTTGTAACAAAATGTATGTAGTTCTCCCCAGGAATTTACGAGAAAGAAGGCTATTGTTAAAAACATACATTTTTTTTCTCATTGTTCATCACTCTTGGCTTGCACATGATACACCAAAACTAAGGATCTCTTCCTTTTCCTGTTAAGTTTACCACCCAGGTGGTCTCCTGCTGCCCGGCAAAATTATCTACAGAAATTAGTAGAAAGAATATTTTGCAAGGTTTCCATGTTATCCTGGAAGACACTATTCTTTTCCCAGAGGGTGGAGGGCAGGTAATAATTGTTTTCAAAGTATTTTAGAGTTGTAAATTATTGTGTATTTCTTAATGTGTTGCTTGATATTAAATCTAACTTTTATGTTTTTAAAACCAAAACTTTAATTGGTCAATATACTTGTTAGGAATACATGATTTTTTTAAACTTTTAAGTATGTTTATTTGTATTTAGAAATTTAATGAGATATTTCAAGAATAAGTTCCATTGAAAACAATTTTAACATAAAAAGATTGACTTGGATTGCATAAGATGTATTACATAAGGTAGTTTGAAAATTCTGGAATGACTATAATTCTTTCTAAAAATCTTTGCTGTGAGATTCATAATAATTGAAACTTTTACTTGGAACTAATTAATAATATAAAAATGATTGAGCAATGCCTTCATTTATGCAGTCATTCATTGTTGCTCTTGCATTAGTAACATTTATTTTGGGATATCTATGAAAAAGATAGCATTTATTACGGTTGTTACTTTTTCCCCAGAACCTTCCCACAAATTTGTGAATTAAGTTTGCCTCTTTTATACATTTTGCTGAGAGTGTGTTTTTTTCTCAGAAGCTGAGAATTGGGATTGTAACTTTAAATTTCTTCATTCCAGCCTGATGACCGGGGATTTATTAATGATATCCCTGTTCTCAGAGTCACCCGACAAGGTCCAGATGCTTTACACTTTATCCAGACACCACTTGAGCCAGGAACTAAGGTACAACTGGTGCTGGACTGGGACCGACGGTTTGACCATATGCAGCAGCATTCAGGTGAAGAATTGATGCATGTGATGTCCACCAGTTTTGGTGATACAATACAGAATACTTATAGAAACCCAATAGAAAGTGTTTAAATAGCTGATAAATAATTATCTGTTTCAGGACAACATCTCGTCACAGCACTTGCAGATATGATGTTTGGATACAAGACAACATCATGGTAAGCAGGATGCAACTTTGCTCCTGTCTTTCTTGCTTGTGGATTCTAAAACTACAGCAGAGGTAAATTGCAAAATCTGTAGAAATGTAACTCTTTCAAGTAATGCTGATAGACTTAAAGCCTGTAGAATTGTAATTAACAAAATCACTTGTAAAAAGAACAGATAACTATATGGTTTATTAGAAAATAAATATCAACAATTGGCAATATTTTATTTTAGGACAAATAAAAAATGCACAAATGTATGTATATGCTTTTGAGTTATTGGAATTCTTGTTCAGGGTAAATGGTCCAAAAATCAGGGAAAGGAGAAGAAGTATTTAGGGTTGCAGCCATGAGGATTGCATCTTAGAGTAAATCTTAAGATGAAGATTATATAATGAAGATTATAGAGTTGAATATATTAATATATAACTCAGGCATTGTTTTACCATAAGGATTCTGGGACATAAAGTTATGGTGGGGTTTGTAGTTTACCAAAAATCACCTGCCTCTTTTACCTTTCTTTGATGAAATGACTGACAGAGCACATTCTGAAGCTAAAGAATGTAAGGTTCTATTACCTGAAAGTAGGTTTTTAAGTTTTGAAGATTTTATTCAATCCAAATAGGTAATTTGGATTCAGAAGACTTTTCCCTCAATATGTAAATTGATGCATTCAGTCTGCCATGTCTGTCTTTGGACTGATTATAAATTGGAGATCTCATAGACATAGCTTTTGGCTTGCTTTTTTAGATTTTTCCCCCCTGATTTTTGTACATGTAACCTGCCAAGGAATTTTGTAAAATTACATACTTGCATATGATGTTATTTAGCTATTTCTAGTTAATGAATTGTATTTTCTTTTTTTTAAATTATACACAAAATAAAAAACAAATGTCCCTCTCTACCTTCCCTCAGCTACAAAAATATACTTTCAAAGTTTCTTGAAGCCATAGGGAAGAACATAATATCATTTTCTATCTTAAAAATGCAAGTAGTTTTTAAAGAAAATATCTTATGAAACAGCATCCTGCAGCCCACAAATACTGGTATTTGTACAATCCCTTTTGCCAATGAGCCTTAAAAAACTAGCTGTTTTCCTGGACCTTGGGTCAATGTATTTTTGGACCTTTTAAAATCATTCATGAATGTTTTTGGTTTTGTTCCTTTCATTTAATTTATATTATTTTTATCTTTTTTTTATTAAGAAGCTTCAGAGAGTTGTTCTGGAATTGGAGAACCTAGAAATTCCATGAATGAATGAATGAACAAATGAACGAACAAATGGAGGTTGATATAGAATGTTAAACTAGTGAATGAGATTAAAGACTGATTTCAGTATTTGCACAAGGGTTAATAAACTATGTAATTCTCAGATAAACATGCATAATAATGCTGCCTCCATTTCATTCCACCCTAATTCTTAATCAAAAGAAGATCATGGATAGCCAAGAAGAGTCTTTGTGGATATATGTTTTCTCCCTAACGAATGAGGAGAATATATCATATTGCCTTTCTATGTCCATTGCAGGGAACTGGGTCGTCAGCGAAGCACTATTGAACTAGACACCTTGTCAATGACAGTAGATCAGGTGACAGCCCTTGAGCAGAGTGTGAATGAAAAAATTCGAGCTCGGGTCCCTGTGATGGTACGAGAATTTGCTATGGGTGATCCTGAAGTTGAGATGGTAAGTTTGGGCTGAAGTAGTGGAAAAGGAAACTACTTTGTATTCTTCTCTAACCAGATACTGTACTACAGGTAAGGAGCCGTGGCTTGCCAGATGATCATACTGGGCCAGTTCGGATAATAAGCATTGAAGGTATTGATGCCAATATGTGTTGTGGAACACATGTCTCCAATCTAAGTGACCTGCAGGTGAGCCCCCACGTGCAAAGTTTTATAAATTGAATTTCTTCAGATGTGCATGTCAGGCTGTCCTGCAGAACAAAAATAGCCTCATTGTGCTTGTAAAATCTTTTAATATGACTCAATGTTTGTTTGTTCAAAAGGTCATTAAGCTCCTGGGTACAGAAAAGGGAAAAAAGAACAAAACCAACTTAATTTTTCTTGCTGGCAATCGGGTGCTGAAAAGTCTGGATCGAAGCCATTCCACTGAAAAGGCCATGACATCACTGCTTAAGCAAGTATTCCATTTTCTGTATATCACAAATGGGCACCTCTGTACACAGTCACACAGAAACTATTTCAGACTTACTGGCCTGAGAAGTCCACTTAAGCAGTAGAAGGAAAAACAATTGAACTTTGAGATTTTTTTAAAATCCAGTAATCAATGATGCACAGGTTAATTATTTACTTAAGAGGAACAGATACTTTATTTAAACATATTTAAAGTTTCATGATAAGTAATGTAAGCCTCTGAACAATTGTTCCTGAAAAAAAATGGTTCCCAAATCATGCAGCAACTCCTATTACAATAAGTTCTGCATCCCATATTAACACAAGTTGCTCTTCTCACATTTCTCTTCAAAGTTTACTCTCAATAAGACACTATACATACGGGTGAGATTCAGCCGGTTTGGGCCAGTTTGGGCGAACCGGATGTTTATTTTACATCCAATTCAGTGAACCAGTAGTTCCGAAGACCAGACCGCCCCACCCCGCCCTTCCCAGGAGTCACCCCATGCCCTGTTTTGGCTCTCAGGAGGTTCCAGGGAGGCTTCCTAGGCCAAAACCCCCGCACCCCATTTTGGGCCTAGGAGACCTCCCTGCAGCCTCCTGGAAGCAAAAATGGGGTGCAGGAGGTGCAGCACCCCCCTGTGCCCCATTTTTGCTCCCAGGAGGCTGCAGGGAGGCTTACTAGGCCCAAAACGGGGTGCAGGGGGGTGCGAAAAAAGAAAAAAAGGGAGAGATGGGAGAAAGAAAGGGGGGAAAGGAGAAAGAAAGAAAGAAAGAAAGAAAAGAA
>AZIM01000361.1:28060-38705 GCA_000516915.1 Ophiophagus hannah | reverse complement strand
GGCGTGGCTTGGTGGGCGTGGCAGGGAAAGAATACTGTAAAATGTCCAGTCAGAGGTGGTATTTGCCAGTTCTCTGAACTACTCAATATTTCCACTACCGGTTCTTCAGAACTGGTCAGAACTTGCTGAATACCACCTCTGAAGTAGTTGCATTGTAAATTGTTTTTCACCTAATTAAGCTGCCCTGCTATCTATTTTATCAGATGAATGTATTTATTCATATGGTATGATCATCCACCCTTGAGATTCTGTGCTGAGGTCTCCTCCCAAAGCAGATTTTTCCCTACTCTGCTTGATATTTGAGTGTTGTAGTGGAAAGAATCTGGAATTAAACTTGACACTTTAAAAAATGTAAATTATGCACTTTTCTCTAAGATATTCTTATCTTTGCAGTTCCTGTTTATGTAATACACAAAAATATATGGAGATGGACTCCAAGTTACCTCTCTGTATTTGCTTTATGCTGATTATGAGTTAATCTTTCAGTGTGCTCCATCAGCTGACCTTTTGCTTGGTTTTCCTTTGGCTGTTATTGCTAAATCCAGGAATTCAGCAGTTAATTGTTAAGCAACTTATGAGAGGTCTGATTCAAGCCCTCTACAAAGTCATAAACTAGACTTCAGTTTTCAAAGATTTTTACTACTCTAAATCCTCACAATCCCTCTCCAAATTGGGTAGATTTTTCTCTTTTGCAGTAATATAATGCAGCAAAATGAAATAACTGAAACTCCAGTGTGATCAATTTTTCTTTTTATAACCTACCCCAGCCAGGTTTGTCCTGTCTTCTCCAATTATATCATGATATTATCTTGTACATTCCCAAAAACTAAAGCAAAGGAAACCACTTTCTCCACTATGATTTGTGAATTCATGGAGCTCATTCAGAAATATGTAAAATAACAGATATAATCAATAAAACAATAAATGACATAAATGATCTGTGCCCAGCTTTGGCAAAAAGAAGCATTTTAAAGAGGGTGTTCCTTAACCAGAAATGACAGTTTTCTATACTGTATAATACCTCAAAGCTCCATAAACAAAGCTCAAAAAATCCATTCACCCCATTAATGGAGTTGGTTCATCCTATTCATATCAAAATTTCAGATGTTAATTTTCAACCCAGAATAGTCACCCATCCTTCAGGAGTCAAAAGAAGTGATAAATTAAAAAGAAAAGATTGTGCAAAGTTATAGAATAACTATTCATAAAAGTTCATTACCAAACTTAGAGCTCTGGTACTGTGGGAATTGTGAAACCTGCATTTCATCACTCCTTAAAAAAGGGAAGGATGGAGGAATGTAAAACTGTATTGTAAAACTAATTAAATATAGTTGATGTTTTAATTTATCACATTTCTCCAATATAAATCAACATAAATTTTCTAACAAAACATATGACATACTTTATTAATAACAAAATGCTCTAGATAATAGCTTTAGAAACTTTCCATGAAGACATTTACCAAAACCAAAACCTAGCTATACTATAGCCTTTCCTAGCCTGGGACCCTAATAAACCAGCTGATGGTACTGGTAGCCCCAATTCAATATATACCAAAATCACTAAGCTGGAGAAAATTGGTGCAGTATATGAGGGCTGAATCCATCAACCCCACTTCTTTGCCACAGAAAATATACTATACATTCTTTAACGACAGCAAACTACTGCAACAGTTACAAGGCTGATTATCTGACTTCACATTCCAAAAGCCAATTACCCCCAAGGGGATGTTCTCCTTGTGAGCAATTCTGACAACTGGGTAAAGTGATAGTCTTGCCTAGTCTCCTTTATCATTGTCAATCTCTATCCCAAAACATATCCCAGGATGTCCTGAGAGAATGTTATCAGCTGGCAGGACTGATCTTGGTGACAACCATAAATGCTTTTCTGATGCCGTAGAGAAATGTTTTGCACAAGCAGAATCAGCCTGTACTGGCAGTGTTAGATGGACAGTAATAAAGGGATCCTGGTTGATATATTGGAGGCAAATAAGTATGCCTTACTCTGAAGCTGCCAGGGACCATCATCCAAATGTGGGCTGATGGAGCACAACCAGCCTGGAATATCTAGGTAATAGGGTCCCCATGAATACTTTATTTTGGCCCCTATTACTCTACATCATAGCAATTCACTTATATACATTGCTGGTCTTCAAGCTACAGTGTTTTCTTGTCCTGTGGCCTGAGCAATAGTGTGACACAGTAGGGGATTAGGGCAGCCACTGCTAAGGGCACAGCAGCACTTTTGCAAAAAGAAAACAGGTAAAAGAGAAGCTCCACCTTGGTGGGAGGCTTGAAGGAATCAAACACGTGCAGGATAAGAAGTGAGATACCGATGCTGCCCAGTCGAAAATTTAACCGCTGCCCTTGTTTACTTTTGCAGCTCTCTGTGTACATTGAGGAATTGAGGGCCAGTCCCAGTCCAAAGAGGGTTCCCAGGTTGCGCAAGAGGCCAGCAAAGGGGGTAGTGTCCAGATGCACCCATTCTGGATGCTCACACCATGCCTTGGCCTTCTCCAAAGTCCACAGGAGGTCCACACCGAGTACCTTGAGCAGTAAGTAGAAACCCAGAGCAAACGAGAAGAGGAAAAGGGTGGTAGCTATATATTTCCGCAGGCTGGGATCATAGATGGAAGTGATGTACTTGAAAGATTCGGCCACCAATATACCTAACAGTGAAGAGGAAATAACACTGTTTAGAATAGCAGCACATTAAAGCTCTCAGAAATATGAGGCAACAAGTCTTGCAGTTCATTTGGCAAAACAGCTTAAATCTGCTTCAAGCTAAAGGAGAGGGGGTTCTCCTCTCTAAAATAGTATGCTTTATATGTTTAAATATACATTATCCAATTTTGGACACAGGGAATTGCCTAAATAGACAGCTGGCATAAAGTAAATCTCTCAACCTGTATTACATCTCGGCATACCATGACAAAAGTTGTATAAGGTCTGCACTGACCTGAGAAGACACCAGCAATGACTTGGTGTGGAAAATGAGCTGCCAGGAAGACACGAGAGAGACAGACACAGACTTGGATGGTCCAAAAAGCAGCCCAAAGCACAGTTTGCAAAAAGCTGCCATTGGGGAAAAATAAAAGGGAGAGAAAAAAAAACTTTTTTTCCAACCTGCAAATTATTTTAGAGACTAGAAAGATGCCCAAATGCTCCCTTTCTACCTACCCTGCTTGACTTGAACTAAGCACAGTTATTTTCTCCGCTGAACTATTTTGGACTCGAGGCTTTGCAAGGAAAAATGGCTGGATTTCTTTTACCTTTAAAAGTTGATAGAGACCAACCTGACTTTAAAACACAGCATGTATTCTTCTTGAATCCCAACATAATTCATATTTCAGGGGGTCTTTGACTTACAATGATTCATTTAGTGACCACTTGAAGTTGCAATGGCAGTGAAAAAAGTGACTTACAAACAGTCCTCAAACTTACAACACTTGTAGCACCTCCATGATCATGTGATTAAATTTGAATGCTTGGCTTGTATTTATAATGATTGCTGTGCCCTGGGGTCATGTAACTGCCATTTGTAATCATCCCAGCTGGCTTCCAACAAGCAGGCAGTGGGGTAAGCTGGTTTTGCGTAATGATATGTGATTCACTTAATAGCTGCAGTGATATAACCATTGTGGCAAAAAAGCAGGCGGTGGTCATGAAATCAGGTGTGACTCACTTAATGATTCCCTTGCTTAACAATAGAAATCCCTGCAGTAGTTATAAGTCAAGAACTACCTATACTGTCCCTTATATTCAAACTAATGAAAAATAGGTCTGCTTTATTTCAGTGCATCTCAGTTTTGGTTTTTACATTTTTGCAGATTTGTCAGATGGATTATTCTCTTTCATTTTTGCAAGACTGTTAGTTTGTTAAATGTCAGTTTGTACTAAAATATGTGTATGAGTGAAAATATCCTCAAACTGGTATTTTATCTGCAATTTTGCACAGCTCTTATAAACAGATTTTCCTAGCAATATATTTTGGTATGAATATATGCATCTGATACAAATTTCCTCTGGTTTGTGTGTGTGTGTTGGTGAGTGGGTGGTGGGTGGCTGTGGGTGTAGATAAATATTTGATTGGATATTTACAAAAGTATGAATTCAATTAATTAAATTCAATTTGGTTTGAAAAAAAAATTAAGTGCAAACTAAATGAATTTCTTCATACTTAGTTTAGACTAGCACATCTTTGTATTATTTCACCAAATGCTGTTGCTTACCGATGCTTCCATGATGGACGTTTCCTTCCCCGGGTGACAGAGAGAATAGCTGTAACTATCACATAATAAACACCAGCTGAACCCATTGCATGGCCAGAAGGACTCCCTATAGTTGGAAAAAAAACTTTTGACTTTCCACAATTACTCATCATTATATAGCCTTTAAAAGTGAGTGTGTGTAGCAGGTTCAAGTGGTTTAGGATCAGGCTGGCATTAGAGAGATCCAAACTTATTGGGTGAATTGGACCAGACCTTCTATCTCAGCCCAGCCTACCTCACAGGGTTGTTTTTGTGGCCTAGATCTCCATTAATCTTGAGTCCCTGGAGGAAAGATGCAATACAAATCTAATAAACAGATATTTTAATCCATTGTTGGTGTTATATTGGAATTAGGAGCTTGAAAGATGAGCTTTAACAGGGAGGACATGCAAATCTTGTATGATTACAATGTCAAATAAACTACGTTTCAGTGAAGGGAGGTATATGGGCTTCCAGATGGAAGGAATTGCTTTACATCTCTTGACGCTGTTTGGATAAATCCATCTTCCTAATGACTAGACTTTGTTTACCTAACAGCTGATGCCTGTGATGAAAGTAAGCTCCAGCAGGTACAAATCCAGTTGAAAGCTGCACTCCACTTCTTTAATCACATTTTGCCAAGTTGGATGTCACTTTTTACCCATTTTTTTCTCATACTGTTCCACTTTTATTTAGTGGGGTTTTCTTAGGAAACTCACCTGGGCCTGTTTCACAGGTAACTGGGAACTGCTGGATTTCAGGGGCAGAAGTATTTTGATAGAAATTGGTTTCATGTACCCACCAGTAGGGTCTTTGTCCAAAAAGGATCCTGCAGAGAAGGAAATTGTCTGAGGTGTTGTGAGTGAATAGAAAGAGAAGGAATTCCATTCTGCATCACTATTTAAGGCCAAAAAGCAATAGTGGAGTCACATGCGAATCAATTTTTCTGAACATTAAGATCCAGAATATTTACAAAGAGCTACTGATCTAGGAATCATGGGATTTAAGAATACTGTGCAAGAAAGCAGCAAACATAGTTCTGGCTTATCCACTGGACAAATGTTAGTTTTGAAGGCTACACAACTTTAGTAACTGAGGTCCTTTTCCCATGCCATGAAAAATAGCTTACTAGGCTTTAGCTAATTTACAAAAAGAGGAGGGGAAAGGGAGAAAGTGGAAGAAAAAAACCTGAAATCTTACATTCTATCAAGACAAACTAAAGAAGCAGGTTCACATAGAAAAAGAGCTTTTCATTTCTGCAATGGTTAATCTCTTAATAAGATAGTTGCAGAATCCAAGTTTTTTAAGGTGGAAGATGTTACTGTGTAAGTCACTGTTTAGCTGTGGTTGGTTGATTAATTCACAATTTGCTGAATTTGTGCAACTGACTAAGGTATAAATCATAGTTTACAAACTACAATTGGCAGTATTCACATAATACACTAAGAAAAAGCAGACAGACATGGGTTAACATATGTGAACCCAGCCTCCATGTTCAGCAGCTAAGCCTAACAATGAAACTCTAAGTTCATGTGACAAACTGAAGTTTATCTACCTACCATTTAAATACAAGGTTTAGCCAGTCACCAATCACAGCAACCCAGATGAGCTTGATTCCCACAGCTTCGCAGAGGTGGAACCAAATAGGAAACAGGACAAAGAAAGTGTTTCGAAGGTCGGCAGCAAAAGAAACAAAGAGGAACCAGTCCTGTGATCCTGGGTATCTTGTTTGTAGAAAGTGTATGGCTTGGATGCCTGTGTGATATAGAATATCCATGCTGGCTTCCATTCTATCTCCGGTTGAGCAACAAACTATCTTTGGTCTATATTGCAGCTGCAATGTACCCTTTAACAGAGGCCTGCCGTCTTTTATCCCCTCCTGTGTGTAGCAGCTTGAGCTTTGAACCCAAAATTACTTTGGTCACAAAAACACCTCCTGGTCAAAGGTGCTTCCCCAAACAGCTTGGGACAAACACATTTAAAGCAACTTATATAAGAGGGGCAAGTAAGCTATCCAAAACAATCCAGGTAACTATCATGACAAAGTTGTTAATTCTCTGCAGAGTTGCTTCTTAGTTATCGTTCTGCCCCCATCTCCTGGAAAAAAACTTAACATTGCTGCATTTTATCTGTGTATCACTTCTCTTGAAATTAGATGAACCATTTAGGGTTTGGGTTTGTGATATCTAAATTTGATCCTGGATCTTAGTGAACAAGCTCAAATGGACATTCTCTGAAAGTCAGTTGGTATTAGCCCATTGTTTGAAAATCTGAAGGCAACTACAGATTTAATCCTCATTTTACAACCATTCATTTAGTGACCAAAGTTACAACAGCAATGAAAAAAGTTACTTTTGACCATTTTTCACATTTTTGAGTGTTGCAGAATCTCCATGGCCATGTGATCAAAATTCAGATGCTTGGCAACTAGCATGTATTTATGAGAGCAGCAGTGTCTTGGAGTCAAATGATCACTTCTGATAAGCAAATCAATGGAGAAGCCTGATTCACTTCACAACCATGTTACTAACTTGACAGCTGTAATGATTCACTTGATAAATGTGGCAAGAAAGGTCATGTTGCTGTTGTTCAGTTGCTAAGTCATGTCCAACTCTTTGCATTCCCTTCAATCATAGCATGCTAAGTTCTCCTGTCCTTCACTATCTCTACTGCCCAAATTCATGTTCATTGTGTGGATGACACTATCTAATCATCTCCTCTTCTGCCACACCCTTCTCCTTTTGCCCTCAATCTTTCACAACATTAGTGTCTTTTCCAATGAGTCCTCTCTTCTCATTTGATGGCCAAAGTATTTGAGCTTCAGAAGAAAGCCCATGAAAAGGGGCAAAACTTAATAGCTGTCTTGCTTAGCAATGAAAATTTTGGGTTCAGTCGTGGCTGTAAATAAAGGATTACAGTACAAATTGCCTTTTAAAATTAATTGAAATAAATAATATATTTTTTATTATTTTATCTACCAGTGGCTATTAAGCTGAAAAGCTGTAGTTGCCTTCAGTTTTCCTTCTATTGAAGAATACTTGCTCCGCCTCAAGGATTGCAAATTAGTAACCTGATAACACATTTCAATCATTTCTATGCCCAGAATCATATTATGAAATAATAAGTAGTATTTTAATACAGTTTTCATATATTCTGTACAACTACATGTCCGCTGTTCAGCTAGCAAATCTAAAAAAAGAACTCCTGGGACATTGTTCTTCTCAAAAAGTAAAACTTTATTGAATACGCTACATTGGCACAGAAGAAGTGAAACCAACTCTGAGTTTCTGAGCAAAAGCCCACATAGTTATTGATTTTTCCCTTTGGCTATACCCTTAGTTCATTGCATTGCCCAATTGAATATGCTCCTTTTGTTATGATAATGGCCTGCATCATTCCAAACACCTGCTCGTCGTGACCTTGGGGGTGCAGCAGGGTATCACGATCTACAGACAGATTTTGCATTGTCATTGTTCTGGGATGGGGTGGAAGTGAGGATTTTGCATTATCAGATAATGAGCCACTTGTTGTTGTCCCAATTCACTGACAGATTCCACTTCTTCAGCCAGGCTAACCCCAGGATTATTGTCTCAGTAATTCCAGAGGCTACAATAAAATGGATAGTCTCTATGTGATTCCAGAGCCTTAGACTCACTCTCTCTGTCAGGCACAGAGGTGTCAAACTGGATCTCTTCGAGGCCTGGATCGGCATTGTAGTTCTCCGTGGGCTGGCTGGGGGGTGGGAATGGGATGGATGCCTCCTACACCCCATTTTGGCTGGCAGAGTGTTGGAGGTGGCCGTCCAGGCAAAAAATGGGGTGTGGGGGCATGTGCGGCCCCTTGCACCCTGTTTTTGCTGAAAGAGTGCTACAGGAGGCCATTCAGGCCAAAAACAGGGTGCGGGGAGGCTTCACACATCCCTCCAGGCTCCATTTGCACCAGAGGCACTGCAGGCCAGTCCTTTGTTATTTCTAGGCTGGCCCTGCAGGCCAGATTTAAGCATCCCGCAGACCAGATCCAGCCTGAAGGCCTTGAGTTTGACACCCTTGGTCAGGCAGGTCCCTGTCACCCTCCTCCCAATAAGGGAACCATCTAGCTGTTCAAAGCCCATGAACCACTTTAATTTCCTATGTCTTAGCCCCAGCATTTGCACTGTTGGCAAACTGATCAGGCACTGGGTGCACCCTGAGTCTAATACAGTTGTGAGAGTGCCCTTTACTTCCAAGTAAGGCGTTAGGATCTCCACTTGGGTAGTCAGCAGGATGATGGCGCCACCTACCATCAGGTCATCGGCCTCCTTGCTGTCGCTCTCATAGAAGACCAAGCCAGGCTTATCGGTGGACAGAGTTTCCTCCCTCTCGCTGGATTGGGGAGAGACCTCTGTAATCTGGATCTTCTCCTTTGGCTTCTCTGGTGATTTCTTCACCTTTGGCCAGGTTGGGACTCGCAATACAGATGCTGGATCTGGAGCAGGGCAGTTGGCCGCTTCCTGGCCTTCCTTAACAAGTGAGAAACAGGCTCCTGGGATTTGGTGGGGCTTCTCTTAGGGACCAGGGAGAACCTCCCTCCACCACCACTACTGGGCTGCTGGGAGTCTC
Organism: Ophiophagus hannah; assembly: GCA_000516915.1. Taxonomy (NCBI): domain Eukaryota; kingdom Metazoa; phylum Chordata; class Lepidosauria; order Squamata; family Elapidae; genus Ophiophagus; species Ophiophagus hannah. The sequence goes on along the minus strand of AZIM01000361.1, from coordinate 29,858 downwards.
TCGGCTATCCAGTCGGGGCTACTCTTGTGTGCATTGTGATGCCAATATCCCATCAGGTCTAGCTGCACGTTAGTGGCCAGCTGGTACCATGCCCGGAGGTCATTAGGTACCCCTTGAAGTAGGCAGTTGTAGTACAGCTCCTGCTTTAGACTGTCCTGGAGCTGGTAGACCAGCAGGAGCTCAGGCCATTGTCTCAGGTGGGCCACCAGGCTGCGAAACTCTCAAATGTACTCCACAACTGGCTGCTTCCCTTTGCCGTTTTGGCTGGCAAAGTGATTCAGGAGGCTGTTAGATCGCGGGTAATGAGACACTCTTAGGAGTCAGCTTACTGAACTAGTCTTCTTTATTTCTCGTCAGAACTGAACATGGAAGAAACCACAGCAGCCTTTTTACAGTCAGGCTGCTCCCAGCTGTGGCCAGTGACAGCTCGTTCAATTTCCCGCCGCCGTGGACCAATCAATCACAGGTAAGTATGCTAATACATAACACCCCTCCCCACCTGGTCCGGTCCACCCAATCCTATCTTCGCCTACTGTACGTAATCATGCAGGTAGGCAGGGCTTCTATGGATGCAACTGGACCTGCGCAGCTCAGTCGCGGGTTGGTCTCTGAACTGTTCGGGTGGATTTATTGTTCCTCCTGTCCTTCTCCTTGGAAACTCCTGGAAGGTTGAGTTGGTCATGCCGCTCCCGACAGGGGCTGCTTTCCCGCTGTCTTTCTGGACCTGTTCCTGCCTCCCTATGCTGCCTCGTTCTGTAGTTTCAGGTACATGTCTGTGCTTGCCATCTGGGCTACTCTTATTAGTGGGGGTTGTGTGTTTTTAGTTGTCAGGGTTTGTTCTATGAGTGTTCTTGTTTGTGGAGGGTCTCCACCTCCCTCTCTAATTGTGCTGTGTCTGTGTGAGGGGTCTCCTTTCACCTCTCTGGTTGTGTTGTGTCTGTGTGAGGGGTCTTCCCCCTCCCCTCTGGTTATGTTTTGCCTGTGTGAAGGGTCTCCCCCTTCCTCTCCAGTTGTGTTTCATCTGTGTGTGGGGTCTCCCCCCTCTTCTGTGGTTCTGTCTGTGTCACCCCTCGTTGCTCTAGTTCTGAGCTGGTCTATGTGTCTCTTCCAGCTCCTGTCATCTGTCGTATCCACCCTGTAAAAACGGGGCCCGGTTATCTGGGTCACTCTCGCAGGTATCCACAAAGGTTTCCCTGTAAGATTTTTTGCGTATACTAGGTCCCCTTTTGGAATGTTCGGCATCTACTGGAGGAGTCTACTGGTCTTTCTGGGTTATATGTGGGGTGTAATCTGTCTAGGTGTGACCTCAGTTTCCTCCCCATTAGTAATTTGGCTGGGCTCTTGTTCGTTGTTGCACTGGGGGTTATATGCTGTATGCTTAGTAGTTTGTCTATCTTTTCTTGTGTGTCCCCAGGCCCTAGCTTTTGTAAAGTTTCCTTTGTATAACGTACCATGCGTTCCACCCGTCTGTTCGTTGATGGGTGTCCTGGTGCTGTTAGTGTGTGTCTTATCCCATTTTGTGCTAAAAATCCTTCGAATTGTGTTGCCGTGAATAGGGGCCCATTGTCGGATACAATTAAATCTGGCAACCCGTGTGTTGCGAAAAGCCTCCTGAGCTGTCTAATGATGGCTTCTGCGGTGGTGGATTGCATGATTATTTTATTTATTTATTTATTTATTATTAGACTTGTATGCCGCCCTATCTCCCAAGGGACTCAGGGAGGCTCACAACATAAAATCTGTACAAAATACAATAAATTAATTAAAAACAAATTAAACTAAACAAGCCTAACAATTA
>AZIM01000360.1:1722792-1734643 GCA_000516915.1 Ophiophagus hannah | reverse complement strand
TATAATATTCTGCCTTTTTAATATTTCCCAGAATATTTCATTCTTCTAGGAGAGGGATGGGTGCTAACTTTCTACACAACTTTAGGAAAAACATTATAATTTCAGAATTTAGCCATAAAGACCTAGGTCTTAATACCCCAAAGTATTATACAGACTGAAGAAGCCACTTTCAATAATTCCTGAATATGAGTCCTGTGTCTATCACAAAATCCGTGTTAAATGATGCCAATTCAAAGGTCCTGAAACTGCATGCTTTTGAGATTTCTTAATCTGGAAAAATATTATAAAAATTAGAATGGAGTAGGGAAGAGGGAGGAATTATGATATCTGTAGTCCTCAATTATAACATAGGAAAAGACCCGCATTTCAAAATAGACTGTACCTACCCTCAGTACACAATAAATATAGAATGCTACAGAACCTATTTATAGCATTTGACATCTGAATTATAATGATATAAAATTCAGGCTTTTTCTAGGGAACCATCAGAGTTGGACCTGAATTAAAGATGTTATAGATACATGTCCAATATGTATAGTGCTGCAGTGAAAATTATATTGCGCAGACAGGAAAAAAAGCCTTGCAATGAATTTAACTCAACTATCTCAAAAATTCTTTGCTTTATCTCAAGGGAAATACTCTACATAATGTCCAATTCAGTTGAAGAATATCAATAGAATGCATCTTAAAAGTCTGTTAATAGTAGCTTCTCTGATCTTTACAAATGATTTGTGAGATTATATTAAGATGTGGATATTATAATTGCCATATTCTATACCACAGTGATCTAGAAAGTTTAGTGCTATCTTTCCTATTATAAATGCTTTATATGACTGAAATACTGTACCTTTGGCATGTGACTGACAGTTTTACATTATTAACAAAACCCATAGAATCTATAATGTGAAAACTAATAGGATATGTCTGTGATCATTTTCTGCAGCAAATTTCAAATACACCTATGCCACTAATTTCTGAAATACTTTTTTCTGCAGAGGAATAAACAGATTTGACAATCTGCTTATGATTTTGTTGAGCTGGTGGAATAATCACTGCATTTCTTAACAAACTACACTACAGAAGGAAGTTTAAAAAGTCTAAATCAAATGTTTATATCTTTATCCTTCAGAACAATGTTGCCTTGGCTATAAATTGTATTTTTTTCTATATGTTGCACAAAATGTCCATGAAACAAGTATTTTGAAGACTCTTGGAGGCCAATTAGCTTCCAATTTACAACAAAGGTAGAGTAATTGCATTTTCTGATAACCACCACATAATAGAACACCTTTGCAAACGTTAGTTGTGAAGACATGGTTGAAACATGAAACAACCTATTCTTTGCTTGGAAAATACAAAGTATAAAATCTATGCGCAGAGAAGGACAAAGAATCTGGCTTTACTTTCAGCGAATCTTGTTTTTTGAAATTTTAGAAGAATAGCAGCTAGAATCAGAAAGTAAGAACAATATTTGAACCTTGCCTGCCTCTTTTCTCAGTTTTCTATGAAACTCAGTTTTTTTAAAAAAATCTAATATAGTAGAGAGTAAAATCCATAATACGTAGCTTTCTTTGTTTTATCATAATGTTTATGATTCCTTTCCTGTTATTTTGTCTGCCTGCTTCTCCTAAACAGGCAAAAATTAAGATATGCTTAATAGCTTATAGTTACATTTTAAGCAAAAATTTAAAAATGTAAATTCATCAACAGTGTATAAAATAATAATAATAATCCAAATAGATTATACTTTCTAATTTCCTACCTCACCTCCACCATCAATATTTTTTGGTGAAATACAGGTTTAACTAAATAATTGTAGTCAATGGCCAGGCTGAGCCCAGGGGAGGGGTCAAATGCATCATTATTCATGAGTCCCTTTGTGCTCACAAGAGATTGAAGTCCAGCACTTCTTGATTTCTGTCGACCCTTATCTACTGCCAATTTGCCTTGACTGTTAGTAGTTCAGATTCTTGTTTAGAGGTAGCACAGAATAAATTTGTACTCATTTGAATAAACCTGTGTCTTGATTTATTGCGCCTCACAATAATAACAAAAACAATTTTAAAAATTACAAAAATACAGTGACTTGCAGATCTAAGTTCAATGTTTATGAAAAAAGAAATCTGTTGTTATACCAGTCTTCATTGGAACCCTTGGTGTGATACCTAATATCAACCTGATATTTTACAAAAAAAAACATTTTGCCTGGTATTATATTTAGATATTATTGTCAGGCACAAAAAATCAGGAAGCAAGGTCGTTCAAATGGGAGTAGGTAAAAGTCATTGGAATTCAAGGTGGGCTGGGCTTAGATATCTTGTGGGCGTAAAGGGACTCAAGGCTGATCACATGTCTGACCCCTTCCTCCAACTCAGTTTGGTCTTCTCCTACAATTACCTTAATAATTCTTAGATCCTTGGTTAGGACTTGAATTATTAGTTTTCCACCAGTCTTAAACTGTAATCTGACTGTAGATTACTCATACATAAATACAAAAAAATGGAATCACACTAAAAATAAACTCAAATTAGTAAAATAAAATTAAAAAATTGAAAATAAAAATAAAAAATAAACTCAAATTGATTGAAAAGTTAACCTTTAATGAAAATAGAGAAATTAAATTAATAAAACTTCCAAATAGCATCACATATTAAGTATCTTCTTCTGGAATTTCCATGTTACACAAGATCATTAGTTCTATGCAACTTAATTTTCAGTTATATTTCAGTTATATGATTATTATGCAGAAACCTGGAAAATATACCGGTATATTTATAGAATATTGTTTAGGAGTCACACTGATTGCACAACAGCCTTCTGAAGTGCACTGTCATATGAAAAGGGTATGGATAAAACGGAAACCAATTCAAGAAATGGTTAAAAATGCAGATTACAATTTCATGTAGCACTGAGCAAGGATGAACCTGAAGCATATTTTTCCACAATTTTCTTCATCAAGATTTCCAACTGAGCAATCATATTTGAGGCACCAATTGCAACTTGAAGTATCTTCCCATTTAAATCCAGTGCCTAAGAGAAGTCAGAGATGCACCATAGGTTTGAAGTGCAGGGTGTGTTCCTTTGAAGGCCATAAGGAGTGAACCTGCCTCAGCAATGAAGCCTTTTTCCTGCAGTTGTTTTGCTATTTCGGTTACATCCCAGTGTCCTTCCTCTTGACTGGTGATCATATAGTTAACAAGATGAGAATAATACACTGTAGGAATGCATTTCACTATTAATTTCTCATCCAGGAGCAAAGAAAGAAATTCAGAGTCACAGTTGGAATCATCAACCTGGACAAAAAGAAAAAGCATACAGCTAACATTATTTTTGAAAAAATGAATATAGATTTGTATATTTGAATCACAGATGGAATGATAAGCCACTCAATTTCCCTACTTATCTTTCACCGTCACTGCCTTTCCTCCTCTGTTGGGTAAGAATCTATCCTATATACTGAAAGTGCTGTGACAGATGTAGCCTACTTGAGTCAACTGGATAAAAGAGGATAATTAGATAATCATGCCTTACTTTGTTCCCCCAAAAGAAGCATGGATAGTAGAGCCATTTGAAATGTTAAGTTTGTGGTACTTTCAATCATTTATAAAGTGCATAAAATGGGCGTGTGGGGATATATACAGCATGAGAGGTTGTACAGAATCTGTCCGTGTAAAGGAGAACAGGTAAAAATTAATAAATACTTGTCTTTCCCCTCCTCCTCATTTAAATGGAAGCCTCTACTTCAGGGCTGTCAAACTCCTGGCCTGTGGGCCGGATGCATCACATGCTGTCCACACCCATGCTCGGTTTAGCAAAGGGGAAAAAAGTCCCGGTATGTCACATGATGCTGCCGTGACGATGTGAGTTTGACACCTCTGCGCTACTTGATCATGGTTCCTTCTACTATGGAAAAGTTTTGATCAAATGCTCTGAATGTAATCTGAGCAAATTTCTATGATATTCACTAGCTATTATGCTGGTAAGAAAATATGCAAGCTTCTCTGCTTGATGTTATGAATTAATACAAACCACAGTTTATATATTGCACACAACTTCCGAGATTCATGCATATTTACTAGATAGTAAGTACTGTTCCTCATGTGCACTTGGCATCAGGAATAATATCTTTTTATTCAGATTTTGAGCCATTGCACTACCAGAATGGCTCATTAAGTTGAATCCCACAATCAACTCTTCACCTTTAGACTACAGTGGTAGAACTGGCTTCCAACTGATGCAGAGGCTTTGAGAACAAGAATAGCAGGCTTGAGTGATTTGCAAATTGCAGATCATATTAAAAACAAGATGGCCATGTTCCAATATAAGCAATCTATATACTTCATTTAAAAGCACTTTTGCAGAAAGTTAAGCTGTTTTAACAGCACAAAAAACCTTCAAGTTTCAAATCCAGATTTTAAAAACCCCTAATAAATAGGCAATTAAAGTACTCTAAGTGCTATATACAAATTGCCTGTTCCACAAATGCAATTCTGGAACATTAAATTCTAAGTATATGAGTGCACTGAGTAAGACAAATGATATTTGCCCAGTTTGTTTATGGTGTTTGAGAAATAAAAAAAGACAATGAATTGTTGTTCCTCAACATGTTGACACTTCTGGAGTATAACAGCTGCCACAAAAAAATGCCATAGCAATCAAAATATCCTTCACCCTCCATGGCTGAAAAAAAGAAAGTTTCAGTTGACCAAAATGGACTAAGGAAAAGGACAAAGGGTTAAACCATAGATTTTATTAGAAAATTGAATTTTAAGGCAATCAATGTGTAAAAATGGGAGAGATGGATTTCACAGCTTGCATTATGCTATAAAAAATTCCTCAGTAGATATTGCAAGACATTTTCTCTTAATGCTTGCAAGTGTGTAATTATCTGACAACTGGTTTATTCAGATCAATATCAAAGTACAGTGAAAACAAAGGTTATGATTTAAGTCCAGGTTGGACGAAATATGCAATCTCTTATCTCCTTCCCAAATTGGAGTACATGTGGCAGCTATTAGCCCACAACAAAACACAAATTGAGTATTTCTTTCATTTTACTTTCAGCACTTCATTAACTCATTTTATCTCTCATCTGTTAACACGCCAAAGTGGATTAGGAGGGAATTTAATGGAAAGCAAAGAAGGCAGCATACACAATCTCATTGCCTGATCTAAACCGCAATTTTGGGATATATCTGAAGGAAACCATCTATGATTTGGAGAAGAAAGCTAAGTGCTAGCAATATTTAATTATGACTACTTTGTTGCAAGGAAACAGGCTGCTTCTACTTTTTATTGTGCTACTGCTTTCCTTTATTTTCCCCATATACATTTAAAGAACATAAGAATTAATCCTCTGCTACACTAATTTTCTTTCCATTAAAACATAATGTTAAGTGGAGGGCAACAATTCCCAATTTTATGCCATAAAGTCAGTAAAATTCTGTGCTGACATTTATTTGAAGAAAATATAATAGGTTTTTGATATGTTTGAATCTTCAAACCTATCATCTTATTCTCTGAGTACTGTCTGTCTTTGCTGCTTGGCAAAGTGGCTGGCTACTTGTTAATTTCTGCGTGCACACACCCTCCCATCGACATCTCTTTCTTTCAGCTCACAGAGAGTAGTCATTGCCAAAGCTTCTCCTTCACTGTATCCAGCTGCAATAATTTCCAACTTTCTCTGCCTACAGCAAGAAGACTTTGAAAATGCTCACTAATCGACAAATAATTAAGCTTTGCTGCATTCAACTTTAAAAAACCCTATTCTAAAAAAAACTTTTAACAACTCTTAGCTGATAATATTTTAAAGTCAATCAGGAAGCATTAATACAATTATTATTCTTTTGCTCTGGCCTTGTCTGTTTGGAGTGTAGTCTCCTCAACCTGCAAATACACCTATGGAAACAAAAGTACCATGTATAAATGTTTATTGACAGGGAAAGGGTGGGGAGACTCTCCAGGACAGCGTTAGTGTGAGTTTAGTGTTTAGGGCTCTTTGAAATATGACCAGGGTGGGAGCCATTACAACTCCATTTCACAGGGCAGGCATTGCTATAGAGTGGGCAAACTTCCAGCATCTATACAAGTGGATTGTTTAATTGATGGGACTGGACCAGGCCAACTGGGCATACTGACTGTGGAATTCTGGGACTAGCAGTTCACACATCTTAAAAGTTGCTAAGTTTGAAAAACACTGCGTTAGTGTTTCTCTTCTGTTGAATATTCTTTTTGGATGGTTGTTTTTAACTTCAAGGTGAGTCTCCCCCCCCTCCCCAAGTAAATATGGTCCTCTAAAATGGCAAGAGAAGCTAACTAATTTTTCCCCATGTGCTTAATATATTTCAAATGTTAAATTAGTGCTGATTATGAAATGATGTCAAAAGCTACTATTTTTTTTTTAGGATTTTAAAGGCTGATGCTTAGATTTCTCCCATCTCAGTAGTCTAACAAATCCAGAGGTGGAAGAAGAGTTGCTCACTAAGTAGAGCAAAAAGACAGAATTTTATCTTTAGCTCATTTAAATGACAGATTTATATGCACAAGATTTTAAAATCACAGCAGAAAAAAGTGAAAACCAGAAGGTACTGGAGAACCATGAAAGATGAGTGATTAGCATTAAGAGTGGAGAAGATTCAACATTTTTAAGGATTAAATATCTATTTGCTTTGTCTAATTAATGAAGAAAAGTTTCTGCTTTTGCAAAGGTGACCCCAGGCTTAAGCAGAGAGACAAATGGAAGCAGATGCAGACCAAGAGCAGGAGATACACAACTCCTAATGATCTTAGCTCAACAGGCAAATAGTGGCAATCTGGAATTATAGCATAAGGCATACTATATAACCAGGGACGTGGTGGCTCAGTGGCTAAGACGCTGAGCTTGTCGATGAGAAAGGTCGCCAGTTCAGTGGTTCGAATCCCTAGCACCGTGTAATGGAATGAGCTCCCGTTACTTGTCCCAGCTNTGACCATGGAGACGTCTTTGCACAGCACTGGCTCTTCGGCTTTGTAATGGAGATGAGCACTGCCCCCTAGAGCGGAAACAACTAGCATGTATGTGTGAGGGGAACCTTTATATTTACTTATATTACTTTATGCTTACTACATAAACAGACCGCTAAGAACAATGTTAGATTAAGACAAAAGATTTCTTACACAAAATTTACAGAAAGTGTATAGTTATGAAAATCAGAGAGAATAATAAAGAATAAGCCCAGCCTCCTTTCATTAGCAAGCTTTGCCCTTCTTGTATCCACTCAATATGATTACGAGGTTGCTGCTTCCATGTCTTTTTTTCACCACCGGCAGCTCTCTTGCAGGAGAGGATTGCTCTTGCAGTTCTATAAGGAATCTTTACTGTAATCAGATCCTTTTCTCTTTTAAAAATGCAAGATAAGCAATGAAAATTAGTTTATCTACATATGTTTGTTATGCCAAACACAGAATAGAAAATGTTTGAAAGCTAATTAAAAAAAAGTATCAGAGTAACATGCAAAAATTGGGAATTGTGCTGATTAACAGTCACACAGCTGGATAGGCTGTTTTTGTCTTTATTTAATCAACTAATGGACCCAGGATGTTACTGCAGCTATGAAGCACTGATGAAGTACACAATGACAGCTGAGATAATGCATTTTTAAGTCAGTGAAGCTTTCTGTTCAACAGGTGTTTTCCTATCCAACAAATACACATAAGAGTGCAGGAGTTTGAAGTTGCTTATACAATGCAAAACAGGTAAAATTAATATGTGAAAATGAATATATATGAGTTTATAGATATTGTCTTCACCATGAATACCACCAAACTTGTGGAGTAAATGATACAATTTCAGTATTTCAATCTTGGTTTCCTTTTGAGTTTATCACAATAATCCCTTCCTGAATGTGAAAAGAAATAATCGTAATTTGTGATCAGTCTTATAGATTCAACAAATAAAAGGTTTCAAAAACTGATACAATCCACAACCGATGAAAATAATCAACAGAGATTAGTTATTTGTCAGTAAAATGGTAACTTGCAAGTGTTTTGTTAATATTTTAAATAAATGGAGTTTTATAGTTTTATAAAAATATATATGTTATCAAAGTTTCACTTGCATTTTTCCTAAAAAATATTTTTTTGATAGAATGAATTTTTTTGATAACAGCATTTTTGGCTAGGGTCCCTGGTGATGAGCTGAGGCTTACGAGTTCACATGTTAAATGTGCAATTCAGAAACCAAAAACTAAATATTATTAACCTTCAAAATTACCGAGAATTATAAACAAAATTCAAAACTCGAAACAAAACAAACTTTAGCAGAATTTTGTTACTGTTTTGAGACAAGGCTCCATTCAAACTAAATGCTATAGCTTAGTGGTGCTGGCAAACCTAATATTCTGTCAATTATTTATATTCAAGATTCACTGTCAAAGATGAACCAGTTATTTCTGATCAGGGAAATACACAGAAGCAGTAATCTGGAGGTGGATAAAGCAGCAAATACAAGGCTACCACAATTTCAGAAAAGCTAGGAAAAGAAGCCAGGCTTTTTACTGCAGGCAGAAGCAGCTGAAATCCTGGTAATCAGCACTTCTCCCACCATTATCTCTTTAAATGTAAACATCCATAAAGCTGTCAGTATTAGACAACAAATGGATAAATAATATATCTGATCAGCAAGAGAGCATTGCATTTCCTCTTGCATATCTGTGGTTGTGAGCCTTGCTAGGAAAATCAATAGGCTCTGGTTTTGCTTTCCAGATGCTGGTTATGATTCTCTGGTGTAATATAAGCAAAGGAGAAAGAGCTGTAGGAAACAAAAGAGTCATGCTTAAATGGAAAAACGAGCTAACTCAAAAAAACTTGCCTGGCAACAGTATCTATTATTCAAGCACCATATAATGTAGCTTAAACTAGGCAAGAACTGAATTGTAAGCAAATGGTTAACACTGAACAGGAAACATAAAAAGCCTCAAAAGAGAAAGACAAATCTACCCAATGAGATTCTTGAAATGTTTTGAGCAGCTAAGTTTATGCCAATTATTTAAGTAGTATAAGAATCTTTATACATTCATTTCTCATCAGAGACATGGAACATCAGTGTATTCCTTCAGCTAGACAATCATTTATTCTTTTCCTTGGCTCTGCATTTTTAAGAGGGAAAGAGAACAAAATCTCTCCCCCTTCCTGCCGCTACCTGAGAATGGGGAGGAATAAAAGAGTAACCCATAAAAGAATTATGGGCAATGTACATTGTCTGCAGCAATGTATGTATGTGTGTGTGTGTGTGCGCGCGCACACACACACACACACACACACACATTTTTAAAAGCTCCATTGTAGATATGTAGCATAAATATAAATGGTATACAGAATCTGAGATCCCCTAAGGGTAATTAACTGTAACTTCTGCAACCCTAGTTGGCATTGGTTAACGTTGTAGTTCAGAGCAACAGGTTCTCACCTTATTAATAGATAAATATTATGATCAGGTGGCTAGTTTACAGATGTCTCCCTATATGCCATATATTCATATGAAGACATAGTGGTCTGGCCAGGAAGAAGCACACTGTCTAGCTTGATAATTCTTCATGTGTTAGAAGCCAGAAGTTGGCCTGCTCTAGTGACCCCGGAGCTTCCTCACGAAGGATACACATGAAGGATCCCCTGATAGATGGCAATGAATTCTAACATATACAAAGGTGAAACTTGTACAGGTGGTCCTCGACTCACGACCACAATGGAGCCCAACATTTCTGTTACTAAGTGAGATATTTAAATGAATTTTGATTCACTTTATGACCTTTCTTGCCACAGCTTGTCAAGCAAATCACTGCAGTTGTTAAGTAAGTAACACAGCTGTTAAGTGAATCTGGCTTCTCCANTGACTTTGCTTGTCAGAAGGTTGCAAATAGCTGATCACGTGACCCAGGGACACTGCAGCTGTCACGAGTCAGTTACCAAGCAGCTAAATTTTAATCACGTGGGGCTGCTGCAACAATCATTAAGTGTGAAAAAGAAACCACAAGTTACTGTTTTCAGTGCCGTTGTAACTTCGAATGGTCATTAAATGAATGGTTGTAAATTGAGGACTACATGGACCTCTGTGCTTTGTGAATCATCCCTTTCAAATATTTTGCTCAGCTCCCAACGACCATTTTTGTAGTAAAATTTAACAAGATTTCTGGTAATCGGATTCTACTAACTTATCAAGATATCTAAAACCATATCTACTATGCTCAGTATATCCCGGTGTACACAAAATTGATGACAAATGGATTGTCTAAGCCAGGGGTGTCAAACTTGTAGCCTGCGGGTCAGATGCATCACACGCTGCCCACGCCCATGCCCGGTTTAGCTAAGGGGGAAAAAAGTCACAATAAGTCATGTGACACCGCCATGACGACACGTGTTTGACACCCCTGGTCTAAGCCATACCAGATATAAAGTATTTGGTTATTTTCATAAGCAAGTGGCTGAAGAGATAATGTAAAATAAAATAATTACAACTAACAGTATTAGTCTTAAGCATCTTGAGCATATAAAATGAACTCTAAGTCTTATATCAGGGGTCCCCAACCCCTGGGCCGTGGCCTATTCAGAACTGGGCCATGTGAGAGCCCAGTTCCACTTACACAAGTGGTGGGCTGGCACACATGTGCGCACACAGCTCCACTTGCATGAGTGGCAGACCAGCATGCATGTGCATGTGGTCTGGGCTGCTGCTCATGTGAGTGGAGCTGTGCATATGCACATTGGCCCGCCATTTGCATGGCTCGGTTCTCCACTCCCCCCTCCCTCAGCTGGCCCACTGAGCTGCAAAGGTTGGCGATCACTGTCCTATATAGTTCTATAGGCATAAAAGGCTTTGGAAAGGCATAATAGCTATATTACACTCAAGAGGCCTAGCTTCCTACATAATGACCGAAGAACTAATTTATTACGTCCAATGAGGAAGAATGGCTAATTCAATTACCTTAGTAATTGCTGTTATCTGCTCCAGTACCATGGAGTGAAGATCTTCATCTCTACTTTCCAGAAGTAGCTTCAGGGAGGGCAGCAGAAGAGATTCTTTCAGGAGCAGCAAACACAGGCTTTTTATGCACTGAAAACAAATAGAAAACCTGGGTGTAAATAGTCAACTGGAAGGCCACAACTTGCATTCTCCTCAGGAAATCCTTTTATCAAGTCCAAAATTTATCAAGCCTATTCTGTAGCAGCACCCGCCTTGTGGAATCAACTTCCCTTGGAGCTCCATTTGGCTCCTGATCTCTGCTCCTTTCGTCGCGATCTAAAAACCTGGTTCTTTAAGCAGGCCAGTCTGGACTGATTTTCCGGGGGGTTTGTTTTGGGGTTGTTTTAAATGGGTTCTTTTAAANGCTTGTTGTGGGATTTAATTGGTTTTTAATTTATGTATTGTGTATGTTTTTAGTTATGAGCCACCCCGAGTCCTTCGGGAGAGGGAGCAGCATACAAGTCCAAATAAACTAAACTAAACTAAACTAAAATGGAAACATGATTCCTTTTAAAGCAAGGAAGTAATAAAAAACCTTGAGAAATATAAAGAGTGAATGGAGCAAAAGACTGAATTATTTCAGTGACTTGAAAATTCATTTTATGAGAACTGCATAGAGAAGAATTAAAGTATAAACATTTTGAAGAGATACTTTCTGCCTCTGAAGAAGGCCATCAGTTGTCACTTATTGCCACTGCTGATAAAGGGGGAGGAAAAAGTTTTAGGAACCAAACTATGCATTGTGTCCCTACTTTATTTTATCCCTAAACATTCACTGAACAATTAATGTTCAAAAAGTCCCAGGACATGAAGCTGCATGTAAGTTGTAGCCATCCATCCATCCATCCATCCATC
>AZIM01000360.1:1711583-1722787 GCA_000516915.1 Ophiophagus hannah | reverse complement strand
ATCCATCCATCCATCCATCCATCCATCGGTATTCTCTTTCACACACAGATACATACAAAATCTGAGGTTCAACTGAGATTGTGGCATACCAAAGGATTTTCAACAATACAAAACAGACTTTCATTCCAGAACATTTTCATATATTCATTTTAGTAAAACTTTTTTTAATAGTAATATCCAGTTTCACCTGCAGTCACGTAGCACAATACTGTCTGAACACTTTAATAGTTTCAAATTGTTTTTTCTTATCCTGTTAGATATGATTGCCATTAATTATTTGTCACGAACATCCCGTAAAATCACAACCTCTGGAAAATGATCATACTGAATAGAAAATATTTGAAAAATAGTTCAATTTTAGTACAGAACAAACAGAAGCTTTCAAGAGAGGAGGGAAGCTAAAAAGAATCCAAATATCCATAACTGGAGTGTGACTGTAGCACAATTGGTAAACTTTATTTTATTTATTTAAGAAATTTATATGCTGCCTATCACCCTATCCAAAACAATGTTAGGCAGCTTACAAGAAATCCAACAAGCATACCTGTTAACTGGTTGATTGGCAGACTTCCAAATGGATACTGGGCACTATAAAATGGAATTAGTTTCTTATCCAAATTCAAATCAGCATATATGCTAATTAGACTATATAACTGTTAACAACAAGATAACAGCTTGCTCTAGGAACCTTGCTTCCACCATTAAGAGCAAACTGGTTCAACTGAACATATACATAAGTTGCCACCATGTTAAGACACTTTTTTCAATTAAAGGTTCAACAGAAGTTGTATAGATGATGTACCTTAAAGGTTGGCTAGTGCAGTTCTATATATCTTTATCTTTTTTTCCCCGCTCCTAGTCTCTAGGAATAAAAATGTCATTTCGACTTCTTTGGAAAGAAGTTTTATAGTTCTGTCAAGCCTCTTATAATTCAGCTTCTTCACTTAAGGTTTTGATGGGTTTGCAGATATAAAATGCTACTGGCATTATAAAACTGCTGCTTCACCCAACTGTTAAACCTAACAGACATCATTTTTTTTTGCAAACCTTGTACACATAGCAATAAATTGTGCTTTCCAGATACACGAAAAATGTGCAGAAATATATGATCAGTATTTCATATTGTGCTCTACAAGCTTTTTGTTATCATTTGCCAGAAATAAGCCTCTAATACAAAATTGTAAGAGATGATAGAAAGTTCAATATTTCTAATTTTACTACCTCATCCACGATACATTTAATTTATTGGTTCTTTTTTCTCATGCAATCACTCAAACAATAGTATAAATCAGTTTAAATAGTTAATACAATCACAAACACCATCTTTAACTTCAACCACAACCAACGGTGACTTCTTTGTGTGCTGTTTGAATATTTAACAGCTGTTATTTTCGGTTAGCAATAGCTGACATTCAAGAGTAATGGCAATCCTTAACTACCAATGTAGGATAAGGCTTAAGATGTTGGTTCAGGATTAGGAGTCCATCCTCAGCCAAAAAACTCACTAGTCATTCACTTTCAATCCAACGAAACTGCACAGGGTTGAAGTTTTAGGAGAAAAATGGAGAAGGAGATACCACATTCTCTGCTTCCGGCAGGAAAAATGGGATGATGGTGATGACAACCACACCAATCATATCTCTTATTGGGGGTGAAGCTTTAGTGCAATGTTTTGTTACAGATCACATTTGTAAATATTTATTATATTGGTAAATCTCCAAAATCTTTAGATTCACAGCAACTTACAGTAATAATTTAAAAACCAAAATACAATTAAAAACCATAAATTAAATAACAACATAGCAATAAGCTGATGAAATAAAGAGGAAACATACAATTATAGAAAACCATTAATGCTAACCCAAAAATAAGTGACATTAGCTTTAAAAAATCCTGCAGAAGTCTTTTCAAAAATGCCAGGATTGCTGTTTTTTTAAATTATTATATATTGTTTTAATTTGTGTATATCGCCCCGAATCAAATGTTGATAGGGTACCTAGATCAATTGATTTAATGTATTAAAAATAAATACTTTTCCCTAAAAAGAAAGGTTAGAGATAGAAGAATAATTATCTAGTATTGCTACAAGGTATCTTCAGAAGGGGTTATATCAGTGACTTTTTAAAGGCAACCAGCACAACACTCTCTCGTGCCAGGCAACCAGCACAACACTCTCTCGTGCCAGGAAAGGCATGTATCTAAATCACCATGACCAGCTCCTCTTGCTCACTCTTGGGTATCTTTAAATAGGGTGAAGTATGAGCGTTTTGCTGTCCATATTTGCCACACTGATTTAGTCCCATGAATGTTTCCATATAGGATATGTTCTTCATATAAGGAAGTCCCAGAAGCAGTGCCTGACATACCAAGTTTTAAGAAGACTCAGGATTCTGTTGTTACAGCCTCAACCCCTCATAGCTTCAACCTCAAACTGTCTACCATGGACCTCACCCCATTCCTAAGAGGTCCTTAAAGGGGGCCTGCATAAGCGCAGTGTGCATACCGTCCCTGTCTTACTGTCCCCATTTATATGTATTTACTCCCTTGTTCTTGTTTATGTTCATACTTACACTTGTTATCTTGTACATGTTTGACAAGTGAACACACAAATACATAAAATAAAGATCTTAGTCTAACAGCAATTATAATATATAAACAATATAAGGTAGGCTTCTGATCTTGTGACTCTATCTTTAATTTACTCAATAGTTTTGTTTTTATTGTGTTAACTTGCTTTATTTTGGAACAATTCATTTGGTTGTACTTTGTTTATACTGGTATGTTATCTGTAAAGATAAAAATAATTAAACATCCCCTCAATAAGTAAGTCAATCCTAAATATTTTACTTTGCAACCCTTCCCTCCAATACATTTCTGAGATACATTTTCAGTTTCTCCAGCATGAAATCTGACCGGTCCAATCTCTAAAACATGTTCACAGCATTTAAGGGCCTTGTAACAATGGAAAGTTTTATGGATGTGGTTGGGACAAAAGTTAACTTACAAAAAAAAGCACAGAAGAAGCTAGCAGTTTATGATAAGGTGTTTTTACTGCCACATCCGGAGGAAAGGAGCCTTTAGCACTTTAGAAGTTTCAATATTTTAGCTAACTTAAAAAAAAACCCTGAATCAGTAAAAAAAAAAACCTTAAATGACAAACTCTGTAAATCCAAGAAGTACTTGGTGTTGATTAGCATCTTCAATGCCCTGATCTATTAACAGAGATGAAACAGAATTTCATTAGGAAGGATCCTGGTAGGAGTTTGGTTGAACTAGTGGCATGGAAATGAATGGACATCTGGGACCCATTTGTTGTCAGTAGTGGCTAACTATTCAGAAATGCAACTGTTTCAGGACTTCAGGCTGTCTGTGAGATTTGCATGAGAGCAAAATCTAGTTAGTGCAAATGGGTTGACGACAGGGGTGGGACTCTGCCGATTCTGTCCACCTCTGTAGAACCGGTAGTTAAGAGCAGCAGACAGAGAGCATACATAGAATTGGTTCTATGTCTGCTGCTGTTTTGGCCCACCCGCCTGCCCGGGCTNTGCTGCTGTTTTGGCCCCCCCGCCTGCCCGGGCTCTTACCTGTCCTTNNNNTCCTGCTTTTTCAACCGCAGCTGCTTTGTGTGACACAGCTGTGGTTGAAAAAGCAGGGAAAAAGTGCTTTTTCAATCGCTGCACACCCGCATGCAACGCTGCTCAATTGTCCAGGCAGCAAGCTGGTGATGATATACACGCGCGCGTATGCGCGTCAGGCGCACGCAAAACATAAAATCACCAAACCGGTAGTTATACCAGTCGGATCCCACCCCTGGTTGACGAACAAAAGGAATATCACTGCAACTATATAACAAAGGCGTTATTAATGGTTGCAAAAATATTTCAAAGCTTCCTTACCATTATCATTCTTATGATAATGTTTAACGAAGAAATTACATATATTGATGAGTTTACTGTCCATGTAAACTGAGTCACGTCTAACAAGAATTCTAGTCAGGTAGACTTACCTCTGCAGAGAGCCTGTGCTTTGTCTCGTATAAAGAGCGGCAGATCTTCAGAATCTCGTCTCCCACACTCTTCTTTTGCTCCTGTAAGCACTTCATAAGCATCATTGTTCCCAGTTTAACCCAAAGATTATTATTTGAACATGTCCTAAAATAAAGGAAAATAAGTTTTCTTGTGAGCACTAAAAGCAATCTGATCTCTATTGTGCGCATCTACCCACATGTACTTTTAAAAAGTAATTTTTTGACAACATATATTGAATACAAATACTTTGTGTAACTTTTACAATAAACTCAAATGAACTGCTGATTTCAAGTCCATGTAGTCCATGACTTTTTAGAAACACACACACACACACACACACACACACACACACACGCAGGACAAATTATTTTAATGAAAAAAAACTGTGGCCAAGAGAGAGAGAATTTTATTAGGAGGAGCTGCTTGGTGGACAGGATAAACAAATAAGTCATGAAGGTTGGTATATATTTTCTGTAATATTAAATCAAACATGATAATAGAATAAAAACTGAGGTCAGAGGCAAATAAGATAGTCTATTTCAAACAAATCAGATAAACATTTGTTAATCATTTAAAAGTTAGTAATAAGAGAGGCACGGTGGCTCAGTGGCTCCAAGATGGTTTCAGCTCCAGCAGTTTGAGCCCAAACACTGCATTGCAGGGGGAGCTCCTGTCACACGGCTCAGCTTTTTCTACCCAACAGTTTGAAAGCATGTTCTATGCAAGTAGCAATAGTAATAGTGCTTAGACTTATTCACAGTGCTTTTATACCCCCTCTAAGTGGTTTACAGTCAGCATATTGCCCCCAACAATCTGGGTCCACATTTTATCGACCTCGGAAGGTTGGAAGGCTGAGTCAACCTTGAGCCACTCAGAATCGAACTCCAGAATTGAATGAGCAGCAAGTTAGTCTGCAGTACTGTGTTCTAACCACTGCGCCACCAGATAGATAAATAGATAGGCACCACTTCAGTGGGGAGATGAGCTAGTGCTCTGTCCAGGCAGTTAGGTTCCTGATTGCTATGAATTTTTCCAGTTGTGATGCCCACTTGTGAGGCAGCTCTGGGAAGGGAGGGGGCCTTGGGTGACATGGCAGGAAGAGCCCCTCATTTTTCTCTCTGGTGCAAAACCAGCTCGCTCTCCTGTGGCGCAACTTGGGAAGCGTGCATGTACTATAACAGGGCTGGTTCTTTGCAAGCCAAACACTTGGCTACTGTAACAATGTTATATGCCAGGGGTGTCAAACTCATGTCGTCACAGCGTCGTCATGTGACGTATTGGGACTTTTTTCCCCTTCGCTAAACCGGGCGGGGACGGGGCCAGCATGTGATGCACCTGGCCTGTGGGCCATGAGTTTCACACCCCTGCCATATGGTAATAATAATAATACTAGTAATAACTAAAATTATTTCAAGTCAATTATGAAATATTAGCCAGAATTAATTTTCTAATATAGAGTCACAATTTGCATGCTATTATGACTTGGGCAATGATATTGTGTGAGTTTAGGCATAGCTATCACACTTGAATTACCAGATATACCACAGGTACTGTGCATTACAGTAAAATTCAGAAGGTAAAAATGTAATAATACTCATGAATTGTAAACTTGTCAAGACTGGTGTTACCTGCAAATGCTCTCTTCGAAACTAAATTAATATAAGAATCCATACAATTTATCTATAGAATTAAAGCTTAACATTTTGTTCATTTTCTGCCTCTCACACTCCACATCCATTTGTCTATAAATCCACCTAGGGACAGGGTTTTGAATTTCAGGCGCTATGTGTTTATTATTGGAAATTAAGAATGAAGTTGTAATTTTTTTTTTGGATCGAGATTAATAGAATGATGAAGAGGGAGAATCATAAGTGGCATTAAACATTCTTATTTTTCTCTTTAATCAGATTGTGAACTATTAATTAATAAACTAAAACAGCTTACATTAGGAAAGTGCTACACTAATTATTTGAAAAGGACTAATTTTAATACAAGCACCTAACTTATAAAAACTATGAAATATATAAGAAGTCCTGACATTCATCATCTTTTTTATGCTTCAGGAAAACCTATGGCTGCTGTGACTAATGAATGCATCATATGGAAACAAAGTATTTTTCCTTGTCAGAAATGTTTTATTCATATGTAAAACTATGCAAATTTACACGATTGGGTACATTCTGGTCAAGGATGATATCTTTGATAAAGTGACAGTTTTTCTTTGAAAAAATTCAGAGTTAATCTGGAATGTGACAACTCAATAAAGAGACCAGATAAATAATTGAATGCATATCTGAATTAACACTGTGGAAAGTTAAAGCTCCAGTCTGCCAAATCAGTTCAGTGATAAAGCAAATTATGCCACAATGGGGGTAGTTACATAATTGCAGAGATGGACTCCTCCAAAATACTCATATTTCTCATAATATCTTCTGTAAGCACCTTTCTCTAATTAACAGGCATAAGCTTTCAGTAGTTGTTGCCCACTTCATCAAATGCATAGATTGACTAAACTCCCAGGATATTTTATTATGGACTACAAAATAACTATTTTGGAAAAAAGAAATTTTAACACCGTGGTTGAGCAAAGGATTGTTGAACTCACATATAGTAGTACATCAAAAGTAGGCTATCTCTGAAGGTCTTAACAAGCGCAATGTTTTAATTGATAATTTTTAATCTGTCTTTTATGTAACCTCCATTTGCATAACCAACCTGTCTTCCCCTTCCTTCCCCATTCATTTCATCTCATTGGAAATCCTGCATCAGTTTAGCCACTCTATCCAACTGACCAAGCAAGAAATAGGTCATGATAGTTTGTGCCTTTTAATACACTTTGTTAATTAGAAAAGATGCCATTAGACAATTAGACTTGTTCTGAATGTTGGTTTGTGGTACTAAATAAACGCATTGTGTTTGTTGAGATCTTGAAAGGTAGCCTGACATTTTTTGATATTCAGCAATCTCTCACTGAATTGTATTGGTAATGTTTTTTCCCCCTTTCAAGATGGAATGTCCTAGAAGGCTGAAATACTCTGATATACCTTTTGAGTCAAATTTCATGTTCATTAATTCTTTTGTGAAAAGTTTTGGCTAGTTTGTTCTATGTAGAATCCATAGGGGCAAATGATGCCAAATATTAGAGGAAGAGCAGGTGAAGATGTCACTAATCATGTATGTCAAGTTGTTGGGTGTGTGTGTGCAGGATGGGGCTGTTTATATATAATGTTGGGGCAAAGTACACATCTGGTCATTTTTGGCAGGGTCTGATTCTCATGTTAGTATCCCTGTTGTGTTGCTGCTCATGAGAATCTGTATGCAAGTTTAGACCTGCCACCAAGCAGCTAAGAAAGTGAAGTGTTCCTTTCCAGTTGGGTTGTATTAGCAATAACAACAGAACACCATTGTCACCTACAGTTCACAGCTTAAACCACTCAAATGTGTGCATGTACATGTATATGTGTGCGCACGCGCACACCTATGTATGTATAATGTTTAAAAGTCTGAACCATTTTATTAACTTCTATTAATCTTTCAGAAAACATCTATGCATTTTAATTTGAATTTTGTGGGTCACTGATCATCATCATTAATAGGTTTATGGACTCTTATGAGAAAATATATGGTATTTTTTGCACTTCAAAAACAGCAAAGAAGTCTTTCAGAATTGGGGTGGCCTAGAAATACCATCAATCAACTACTCACTCAATTAAAGTGGCAGTTTCTTACCACTTAAAAATAACAAGGGAATTCTACAGTCATTTATTTCCTAACAAATGGAAAGTACATGCAGAATTAACATTAGGATAAGATCTACTTTAAAATCCCCAAGGGTATTTTGAACTTATGTTAAAATGCAAAACAAATAACTTACATATTTGGGCTTTTCATAGGAGGCCAAGCTTGCAGAAGCATAACTAAATGCTGGAATTCTTCATGTTTCCCGCTATTTTCCAGAAGTTTCATGAAGAGAAGATACCTTTTTTCTTCATTGTCAATCTCTGTTATGTCCGCCTAATAAATTGGGAGAAGTAGCAGCTCACAATAAATACAGATATCAGAGTAGAGAACATAATTATCCAAATATCAGTTGCTTAAACAGTTAAATTGGTGGCATATTAAACAAACAAACAAACAAAAAATGAGATATTCTTGTGTTAAATCGGGTTTGTTTGTTCCCTTCAAGTCAATGTTTAATCCTGGCAACTGCATGGACTAGTTCCTGTAGTTTTCTTGTCAACGTTTTTCTGAAGTGGTTTGCTTTATTTTTTATACATTTTCTTACAAACCCAAATAGAATATCAAGCACATACTTTCAGTTCAAATATATCCTGCAAGATTTCCTGGTTTCAGTAACAGAAGCAAACATGAAGGAGGACAGACAAAGCCAGAGATATAATGGAATTAGCTTGAAGAGATGGGAGACAAGCAGAAGCTTAGGGAATCTTTGCATAATGGGGCTTTCTCTAGCACCCAGGGGATAACTGAATTCTTGTTTCTTCTTGATTCGTTTAGTAGTCATAAGGCAGTTTATTTGCTTTATACCACCAGAATCCCTGCTCTAGAGGAATTGGGTAATAGATTCCAGTAATATGCTTTTATGGTGTTTAATACTGATTCAGCAGTTAATTTCACTTAGAGTATCCTTCATGCTTTATTCTCCCATTTCTGCTACCGGAGATGCTTTTAATTCAAAATGGTTATATCTGTTTTATTTATCAATCAAATTTATAAAACTCATCACACCGAAAGTGACTCCGGGCAGTGCACAAACATTTGATGTGAACAGATTTCCCAAGGTGTACAATTTTATTCTTCTGAGTAAAATAGCACCTAACTTCCCTTAAACAGGCCTGCAAAGCTGGCGGCCCGTGGCCTGGATGCATCACATGCAGGCCACTCCCACCCCAGCTCCGCAAAGGCAAAAAAATCATGATACGTTGCGATATGTCATATGATGTGATCGAGTTTGACACCTGTGCCTTAAAACAAGTTGTCCCATTCTGATAGCAAGCAAGACCATTCCCAGCTTTTGATTTTGAAGGGATTTTATAAGGAAGAAATAAATAAATAAAATAAAATAAAAAAATAAAAAGATGGGAAGGGGCTTCAGATAACGGAAGGGGCCTTCTATCCTCATCCCTATTAGCAAAGTGATTGATTAGGAAGAAAATGAGGCAAAGCAAATAAAAATGAAGTCCTTGATCTCTTTGCAGTTCTTCCAATTCCATAGTTCTCTTTGGATTTGCATTTATTAGAACCTGAACTTCATTTAATATATACAAACTCAAACCAACTATTTCCCTTAAGAAAGTTCATATTAATAGAAAGCATGCTAAAAGGATCTTTTAATTTATACATAAAAAGGGTTTTGTGAAAATCATCAAGGTACATAGCAAAACAAACCTCAAATATAAAATATAAATTATACTTTAGAGAAAAAAAGCTGTTAAGAAAAGTGAAATCTGACAGGAAAGAGCTGATAATTCAAAAACAATCCTTTAAAAAGCTAGAAATCTGAATATTATTCTCATGAGAATACGTTATAAAGACTTCTGTACAAAAAGCTAATAATAAATACTGATTTGTTAGATATTTGATTATTATTGAACATACTCTGCTATAATTAATACAGGAATACATCAATTTATCAAGAAATGTTTTATAATATTCAAACTGAAAAAGGCTAAAATGTTGACACAATGTTATTTCTCATTTACATTTTTTTCTTCTCAATGTAAATTCTGTAATACTTGATATCAGATCTGATTCTAGAGGACTTTGTCCATAATGATACTATTGAAATACTAATTTTCATAAGCAGTATCAGCATTTAGAAGAATGAGCTTTAAATGAGTTTAGAAACAGGGCTGCTGCTGAAGCATATGACATGAGGAAGCTAAGCATTTTTTTTTCTGGAAATTTAAATTATCCTTATGCATTTGTTAAACACCATAAAATTATCTGTTCATACTAGCCAAACCTCAAATCAATGGCAGATTTATTTGTATCCTAGCAAAACCCATGTTGATTATTTCAATTCAGTTCTTCACTGCAATGTGAATCTGAATTACTACAGCATTAAAAGTAGAATTACAAACAAGGCACTTGAGAGAAGATTCTAATTGCTACAATACATTCTCAAGTCCAATGAAGTTCTAGTAAAGATCTATTAAATTCATATCTATTCACAAGAGAAGGCTTCTTGAAAACAAGTCAAAGATAACATATGCTTTCATCTTCAGGTACAATGTTACAATCAAAAGAAATGAAAATGGAATGAAATTCCTCCACTTATTCACTATATTTTGTTCTCCCACTGAGATTTCCTTGAATTACATATGTAATTATGTATCTGTCATTATGAACTCATAGAAAAGCAGTGGCTCTTTGATTCATCAAAAATGATCTTGAAATAGTAGATACTGGTTGATAAATGATTATGCCATTCTTTTCTGAGAAGAAACTCAGAATAGGATAAATTACTTGTTCTTCTTGACTTAGCTCATATTCCTATACTGTAACTTAGATAAATTAAAGATCAATGTTCTAAGCATCTTAAATAGAGCACAGTAATTTCCCTTGTAATGGCTTCAGAACATGAAGTTCAGTGTATGCTATTACACATATAAAAATTACGGCGTAATCCTATTTTCTCCAAGAGAGTAAACCAATGTCTACAACATTGGTTGTAGGGCAGGGCAAAATGACTAAAATCTGCCATTTGCTACCCTTCTGTTGTGGTTTGCCTGCAGCAGGTGCGGATGGCTGAGGTCTCTGACAGCGAGGACTCGGATGAGGAGCCTGCATATGATGCAGGGATGGGGCCAGGACTATCGGAGAGTGGGGTGCTGCCTTCAGAGCTTGTGGAGTCTGGCAGCAGTGATGCAGAGGACCCCAAGGAGCCTGTGCCCAGTGCACGTACGCGCAGGGCTGCTCGAAGGAAAGAGCAGCTGCTGCAGCACGGGTGACTCAGGAGTAAGGCTGCAAGGAGATGGCCCCTCCCATAAGGGATAAAAGCCAGCCCTCAGGGGTTGGGTTCTTTACAGGAAGCAAAGAAGTTCTTTCAACTCCAAGTTCTTGTGGAAGTCCTGTCTATTCTGGTTTGTTTTCGGAGACTTTTGGTTTTGGATATTTCCCTGCAATTAATCTTGTGTTCTTGGCAGCCTTTCACAA